>VXAX01007200.1:731496-853568 GCA_013399835.1 Leptocoma aspasia
TTTTGCTGTGACAGTTACACCTGTGAAAGCCAAACTCTTTCCTACCTCCTGGCTAGCTTCTGCCATGCTCTGTGGAATGAACATATAAATGTCCTCATGCATAGACAAGAAGAGTTATTGTTAAAGGTGCTGACTGAAAATTCTTAGATTTTAGATCTTTAATTGAAACTTCAAGGGGTTTTGCATATTCCTATTTCAAATATATTTCAAATTATTTCAAATTTGAATGTTCATATTTCAAATATAAATGTGTGCTCCATTGCAGAACTGTGTAAGACAAGGCCAATCCAAGCAATTTGTATCTTTGCCAAATCTACATAGATGTTATAGTTTTAGTAGTGGTTTACTCTATGTTAACTTATAAAAAGAGATAAAACAGTGAGGTGAGTGGAAAGTTCACAACACCCTTTGTAATGCATTAAGCTGTACATTTTTGTTTTGTAAGGAGAAACACGTATACCAAAGACCTTTACTACCCCTCAACATATTATAACCTATTGGAAGATTTCTACTTTGCACACATGTTAGAAATTCCTAACTGGAAAAGGTAATGCCTTTTTCAAATGTTGGTAGAAAGTAACACTTTTATACAGAAAAGTCAGGCCTGGCAGTCTCATGGCCTGGTCTAACACAGAACAGGAAAATTTTTCTTTCTAGAATCCTGACCCAATAAATTTGAAATTTCTGAAAAGCTCTCCTGCATTATCTAGAAGTGAAGTTCAGGTGAAAATATGCAAAGTGCTGATAGAAAATACAGCACCACAGAGATATCTTTGTAACAAGTAGCAATTTTTTTTTCAGCTGGATCGCACTTTTGAAAAGTTTTACACATGTTTTAAATGTGATTATGCTGTGGCTGTCACTTTGCCAAAACATTGGGCAGCATTTTACGAATCTTTTGGGAGGCATATTAATATCAGACCGCAAATTTTAATCGCAGTTCATTGTACAGGATGTATATGAAACTTATTTGATTCCTAGTCCACCACTAGAGAATTTTTATCTATAGGTCCCAATTTCTCATTTTTATTTTGTCCAAATTGACATTACTTTTGCCATTAGGATAGCTCAACCACTGCAATTTATATCTTCCCAAACCTCAGTTCCACTCCACTTATTAAAAGCGTACTAGCTCTTCTTGCAGCATGCATTCTGCACATATTTTATATCTGATTTTATTGTAATCACTCACTTCTTAATGTTCCTTTGGCTTGTAATCTTTCTGCTCTGCTTGGCATGCACCTTGGACTATATCCAAAATAGTCTCTGATCTTATTTTCCAGTAGCTCATATGAGAAAACACAGCTGATCTTATCCCTGTTGTATTCCACATAAATATTTTTAGTCATAATTTTTATTTCACTTAATGTACACATTTAATGGAAGTTCTGTAGGACTTATGAACTAATCCCTTTACAGGTCACTTTTATGTCCAAGCAATCTACAAGCATTGCTTCTCCTGCCCTCAGTGATCAGTGCTAGTGGCAAATCTTATCTTCTGCAATAGAGCTCTTAGAAAAAAGTGTTATTTCTTCATCTCTGAATCACTTGGGAGATTTTTTGTCCATTGGGAACTTCATCCTCCAGTCCAGGCTGGACACTGAAGGCTGCATGTATCCTCATACTCTTGACTTTCTGTGTGGGCAAGGCTAATTTACAGCCTATAAAAAGAAAGGCTGTGTTTCAGGGCTCAAGCAGTTTCTTCATCCCATGTTCTTGTGTCAATTCATTTTGAAACTATACTCTGATTCCTTCCTTGCATGCCTGCTGAGCACTGCTGGCAGTATGGCTTTCTTTAATCCTCTGTGGGGCTCTTAACTCCATTACCACACTCTGCCACTTTATCCTTTGCCTTGGAGTCTGAGGGCAGAATTTCATACAAGAACATTATGTCTTAATCCACTAATTTTGATGTATATAAGCTTCTCTTTCAACAGTCTTGTAATTATATTATGTTCTCATAAAATAAACTACAATTACAGTCAATTTCCTGATTTAGCTACTACACAGACCAATTGCATTATATTTGTCTTTAAACATATTGTATACATTTGCATTTTTGATATGTTGTTTTTCAAGCATCTTGAATGTGAACTGAAATGAAATTATACTCTGTTTTGTACTTGTAAAGGAAAATGTCTTCTTTCCATTTCCTTCTTTTTCAATGCACTGCTTTCTGTGAACATTTAAAACTAATTTATAAATACTTTAAGATATATTAAAAGTGTTTTAAAAATAATTCCCAGGTGGCAGTTTCTTTCTTGTTCTCTTTAGGTACTATTCTCACAGGAGGTAGAAGTAATTTCAATGTCTTTCAGAATTTGGAACCAGATAATTTTGAAACATAATGTTGTGGTTTTTTGGTTGTTAGTTTTTTTGATATATTGAAAGAAAACCTGGAGAAGATGTCCATATGCTATCCAGGTTTTGACTGGAATGTACTTTAATAAAATGGGGCTTATAATGGAAAGGGGATTCATATTTGAAACAGCACTTTATTCAGATGGCAAGAAACATTAAATAGAAGGTTAATACTTATTATTGCTAATTTTCTTTTGAACTAAGAAGAAAATTTTGTTTACGTAAGATTTGGTTTTGTCATTAAATGGATTGTAAGTTGTTAACTTGTGCTGGTGTATATAATATTGGAATCTCTGTTAACATGCACTGTAGTAGAAACCAATTCATCAGTTTGGACCAGTCAATCATAACTCTATAATATATTTCTGCATAATATCATTATGGTCATGCATAATGAAACATGAACTGGAAATGAACTGGACATTCATTTTAAAGCCAAAAATAAGTAAACATTTTGTTGGGATGCTAGCAAATAAATTATTTGGAGAAATATCCCAAATATTAATATTCCAATAAATGATACAGAATATAAACTTTTCATTGTTGCAGACTATGGAACAGGTAAATGAGGACACAAAGAGGGAATAAGTGCAGTAACTAAGATTGAAACATTGTGGTAAAGAATGGTGAAGAACGACTGAAGGATTTCAACATCAGTGCAACTTTAATATTAGTGCAGAAGTGAATGAAGCTTTATGATGGGGGAGGACACTTGCAATACATTAATTCTTTCTAGAGAGCTGCTATAGGACAAATAATTATTTTTCTGACTTAAGGACCTTGAGTAGAAAGGCAGAAATGGTGATTCCCTGAAACAAAACTTTACCAGTGGTGGAGACAAAAGACTAAATTAATAATTTCCTGAGGAAATGTCTCCTAATGTCATTGGAACAAAGTTGTACTGAAGCTCATTAACTTCTTTATAATTAAACTGAAACATGACATCTGCAGAAAGTGCCAAACAGAATAGAAGTATCTTTAACGAGACTTCTTTAAAGATAAATAGAAGCTATCTTTACTACAAATGTTTCAGCATAAAGCAGATGAGAAGGATATAACAAAGCCCAAAGTAACTAAAACTGAGATTCCTATTCTTGGAACCCATGTTAGGGTCTGAATTGAGAATAGTTAGGGTAGATCCTGGGACACAGAATTTTTTCAGTGGCAGGAATGCTTCATATATGCCAAAGAAAAATGTAGAAGAGATAGTGGGGTATGCAAGAAGCCCTTACTGACTAGACAGAAAACTCAGTGGAAAGTAGGAAAAGAGAGAGATATGTTGATTTTACGGTAGGATAATGTATTGTCAGTAAACATCTGGATTATTTTGTGTGATGTGCATAGGTTCCAAAAATAAATAATCTTTGTTTCTTTTTTACCCCCACATTCTTATAGAATTTGAAGAGCATCCTTACTAATAAACAATAAAGAAGTAGATAATGCACTTATCTACTCTCATAGAAAATGCACTCATCTATTCTGAGTAATTCTTGATAGAAGTCATAAATTCTAAATAGGAAGTGAACAGGAGGAAAAGAAATAGGAAAAACATGAGTAAGACGGGTACTGCATTCCTGAATAGGCTTGTGGATAAATTGTTTTGCAAAATGCTCACCACCAGCTCCATCTATGCATCAGTCCAGATAACTATCTGAATTGATCCTCCAAACCTTTTGAAATGTTCCAAATACCACTTTCCTAAAGCTCAGCATTAGCACCTTGTGTACATGCTCACAATATGTTGATGATACTGACAATAGTGTTCTTTCTTACATTTTCTCTGGTTTGAACAGACTGCTCATTCATGCTTCCTCCTCCTGCTACCAAGTGCAGCATATTGCTACTTAAAAAAAAGTCTGCACCAACAAATTTGGCAGAAATATAATTTTAAAAATTCCTTTCAAAGCTTCAGGTTTTCTGTTATTTTTACCTGTTATATTTACTGTGGACCCAATACTGATCCATAGTCTCTGTCTTGCAGGTGTGATTCCAAATCTCTTGGAATATTTTCCTCCCTTCCTAGGTACAAGGAGATAAATGTGTTACTTTGTCATTTTGACTAAACCGTCATCATAGCATAGTACAGCAAGCTTGGCAGATATCTTTTTCTAATGAACCATGGTACCCGGTTTACAACCCTTTCCACATTCTCCAGTGAATTAATATGGTACAATTCATGATTGTAGTATGTTTCTCACTCCCTCTGTTTATGGTAGTTATGTACTCATACAGTTACCTCCCTTAGTGGTTCCCCTATCAGTTAGTCTTATGTTTCTCTTCATGTTATTTTACTTCTGTGCCATCATTTAGATATTGTCAAAAAGTCATTATGTAAATTCACAATTGTGAGTATCCAGTTCTTTTTAAAACATCTCTCCTATACAGAATCTGCTGAAAAGCCTTGAAAGCCAGAAAAATTGTGACAAATTTCTTATGCTTATCTTTGATAACATATTGAAGCCCCTAAATTACAGTTTTGTAAATCGTGTACAAATGCTCACCTAATAATTAGTAAGTAATTCTTGCTGTAAAGAAAGTCATAATGCTAAATTTCTATAGCACATTATGAAAAACCCACATTAATTCTACATGGTCAATTGGCATGAATATTTCAAACAAAACATTCAAGACTGACTTCACAAATCCAACAAGAATAGAACTGTGTAAACACTCAATTCATGTAAACACTCTAGTAAGAAGATTTAAAGCAGATCTGCCAGTGATTACAAAAGAATTAAAATCTTGACTCACTCTTATAAAATAAATAGTTAATTGCAGTACTGTTTATAAGCATCAGATTAGTATCTGTATATATCTTTATTCTTTTGAGGGAAAGTTGGTACCAACCCACTTATTATTTTCCATATTCAGTCTGGAATTCAAGTTTCCTGATAAGAACACGACTCAAGCTAAAATATTTCAGTGAAATAGACAATACATCGCTCTATTTGCATGAAAAACATTTCCAGCAAAATAACTGTCTACGTATTTTCATAAAAAAGCTTAGGCACATAGGTAGTCTTCAAATGAGCCTTTCAATTTTGCTGCAGATAATCCTTTATTTCCAAATTGTTTAGGACAATGAAGCTTATGAAATTTAAATTGCTTTATCAAGTGCTGGAAAATTAATCCTAGATTAAAAATACATTTTAAAATGTTATTAGGGATGTCATGTTACTAATAACGACCTAACCTTTTCCCTCTATTTGCAGACAGAAGACAAATTCAATTACATTTTTGCAAATTGTCTGATGTATGTTCTTATTGTAATACATATTATTTTAAATGTTTCAAGTTAAGACTTGCTAGTGGGAGACAGCTGTATGGCTAAGATTTAGTGTATCAGGTGGAAAATACAACTCATTATCAAGGCATCAGCCTATGAAGACCTGTGCACATACTGCTTTAGGAAAATCAGTTGAAACTTTCTGAAAGCAGTTAGATGCAAAAATGTTAAACACCAATTATTTTCACAGCAGAAATATCATTCTCTCTTTCCAATTAAGCAAATCAGTCATGATGAAGTAACCCTGTGTCCAGTGTTTTCCATGAGAAACAACCCAAGGGGATGTGTCTCAAGCCAAGAATTTTTCCACTTTAGAGAGAATCAGATGTGTGTGTGATGGTTGAAACACTGCCAAGGGCAAGCATTCAATGGCACATTCAGTCCAATGTCCTTGTCTTCCTCTTCAAGGACTCTAATGGGCACTGGCATTAATATTTCAAGGACTTCCTCTAATTTCACATCCCTCCAAGTATAAGCAGCAATCACCTAAGGAGATATTATTTCTGAATTGTTGCTAAGCTTCCTACTACAGGAAATTAAATGGGATCATTGCTAGCCTCCCTCTTACTAAAAAGCAATACATACATACCTCTTTGCCTGGATTTTTGTGTGAAGATAAGAATCTTTAGGTTAGTAAATTTTCCATTTTTAAGCTCTTGTCTCTGGATATTGTCTTCAAATCCAGCTCTGTTAAGCCTGGAAACTAATATACAGCGGCATTGCCAACTCATATATTTTTTACCGCTACTCTTTTGTGTTGTATTTTTTTTTCCTGACTCTACTTCCTGCAATCAAATGGCTACAGGAGAATCTTTGCCTTCCTTATTAAAAGAAAGAGTTACTAGAGATCACAGCCCTGTGTCAGGAGAGTGGGCAGGAGAGAAGGGGAGTTCAGAGGCCTTGAAACTGTGAAATTTAGAGATTTAAAATTTATTTCAGGGTATCTCTTCCTGATTTTGGATGAGAACTGCTTCTTTTGTTTTGGTTTTAAGTGTTGGAAGATGACATTACTGGTATGCTCATTTAACATAATCCTGTTCATTTTTAAGTCTGTTCTGGTAATAAAAACCAGCCTGCAAAACTGCCTCCTGTGCATTTTGGGGATTCCTGATGGGTAATAAGAATTCTTGGCCAGTCTTAACTTGCATTCTTAAGAGCAAAGAAGTTGAAGTTGTGTAGACAAAAGCTAACTCAACCATCTGAAAATCAGTTGTCCTAAACTTCCACTATCTTAAACTGGCTGCACTGTTCACTCTCTATTCAGCAGCTTTAGTGCCATTACCTGCTTTCAGTAGCCCCCCAAATGAGGGTCTTACAGGCATCCAAGGCTTGACAGCCCTCCTAGGCTAGTTAGCCGTGACTGATCTCCTCTGATGGCCATACCTCCCTGCCCTTGAAAACATCATCAACTAGCAAAACACTTCAAATATGTTTATCTCTAGCACCTGAAAAACCTAACTTGGATGTTCTTAGCTAATAAAACATGCTGAAATGCTTGACAGTTCAGAGCCTACAAAACTTTACCACTGCAAGTAATTAGGATACAGTTAGCAGTACAAATATTTATAATAATTACGCAGTGAGTGTACAAATATATTATAGGTTTAAAGACCCTTAAGTAAACTTGCTGTCTGAATGCAAATGTAATGGCTGCAGCATGAAGCAGCATTGCCAGCTGAGTCAGATACAGCACTTGCTCATGGCCATGGCTGAGATGTCCCTCCAAATCAGTTAGCGATGCAGTAACCTATGTTACAACAGTATGATTCTTTATTCCCCTCTAGTGGCTGGTCTGCATAGTATTAGTTACTAGTCGAGGGCTAGAAGGACTAGACCACACTGCTGGGACAGCAGGACACGCCAAAAGGTTTTGGTTCAGTCCCTGCTGCCATCCACACTACCAGAATGCCAACAGTGCACAGAAAAATGGTCTGTGCTCTGGCAGTGATACAGAAGGAAGGGAAAATAACAGTTTTTGAAGGGTTGAAGCTTTATGTTCTTAGTCACTACCAAGTAATTAAATTAATAGTTTTATCCCTCAGAAAGAAAGAAGATTGTAACTGTCTGTTCGTGTTGCAAGTCTTTTATTTAATTACTTTAGTCCCTGGTGTCAGTGAAGCTGACTATGAACCTGGCCAATCCATCTCCAAGAGGGTACTAAGAGTTCTGCTTTGCAGCTGGCTTCTGAATAAAGTCTGTCTGCAGTCTTCCATACTGCAAATAAGAGTAAATTCTCAGAGCATATTTGTCATTGAAATGTATTTAATATATACAGCCAACTCTACTACCAATATTCTCATAAGTACTACTACTTATGTTTTATGTTAATGTGTAGCCAAACATAGAGGAAACAACTATAAAGGTGCTAAAAATGGATATAAGCTGCACTAAATCTTGAAAGACTAGTGATTTTTATCAATGGTTGGATTGCTAATATGATATGAGCTAGATTTCTGAAGTTGAGATGGAATGTTTTTTCTGAATAGGATGAGAGCATCACTGAACAAATCATTGGAAGCAGGAAAGTGAACATGATACATGAAAACAAATTACAGAATACATCTGAGAATAACAGGAGTCAAAGAGGTAGATAGTCATCCTCCTTAAACACAATGTGGGTTTATGAATCCTGGATTTTCCAGTGATTTGTTCTTGTCCTTATTGAGAGCCTGAGTATAATGCAAACTTGCAAGAGCTCCTGCCCTGCAGAGAATAAGAAATCTTTCACCACAGAGGCTGTTTGTGGTCAAGATCACAATATATAAAGGACAAAATATCCAAAACACAGGTTGAATTCTCTATGAGAATGAAGATGCAAAGAAATCCTTGCTCTTTACAACAAGTTTGAGTCAAGTCCAGATTTTGAAGTTGTATGACTCCTGTCTTAGTGTGAATAGAAAACCATACAAAGGATATTTGAGATTGTTCAAACTCAAGCTCGTGGATATATTATCATTTACTGAGTACATTTTAAAAAAACCCACCAGATAAAATTAGGTATACAAAATCAGCCCTCCAGTGATGTTATTCCCAATTCTGTCAGTTAACTTGATATGGGATAAAAGGTAAATTGGATATTTCAGCATAATACAGTAAGATGCTTCCATTTCTTTTGAGAACATGCCATCTGAGCAGATCCATTTCTAGGGGAATACTAAACAAAAAGCAAGACGACAGCTTTCTAGGTCAGGAACTACTAGACCTTCATTATTTTAAACAGCTTGGAGCACTGCAATATTTAGCCAATGTGTGTGTGAATGTGTGCTTTTTTAGAAAATTTTACAATAGGGGTTTGTAATGTTCCAAGGCCATGCTTTGGCAATAAAAAATAATGTCTCATTTATAAAGTGCAGGGACTCAGGGATTTTATTCTCCTAGATGTAACTTCAGTTGCATTTTTTGAAAGTACAAGGATACTTTAAGAACTGCATTTAGTCAGCTGTTGACTAATGGCTCTTAGCTCTTCATGAAGCACATGACTTTGCATAGAATAGCAAACTCAATAGAAACAATCACAGTAATGGAAGAAGAATTCTTTGTTATAGTTATTGAATGAAAGAAGACATTGACAAAACAGAAAGCTTTCTAAGGAAAACATCACCAGGTTTTGATGAATACAACCTATTTTGATGTGCTTGCTACTTTTTCTCTTCTCTGTAATTGTTTTTGAAAGGTTTGTTAAGGAATTTCTGATGATTTTTGATAGCTGAAACATAAAGCACTTAATGGGAACTAGAAAGCCATTTAAAGGTTTGTAATAAATTCATATATTGCCACTATATTTCTCTTAGATTGTAATGTCTCTTTTGTTCTCCAGATGCCATCTCAAAAAATAAACTTTGTATAGAGCATATGGATCAAATTTTAGCCAGAAGGGAAAAAAATTGTTGACTTGGCACTCAGTATTTGTGATCCACAGAGTACCTTTACAGCCAGCCAAGTCATCAGTTTCCTTTTCTGCTAGGCAGTGGCAGCTCTGACTCCTGAAGAGCACCTTTGCATGTGAAGCCTGGGTAACTTAGCTCTGGCAATGATGAATGGGTACTGCAACTGACTGTAACTTAGAAAATTCAGTGCTCAGCATTGGAACTGTAGCAAACTTATTCCTGAAAAATGGATGGCAGGACTGAAATGATGCAGAATACTATGGAATTATTTAATGGGTCCCTACTCTAATGAAGTCCTTGAACTGAGTAAGTCAAACCAGAAACGACCTATCAAAAAATGCACACTGTTCTCTTAAAGAACAAGAGTGAAGGGTGAGAAAACCACCAACATATGATGGTAAGAAGCAGGGAGCTCAGATATCACAGGCACAGACACAGGATAAGAACTGAATAGAGCATGGTCATGAGCATCTTAAAATTAGCCTTGTTCTTTTGACTCTTTCTCCTTGTTTTTTGGGAATCTTGTTTTTTGAGGTGAATATATTTTTAAATTGGGATACTTTTCATTTTTTGATGCCTGTGGGCAAATTCTTTCAGTCATTTCTGTTCTTGCAGTTCACTGCTGAGTGTTATGTAGATGTGCATGCTGCATACTGCTCCTGAAAGAAAAATATCCATTAAATGAAACCAGGACCATAGCAAGGTGCAACACAGAGACTATATTTTATTATTAGGTTGTAAAGTAATTTAGTGTTCAGTTGCTCATACAAAAAGGTTGCTGAAATTAATAAAAATTCAGGGAAGCTTAAACCAGTAATTTTAATCCAAGAGATTTTTTCCTTTGGTATTAAGATGAAAGTTAATTTTAAAAGACTGTATTAATACCAGTTTTAAGAACTTAGAACATCTTAATTAAATTTTGAAAATATTTTTTCCTAACTAAGAAAAGCTATTATTCTTTTAATAACTAAGAGAACAGCAGGGACCAGCTTTATGTGCAAATCACATGTATTTATTGATTGCTATTTTGGTGTGGCTTGTCATAAATCCAGCAATCTAGTTTTTGTTCTTTCTTGGAAAAAAGAGAAAAGAGTGCTATCAGTGAAGCTCCTTTTCCTATTATACCATGTCACTCAGCCTATGCTCTCTGCAGGAGACACCTGAATTCCCGTATTTTAGCACTCAGAAGGCTTTACAGTCAGGGAACTGCTGAAGACCTTCAACTAGGTAACAGTAGCATGAAGCTCTTGGTAAGGAACTGTGTTCATGTCTCCCTAAAGTACCTAATCCATATCAAAGGATAAGTTGTCACTTAAGCCTCATGGGAGCTGTGGGAAGACGTGTCTGTTTAGAAAGCTAATTCTACATTTGGCCTTGGAAGCTTTCCCAGCCACAGCAGGTCTTCTACTGTGTCTCCCAAACCAAGTGGAAAATCTAGATTATATGTCTGGGTGAAAATTACAAGAAGGAAAAGTGGTCTAGGGAAAAAGGAAGCAAGAATTATAACAGACACCAAAAAAATCCAGCATCCTTGATAGATATTCAAAAGTCATCTGGACATAGTGCTGGGCAATGAGCTGTGAGTCTGCTGTAGCAGGTGGCTTGGATCACTCCCTTCCAACCTCAACCATTCTGTGATTCAGTGGGAGAAAAGAAAAAACAAACCAAAACACAGAAATCCTCAAAACTCTGAGGTTTTAACAGTGAGATCTTGGCATCTATCTAATTGTACAATATGCAACCATAGACAGTTATGCTTTAAAAGGGGACATAGACAGTTATCTTTAAAACCTCCTTTAATAAATTCTCTTTTCTATTCATATTGCTGACAGTCTTGTTTCTTCTCTTCAGTCCTCTTCCTGGTCTACACAGAGCCGTGATAGTTTGCAGGTCCTGATATGGCCTGATAGTCCCAGCAGGTCTGGAAGTGGAAGTCAGACTGTGTAGGGCTATAGAAACATATGTTCTCATTTCTGCATCATGGGAAGGGGCATCATTTTACAAAGTGGGAGACTTTTATTTATATTTAAGAAGTCTGGGTTCTGGTGAGATTTATGAAATTTTACCAACATCCTCTTCTGATGGGAATCATTAGAGCCACTGTAGAGAACTTACATCACTGGCAATTACCCTTATGACTGTATGATCCTCATAAGGCTGATTAAACTAGCTTAGCACCATATTATTTAAGTGGCACCAGGCAATACCTTGCTTAAGAAGATACACTAAAACTCTGAGCTGATATGAATTTTAGAAGACTACCCACTAAGAATCAAAACAAAAAAAAAGTGTCATTTTTCAGGGACTACTATGGAAACAAACACTGCCTCAGTAAGACTGGGATGAGCACATTCCAGCAAACCATTAAAGAATTCTACAGGCTATTGCTTACACTACAGGATGCGCTGCAAGCTCTTTGTAATACACTTACACCTGACCTCCTTCTAGGTAGAAGCTTGAGGTTTAGGTCAGTACAGGGGACTTTGAAGTTAAATAACAGTCAATGGCTATGGGAACAGAACTCAGGATCTTTTGACTCCTGACAAAATTCAACCTTTTCTTTAGTGGTTTCTGAACCAGGAGATGCTTGTACTCCAGCATTTGCAGAACGCTGCTTGATTGGGAGCAGGCAGCCTGATTCAGCAGATGTGCTGAATGTTCCCAATAGTCTTCAAAGCTATTTTTTGTCTTTTAAAAAATCCTTATTAAAAAAGATTTTTCTTTTTTACCGAACAGGTTAATGTTAGTAGAGCAGAACCAGTTATTGCAGAAGAACAGAAGTGTCAATCCCTAAGAAGCTTGTTTTTGTTTATTCTTCTCTAAATAGAGAACGGGAGAGAGAAAAAAAAGCTGGTTATGATCCTGCTTCCAGAAATGGTGGGATACTAATTACTTGAAGACAGAATAAATACTGATTCTTTGATGTACCCATTACTCTCTGAAGCCAGCTGAATATTTCTTACTTGCTCCATCGCATTTTGGCTGAGCGCCCTTGGCTGCTTGCTGGAACTCAACACAACCTGCGACCAGGATGCACCTGCATAGCTACTCCAATTATTCCATTAAGAATCGTACCTAATTGGGAATTTCATTGGCATCGTAAGAAAGGCAGCATGTTAAGATTTACAGATAATTTAAACAGAAATTAAGGAAAAGTGCTGGCTGTAGTCCTTGCATCCCTCCTCCCTGCTGGCAGCGCGACTCGTTTCACTCCTCCGCGACCTTCCCCCAGCTGAAGTTTTCTCGTGCCGCTCAGGTGCCTCACGCCGGGCGGCCCGCGGCGCTCGCCCCCGCCCGGGGGACCGGAGCCAGGTGGGGGCCCCGCAAACGCCGGCAGGGAGGGGCGGCCGGGGGCAAGCCCGTCGCCGGGCGGGCAGGGGAGCGGCGGAGCCGCCGTTCACCGCCGCTCCGAGGGAGCCGCCATCCCGGGCCCGGGGATGCGCGGGCGCCTCGCGTGACAGGGACACTGCCAGGGACACTGGCTAGTCCACGTGCGGCCGGGGGGGCCGGGGCAGCCTGCGCCAGCCCATGCAGTGCCCGCAGGCGCTTCCTCTGCCTCCCTGCTCTGCCAGGGAGAAGAAAGTGCACCGAATCAATCGCAGCTGAAACATTTAAGGAGGCTTGATGGGAGCCTCATTTCCACGGGAAAATCTGGGGAGTTTTCCACCGGGGGAAATACAGCAAGTTTTCAAGGAATTAGTGTGAAATATAGTAGGCGTCGGTGGGCGTTTCTTTATTTAGAAACGGGAAAGCAAAGGCAGCGTTGCCCGAGTTCTTCCTTAAATCTTTAAGGCAAACACCTATTGCAAAACAGCGCCGATACAAATAAAACAGTCAAGGATTTCTAGAGAGCTTTAACGTAAGAGTCTCCCTAGTGCTTTATGGTAANCGAGGGCGGCAGCGCGAGCCGCGGCCGCTCCCGTCACCAAGGCGCTGCCTGGCACAGAAACACAGACAGAGACGGACTGACAGACACACGCAGCGCGGAGCGGCGCGGGCTCGGGGGCCGCCTTTGCAGCTTTTCCCCTCCTTGCGCCATGCTCCGCTCCAGGCAGCGCCCGCCCGCTGCTCCCTGAGGGCAGCCAGCCCCGCGCCCGGCTAAGCGGGCGACTGGCAGCCGGCTCCCTGCCCGCGCCCCCAGTTACCTGAGTTAGCTCCGTCCCGGGGACTTCGGCAGCGCCTCCGCCCTCTCCCGCCGTGGCAGCCCTTGTGCAGCGGAGGAGGGAGCCGCCAGCAGCCGGAGGGACTGCAGCCGCCGCCGGGGGAGACGAGCTCGAGCCCCCGCCCCCGGAGCTCTTCATGGCGTCTCACCAGCAGACCAGGATCCAAGCCTACCTGGAGAAGAATAAGATCGGTCCCCTCTTCGAGGTAAGGTGCGCTCTCGCCGGCCGGCTCCTCCGCGGCGGGCAGCGGTGGGGGCGGGGGTGTCCCCACGATGGCCGCGGTCCCCCGCGCAGCCCAGGTGAACGTAGGTGCGAGGATGAGTTTGAGGCGCCGCTCCGGCACTGCCGGCACCCCTCGCCCTGTCCTGCCGCCCCGCACCACACGTGTGCCCTCGTGTCCCTCCTCCACGCCCCTCCGAGCGCCGGAGCTCCGCGCAGCCCTCCCATCCCGAGGATGTGCCCCGCTTCTTCGCCCCGCCAGCAACGCGCCGCCCTCTGCTTCGCACGATCCCGCCCGGGTCGTCAAACAGGTGCCCCTCCGGCCTCCCACCCGTGGCCCGAATCCCCGGGGCCGCCCCCGCGGCGCTGCCGCCTGGCCCCGCCGGCCGCGGGACAGCGGCCCGGCCCCGCCGTCCGGCCGCGGGGAGCCGCGGACCGACCGCGCACCCGCCGTGCGCTGCGGGAGGAGGCGGCGCTTCCAAACCCCCCCGGCTCCAGGGCGGCAGCGCTGAGCACCGGGCGCCGCACGGCCCGCGGGCGAGCGAGCCCCGAGGCGCTGCCCCTCCGTGACCGGCCAGCGGCGAGGGACAGGTGGGTGCCTCCCACCGGGAAACACCCTCTGCACCGAGCACTCGGAAAGAAGTCTGTCCTGCGAAAAGTCCGTGTCGATGGTGTTTTCTGAAATTTTTATCTGCAGTCATACACCGTGGTTTTGCTATAGATTTTACGTTTTCTTACAACGATTTGTAGAGGCACAGATGTGCATATTTTACTATTTCAGTACATAAGCTGTGAATACTTACAATTTGAAAGGGTGCTAGAGCAATCGTGATTATTACCATTTTATCATCCTGTTTCTCATGCAGTTTTAAACATCTAAATGCACATATACTATGCACTGCACTCTGGCAGTATTATCACAAGGCACAAGTCTCCCTTTTATGGTATTTAACTTGTTCTCAGTCAAGCTTACTATGTATGAAATCTCTTTTATTCTGATGTGGTGGACACCTCGTCTTCAGTGTGTATTTTGCCACCCCCCATAAGAAAGGTTCAAATTTTGTTAGAAAATTGTTCACTAAGGGTCTGTGTTTGTATTTTTTGTGTGCATAGGCTGTTGAAATAGACCGCTGGTTCAGTGCTACTGGTGTTAGATGTTTTTATTTTGCAATAAATAAAGCCCCATTTGATGGAACAGTAACTGGGTACTAGGGAATGGTAGGTGATTTTTCTAGTTAAGGAACTGATAAAAATGGAAACATTTGTGTGGTTCAGTTCCTGAATAAAATTCTATTCAATCAGCTGTGTTGCTAGGTCTAAGTAGGTAACTGACTCTTGTTTATTTCAATGGGAATTCAGTGCTTTGGGATTGTTTAAAGGTTAGGCCCTTGACAGCTCTCATTTTCTTCTAAATTTCCTTAACCCTTGGTTTACACATTAAAATTCAAGCGAACCACTTGACATCTCTGTTCTGAGTCACTGTGTTTTAACCTAGTTTCTCCATAGTATAAGATGCTTGTCTCTATTTGGATTCTTGTGGGATGTTTTAATGTTCAGTAGTGGAGGGAAAGATTGTATTTGTTTCAGAAATTGTATTTGTTTCAGCATTTCATGTATCACCACACATTTCACTAATCATTGTAAAGCAGGAATTTCATTGTGATAGAAAGAATCTGTGAAAGGCTTTATGCATAACTGTGAAGGCTGTCTACAGGTTCTTACTGCACTCCTATATACCAGGAAGACTTTTTGGTGTGAAATCTACTTACACCTGAACACTAGCGACTGTTTTTAAGATCTAGGGATATAGCATGCCTGCAGCTGTTTACAGTTATTTTAATCCATTACACTGGGAAGAAGATCATAATTCTTATCTCCTCTACTTCCTGATTGGCCGTTTAAAATCTACTTGCATACTTAATTTTTTGATGTACTTTTTGTTCTCAACAGTTTATTGAAGATCTGCAACCTGTGCTTGATCTTGTAGTCCTTAGAAAAAGGAAGACAGGTATTTGAAGTTGATGGGAATTGATCAAAGACTATGCACAGATGAATCTTGTACTCTATACTAGTATTCCTATTAGATGTGCTTTGTGGTGTTTCAAGAGTATCATGTGTTCACAGTCAGATATAGTCACTAACACATCAGTTTTTGATGTGTCTGAAAGTTCTGACACGTTGTAAAAGGAGACCTGTGCCTCATCCAGGAAGAGCTAGCATTTTCTTACACCACTTCTGGTTTGGATGCTGATTAACCATCACTTGTCATGGATGACAGCCTTTTTTTTTTTTTTTCAGGGAGTACTAATTTTCTAATACCAACTCAGAACAGAGTGGACTTGGATTCAGTTTTCTCCAGTGTTATTTGTTGAGCAGACTGTAATTGCTCAATATATGCTTCAAGTCAATATTTTAGGGAGTGGATGAAATAAAACTGGGTAGCTGAGGCAGTCCCAGGAAGGAAGGACATGGAGAGAGGACCTGTGAGCTTTCTGAGATGAAGGCAGGGATAGTGATGAATAGGCAGATTGTATTTCATACTTGCATAATGAATAATCAGGGGTCAGGGGGACTTTACACCGTTGATTTTAGACAATAACAAAGGCACAGAATGCTGATGGATGGAACAGTTTGCGGTGTACTGAAGGTGAAGTACAATTCCCCTGCATTACGGCTAAGAGCAGTAGTTGCTCTTGCTGGTAGGTCATTGTGTTCCAGTTGCTTGCCGTTATCCTGGTTGTGTCTCTTTTCTCCATGCTGTCTTGTATTTGTGGCCTTCTGCTACAGTGGTTAGAGATTTTTGTACTTCATTAACCAGCAGTACCTATTTAAGACCATCTTTGCTGAAGTTTTGTGTGGTTTGACACTTGAATTATCTTCCTAATTTGTGTGAAAGAGAAGCGTTCAAGTGAAGTGCTGACACATGAGATGCAGGAAGACCTTAGGCTATGCCTTGGTTAGAAAGTTGTTTCCTTCTCTGTAAAGAAACGTGAGGAGTAACCTCCTGGAGAAGGAATTAATGAGATGAAACTGACTCAGCAGGCATTGGTCTTCTACTGACTACCAGTATCTGTTAACACATAGTAGGAAGCCCTATCCACTCAGCTATGAATTGTTACTCAGCACAGATTCGCTTGATTCCAAACATTTTTACAAGGTAAATTCTTATTTATGGGTTAGAGGTGGGAAGGAAGGTGGGTGGGAATTACTGTGTACATCTGAGACTGTGTCAGTTTTGAGATGTAAGACAGGTTGCAAAACAACTTCAATACTGCAGCCTCATTTTCCCTTCTGAATGTAGGTCCCCAAGTCATGGCTTTTCAAAACTGTTACTTCTCTGCCATTTCATCTTTCAGCTGCCCAAGATTTTTGCAGGTAAGATCCCTGTGAGCCTATAACTCAGCTTCTAAATGGCCCTGGGCATGCAGGTGTTGTTAGTGCTGACAGTAAGGTCTTAAGTTAACCCCTTATATTCTGTCAGGCTTCATGAGCATCCTTATCCTGATCTGTGTAGGTTTCGTGTGTTGTGGGTTTCTTTTCTTTTTTCTTTTGGTTTTGAAAGTTTAGACATCTTTCTGTAAGAAATTGTTGGCATCTGAGAAGACTGTGGTTAGACAACGAGTTTAGATTTGAGGAATGCCCTTTAGAAATGCCTCTTCTCTGGGATTTTCGTGGTAACATATACTGTGGCACTACCTGATTTTTTTTAGATGCTTTTTTTTCACATTAACTTGGAATGTAACACGAATTCTAAATATGAATTATTTCTGTGATGAAGCTTCACTGTTGTTTTTTTTTTTCCATCTTTCTAAAATGTGAACAGGAGGTATGTGCCTAAAATTGGCTAGGACAGATTATTCAGAATCAGCACCCACTCATTTCTGTCTGAGTGAAGTATTGACCCACTTTGCATTTCAAGCATCCAATCCAACAAGTTCTTTTTGTGTGCTAATAACCTCAATGAATAATCCTGCTGCCTGTATCCATACATCTATTCTTCTGTACATGTGTATCTGTTTAGCATCCAGTTGTGCTCTCATTTGGGAAACCTGACAGTTAGTTTCTGTGAATTTGAAAGCTGGATCAGCACTCTTGAGAACAGATTGCAATAAATCTTCAGGAGCTCTGAGATAAATTTAGTGTTTTGGAATTTTTTTATTTCTAGAACTGCAGCAAAAAGCATCCAGCAGGTAAGTTGTTGTTATGCAAACCCAAGAACTGTTATTTCTTTGAGTAACACAAAAAGCCACAATGACTCTTCTCAAAGTAAACATGCCAGACTCTTGGTTACCTAAGATTTTTTTTCTCCAAGTAATGTGGGGTTAGAACTGTAATTTTTATTTCAAACAACATAAAGGCTTCATTATACCACCCGTAGCTTTTTTTTTTCTTTTTTTAGCAGACATAATTACTGAAGCAAACACAATGGGAAACTTTTTTTTAAATCTATGATGGTTTTTCTTTCTCTAAATGAAATAGCATTTTTGGTGTATATTATGTAGTGGTATCCATTATTTAAGTAAAATAACTACAGTCTTCCCTTAAACCTTAGCCTATTTGGTGATGAACACTATCTATAGTGCATCTTATGACTGACTTAGTCAAAGTTTGGGGATGAATTTTGGAGTTTTGAACTGCCTTCTGAAGCAATGTTTACCCTTGGTTCTTAAATACACAAGGGTAGACACTGTCAACTGAATGGCTAATTAACCAGTTCATTATGTTTCAAGCTGCAATATCTGCAATTTGAATGCTAGAGATGACCTCAGAGTTTGCTTTTGAGATTGCTCAAAACCTCCAAATTTTGAATATTTTGGTATTATACTTAATGGGTTAGATTCTGTTGCTAGCGTGAAAGGGTCTGTATTATGGATTGCACAAATGTATTTAGTGAAGCATTTGATTTCAAGCAGCTAGGTGGAGCCTTTGAAGGGCTGAGTTTTTCAGTACTTAGACATCATTTTAGACACTAACTGATTACCCAGTGACATTGTTTCAGCCTGGCAGTTCCTGTTGCAGGGAAGCCAGTATTAGCTGTTTTTCAAAGGATGTATGGAAACCAACAGTGATCTAGAAATGATGCAGTCTTACACCATAGGGGATAGGGAATCACATTTAAGTTCTAATTTTTATTTTTGTTGGTGCCTGTTACAGTAGGGCATTATTGTAGCCTTAATGTGCACTGAAGTAAAAGGCCTGTTTAAGGGGAATATAAGTCAAAGGGGAAAATGGTGTAGAGATGTCCTTTGCATTTTGGAGAATTCATAATATATTCTCATAGTTGCCTTAGATAAAGTTATCTTTAAGGGAAAACAAGTGAAAGACCCTAATTAAAACTATAGACATACCCTTTTCCATTAACAAACAGTTCCGTAAGCAATGGCTTTATACTTATTACTTAGCTTTTGTGGTGACCAATAAGATGCAAATGTCAGAAATTTCCCTGTGGTTGAGGCAGTCATAATTCTACTCTCCTGTGTAATCTAAGATTAAGAAAAAAATGGTTTATGAATGAGGAAAATTACACTGTCTTGCAACCTGACTAGTTAATCTCTCAGCATTTAAAAGGAGTTACATTTTTGTTATGTTTACTCCTCCGGGAATTTGTCTGAAGTTAGCTGAAGACTTTAAAAGCATATTGGAAAAAGACGGTGAAAGAGATCATAGATACGGGTATGCACTTGTGTGGCCAAGAACCTAGATAGTAATCACATAAGCCTTGTTTCTATAATGGCAAAAATATTGCTTGAAATTGAAAAGTGGGCTCTCTTAATTGCTTTCTTAATTGCTTTAAAAAGTCATTGTCAACAGACATAGAAATAAACAAAAATCCAAGTAGTAGTTAAATTGGAAGAATTGTATCTAAAATACAGAATGATAAGATGAAAGTATCATAATAGTATCCTTTTATTACGTTAACTTCTGATGTTTTTGAACTCTCAAAATGACAATTACTTTGTTTCTTAAGAGAGGGAGCAGGAGGCATAACTATCTTGCATCAAAAACCACCTGGGAAAATGAGACATAGTTCTCACTTGAGTTGTTCTCACCATGTACCAGCAAAACCTGGCTGGTCAATGGTAAGGTATAAAGCTAACAGATACAATATTGAATTTTTTCTGGCAACCTGTCTAACAATTACTCAGTCTGGCTCAAAATAAGCCCATTACTACTGGTCTTACTTCTTTGTGTTTTATCACATTATAAAGTATCTTCAAAGTTTTGGATTACATTAACAGTATTGAAGTAAGTTCTTCAATTGTTTGTTTTGTTTCTTTTGATTAATCCAGTCTTTTTGGAACAACAGATCAGTGTTCAGAGGCAAATATATGAAGTAAAACACTTAGACAGTTTTAACTCAGCCTATAATTTCTTCTAACATGTTCTTTGCTGTCACTTATCTATGCTTTTCCAAGTGGGCTAGATAGTATCCATACTCCAGAGTCAGCACAGTCTCAGCCTTCTGTGTTTTTAGGAGCTTCTGGGAAAGAAGGGAGCAGCTAGTACCTTAACCAGCATTTCTGCCACACATGATGTGCTATTTTACTGTTCTGGAGCAAGTGGATTTCTTATCTGCTTTATCATGGCATTGACTAAAAAGAAACACCTAGACAGACACCTGTTATTAGTGTTCCTTATTTAAAAAGTGTTACTTAGTAAATGGAAGCTAGGAACATAATATTTAAATTGAGTTAGAAACGTAATATTTAAGAGTATTTTAACATCATGTTCTTTTACAATTTGCCTCTTATTTTGAATGTCTAATCAATATTATTAACTTTTTTTCCCAATGTCTTGTATTCTCACTTGTGTCTTTCTGTTTATCTTATTTATGCAAATAAAGAAGTGGGGACTAATTTCTCATTTTCAACTGTCTAATGTTTATTTGGGACTTTTTCGTACAGTGATTTTTAATATATTTTTTTAAATCTTGTGATATTTTATTTTTCTGGGAAGGCATATGTGCTTTTGTATTAGTGAGGAGGGATAGAGATACTTTTTTACCTCTGGACTACAAGAGGTGACTGGAAGCATTTTTATGTTCACCAACTTTTGGAACAAGTACTACCCAAACACTTTAGTGTCTGTAATTATGGAGACAAAAACGAGGTGTTATTTCCTGTATTTGGTATTATCCCCCTTGCATAGATGCACTATTCTTCTCCTAAGAAATGTCATACAAGCTGTGAAGTATGACAGAAGGATAGGTTCTATGTTAAGAGTCTTCTCTGCCTGAAACCGTAAGGTGTGGTTAAAAACAAGTGAAAGCAAGAACATTTTAAAATACAGTTGTTAGGAAACCCTTGGCCTCCTGACTAAAGGCAGTGGGCTGTCTCACACATTACTAAAGGCAATGAAAAGCAGCACACAGGTGACAGGAGAAACAAGGATTGCAGATTTTCATCCTTGGACACAGGTAAAGAGCATGATCACTTGGAATGCACACCTATGTCTTTGCCAAGACAACCAAATGTCCAAATCTGCTCTTAATATAGAGGGTAATATCTTTTTAAAAAGCTTGCAACAGACACATTTTTGATGGCCTTAACTTTTATGTCAGGTCCCATATGCTGTGCTGTGTCAATTCTCCTTTGTCTACTCATTTCACTGAGTATTATTTTTACAATATTATTATTTTTAGTCCCAACTATAAATGTTCAGGCAGAATCATTTGGCTGTAGTTATGATGCCCCTCTGGTTTTGCTCTTCTGTTGATTTGGGCAATTTTCTTCCTTTATTCACATAAAATTCAAGCATGATCTTTGCCTTAAACATGCAGTTTCCAGTGAAACACCTCAGATTTTGGCATATATATAGCACTATGAGGAGATGCGTTACAGTTATGAGAAATGCACATGCAAAATGAAGAATGCATGTGCATTACCCATGATAAATAGAAGGCTATTTTACATTAGCCACCTCTAAAAAAATTCTGTTCATACAGAGAGTGGAAACTTTTAATTGTGTATTTATGTGAAATGTCCTTTCTCCTTCCTCATTTTTCAGATCCCTGCAATATTCACTAAATGAAATCACTCTATTCATAAACCATATTTCTCCATAGTGTCTGGTACAATATACTTACTATACAATAGCTCTTTTGTTAGCTTTTGTAGGAGCTGCTTTCTAGGGCAGGAATCATGAGAGTTTGGGTCTTTCAACTGTGTTGGAGCCTTTTTAATTGAATCTTTCCTCTTCTCATAGTTTGTTTTACTCCAGACACTCTGATGGTTTAGTATTCAGGGCTATGGGCTATGAGGCTGATTTAATAGCCAGTTGTTGCAGGTCCTGTTCATCTTCATTTCTGGCTGCACATTCCACTGTCCTTATTCCAGAACTGGTGGTTGTGTCATGTTACAGTTACCCAGTTTGAAAATACGAAATAAAAGAAAATAAAATCTACAAAGAAGTGAAAATTGTTCAGTAGGCTGAGCTCAGGGGATCTCCATGTAGTCTGATGAAAAATGTGTCATTGACTTGGGAGAGAAAATGTAGGTGGCCTGAGGGTGAAGGGAGGGAGGGAAGGACAACTGCTTTTCTCGAGTAGCAAGCTACTAGGTGGGCATGAGAGATCTGCAAAGCTTGTGTGCTTGTTAGCTTCACGTGGATCTTGTCTTTTAAAGGTGCAGTTCCCTATAGGTTGGGGGAATGTCATGGAGCCCAGTTGATTCTGTGAAGGAGCAGAAGAGGGAATTGAATAATTAGGGAGGATGGCTGAACAAATTAGGAGGAAACAGACCACATGAATATAGTGAGTGTGAGAGTNATTGCCAGCATATTCTTTTTCTTTTCTATTTTATTTTTATAATCTTAGTCACTATTGTCAAATGGTTATCTGGAATCTGTACTTCCTTTTTTTAAAGAAAGGTTCTAGTGCCGGTGTTTGCTAGGAGTATAACCAGAGTGAGAAAGACAGGGGAAACATAACTTATTATGTAAAGAGTATGTGTGTTTTGTACTGTCTGACTCACACCTTTAATACTTGATCTTGGATGTATTTCTTAGGGATGGATTTGCCAGAGAGTTAAAAGTGTCCCTAGCTCCACTATTAACACTGGCTCCTGTGCCATGAACTCCTTCATTAAGAAGGAGCTACACTTCAATTTGACAGGCATTGTGCCTCTGCTGCCATTTGTAGGAATGGAGAGGTAAATGGATGACTGTGAAATATTCCTCTGGTCGAGTATCTGTATCAAAGAAAGGAATTCTGAATGATCATAAATTCCATGTTCCTTTTGGTGCACTAGTGCAGAAAAGCTGCTCTGTGTTGTTGTTAACAGAATTCATCCTAGAATCCTAAATAAGTGGAAGCAGTCTCTTCTGGAGACATGAGAGATGGTTCATAGAACTGAAAAGGAAGGGTAGTTTCAGCTGTAGGTGACCTTTGAACAGAACCTGTGGAAGCAATTATGCATAGGCCAGTTAGGAAGAGGAAAGGTTTATGATGCAGACTCTATGATAGTTTTGTAGAGAGGGAATTGGGGGCTTTTGTGTAATTAAGGATACTATTTTATTGGAAGGAGAAGAAAAGAGATGGAATGATTTCCATGACTGGATGTACTGAGATTTCTCAGGCTGAAATGTTTGTGCATGTGCATGCTCTATGAAAAGCATACAGACACTCTGAAACATAGGGACAGACCTGAGAATCCCGTGTGTGCTGGACAGAGATCCCATATAAATGTGGCAGGTGTTGTGTGTTCTGTTCAGACACATTGTGTTAATTTTACATGCCCATTGCAGCTGGGTGTGACACGCTCAATACACGCAATGGGTGTTCATCCTCCGAAGGATTCTGGAGAATCTTGTCCTTCCTACGTAATGAGGACAAAGCAGAGATGTCCAGGGAAATGCAAGTGGAGAAGACCAAGGTTTGCAGATGCAGAAATTCTTCTGGTGTGCCATATGAACCACCATCCATAATTGTGCTGATGGCATACTTTTGCATGATGTAGAAACCCCAGTTAAAAAATTTTAAAAAGTGTTTCAGAGCTCCTCCTAATGGTGTCGTGCATCAGACATTAATAATGCCATTAGATAGTAATGCCTGTAGTCTAACACAAAGTGTAAGACAGTGAAGCTATTTGGTGACAGAGGCTGGATGTAGACTTAACAATAAGGAACAATGCAGAGAGATAAACACAAAAAGAAGACTAAATTACTAGAGTAACAGATTTAATCTTGATTTCTTACTCCCTGAAGGAGGAATACCTGAAAAAAAAAAAAAAAAAAGACAGCAGGGGAGAAAAACTCAAGAGAATTTAATTTATTCTGTTTCCCTGTGATAATAGAAAAAAAATTAGAAAAATGAAGTTGGCCAGAATGAAGTTCCACATAACATTTACTTAAACACTGACAAAAAGTTAACTAGTAAGGAAAGGAAATAAAATAAATAGTAGTTAGGATACTAAAATGCTAGTCAGTTATCTGGCTACATTCCTTCTTCTGCTGATGCTGTCCTGCTGCATCATCATGTATTATTTTGTGCTTGTGTTTCCCCTTCCTTTGCCTTATTTGTCTGCATAAGTCCTGCAAACCCCTCTGGCTCCTATGGACTTCACATGGTTTAGGAGTTTTCACAGCAAGGCCCTGAGCTCATTATGGTCTTTCTGCTTTCTCTTCTTTCTTTGTGTTGCCTCAGTGCCTGGTAGTGCTATTAATCCCATTAATTGGTGCCACACAATCAAGAAAAAATTGATTTCTCCCTCCTTCTCCTCTGCTTAGTGTGACAATTCAGAGCACTGACACGTCTCAAGGCTGCAGCACAGTCCATGTGAGCACGCTGTATTCCCACAGGGAGCCCTGCTGCAGTTGGTGAGACCCTGATCTACAAGAGGAAGGCCTTCACTCATAACCAGGCAGATTTAGTATAATGTTAAATAAAGAGCAATCAAATCATCAGGAAGCTTTAACTGGGCAATTGCTGTCAGGGTTGGGAAGTTACTTTGCGGTCTCAGAAACAAACAAAAATGTACACCAGTGACTCACAGATATTGTTTTCTAAATAAAAAAACATTAGAAAATCAGATTAATAATGCTTTGGCTGTTATTAAAAATTGCTCTACAGCTCCAAAACCTTCTCATCATCTAAAATCACCCAGATTTCAGCTTCTAGAAATAAAGTGATTTTTAGTTGTCTAAGTTATTGTAGTCTTGATGGTAGAAGTATCTGATGAGACATGATGGGCCTAACTCCAGTTCTAGGTATAATTCAATTATCTGTCCTTAAGAGTTATTGTTGCTACCCATAGAAAGTCTCCAGTTTTTAGTACAGCAGTACCTCTTTAAATATCCACCTAAGGCTCTAGCTTTCTTGTGAAAGATAGACCTTTATTCCTTTGTTTGAAAACCTGAGCCAAAGGACAGCTCCTGGACGTTGCAGGTTATGTCCCTGGTAGGCTAGTGAGTGACATGGTGACATCCATAGTGACAGTTTGTATGGAGGAGATAGTCAAAGTGCAAATGACACTTTCAAGAAACATACCAGTTCTGTGTATGTGTTAAAATTACCTTGTTTGAGCTAGAAAGTTACTTTAATAAGTTGATGCATATGATATAATTATTAGTACTCATATTTTTTATGTCTTTAAAATATTTTTTTCTGCTACTTTTTCTTTCAGGAAAAATATAATCATTAGCTTGTATTTTTGGTACACAGAAACTGATAATAATTTTTTCTTATTTCGTAATTATGCTTTTCATTACGTAAAAATGGCTTTAATATTGTCATCATATGTGTAGCTTAGCTAATCTATAACTTACAGAGTGGAAAGTGTATCCAGCTTATGTAAGCTAGTATTTATTTAGCTGTCCCCATTATCTCAGACCTACTTTATTTGTGGGCATGATAGAAGTGTCAGCCTTAAGCCTGTGCAGCCAATGCACTTGGCCTCAGAGGTCAAACAGTGATGTCTGAAATCCTCTCATTTCAGAGCCTTTTTTGTGAAGGTTGGTATTGACACAGTTCTCCATTTTCTTTAGAGCTACTGTGAGTTCTTTCACATTACTTCTTAGGTGAGGTTTTTTAAGGACTTGGGCATGCAAGTTAGTTCTAATGAAATAAATAATGGCATTAGACCTCTCTTCTGTTAAACACGTGCCTGGATGTAATCCATGATCTATCTACTGTATGTGGTCAACAAAGTTTGGTATTTTTCCTCATCCAGTTCAACTGTATGTTCACTTCTGCCCATCAATTGTCTTTTGCTGAAGAATTCTTTTCTGAGCATGATTATAGAACGTCCTTCCTCTAAGGAGGAGATGTCTTGTCTGAAGGAAGTTTTCCAGTGACTCTGTGCAGAAGTTTCATGGGGATGTGTTGTTCCTCATGGTGCTTCGCAATAGGCAGTACAACTGTGGAAAGCAGGGAAGTAGAGTGAGAAGCTTTTGTCTCTTCTGACGGTGATCAGATCTCTGCCTTTGATTTGTGATATCTAAATGTACTTGTGCACTGGTTAAGGCTATTTTTTTTCTTTGTGACTTTAGTAGACAAACTTGGGTGAAAAAAGAGCATTCAAGTAACAGTTCCACACAGGATGTTGTAGTTGTGTCTAGGCACAGGGAATTGATTTTTGGTTGTGGAAATGAGTTAATGCAGGACTGTCCTGATACACATATTTAGATTGAATTTTTGACATTAGGTACTGCAAGATTAAAATAAAATATAGTATTTCTTAAATGAACAAAGCTAAATATTATTTAGGTATCTGTGCTATTCTGAATATGACTACTGAATTATGCCTGATGTTTTATGTCTTTCCATGCCTTCTGGGGAATATGGTTGTGTCTTTTTTCAGGGTACATTTCAAGATGTTCATACCGAATGTAAAGTATTATCCTTCCTATATGTAGTTAAATTAATTGTCTGCTGCAAATCTCTATTATATTCATATTGTATTTTCATCTTCTGGCTGTAGTGAATAAAAGATACCCTATTGTTACAGAAATTGTCCTGACATATTGCAGAAGAGACCTGCCTGAGTTTTGAGTCTTATTCCAAGGCAGCATACACCCAGTAAATGAGGTGAACAAGTAAATCTGTGGAGAGGATCTTGGACCATGCCTTTTCAGCAGGGTAATCTTGGTGCCTGCTTTGCAAGCATAGGCTTTCTGTCATAGGAGCAGCCAGCTGGGCAGCATGGTGTTCATCTTCAGTAGGTGGTGCCATCTCCTGGGCTTGGACCTCAGCCTTGCCAGGTGTGTGTGTTCTGAAACCCCGACCCTGCAGGGCCTGATTTCTGGGAGAATCCAGACAGCAGCCTGGGAGTGCTTCCCTAAATTGCAGCCATTTTTAGATAGAGACAGGCAGTGACTGTAACTTCTCAGGTTCAATGAACCTGGTAGCGCCAGTGGGAAGCAGTTTGGGAACCCTGGAAAGTGGCTGGAGACATGTAGAACATGTGTACCTCTGCACTCAGTGTTAACACTTCCTTTCCCATGTGATTTTGCCACTGTGTCTCCTGCCTGATTCTTCACAGTTCCTATTGCATTCTAAACGTGTATACTTTAGCCTGCTGCACTGTTTAGGTCAAAATGGACACCTGTGGTAGTTGTTCCCCTTGTGGGCAGGAATTGACTCCATCTCAGAAGGCTGAAGAATCAGAAGGCTTTATTAAAGAATGGCTCCAAGATACCAGAAGGCATAGGTTCTTGCCTATTTCATAGCTTGTTACAAAGGTTTAAGATGAATTCAGAAGGCTTACAGCTGTACTAGTGAAATACCTCTTATCATACTAAACTGATTGGCTGGTAACCCAGACCAGCTCCCTCTTACCATTGGTTTAAGAGAGAGAAAACTATCGCTCTATGTTTGTGGGAGCAGAACAGAAAAACACCAGCTGTGGCCTTGAGCAGGACACAGCTCAGAGATATGCTTACAGAATATCTCTTTGAGATAATGAAGTTTCCCTTGGGAAGGAAAACTTAGCAAGCTTGCAGTATGAAACTGAGAAGTTATCAAGATGACAGATACCTTCATATCTTTTTCCTTATGTGTTTCTAATCTTCAATTTTAAATTTTTTTTTAGTCTGACGCTGATTGGATCATCATTCTCAGAAGCTTCTTTCCTTAAGTAGCAGAAATATCTATTTTAATTTGACTTGAAATAAAGAGATAATCCATGAAGGCAGAAAATGTTAGAAATCTGTCAGAACTTTGCAAAAAATATTAAGAGAAAAAAAATCATTGAAGCATTTTCTTTGTCATCTTGGTTGCTGATGAGGAAAATCATAGAGGTATTTTGGCTTAACTGATGGATGATAAAAATCCATATAGGAGCTATCAGAGGTGGATTTTGCTTCCAATTGAACTGGAATTATTAAGGTGTCTTCCTGGTTAGGGCTAAAGATAGATTCAAGTACACTGATATCTTTTAGAAATGAAATAGTTGCCAGTATCATGTGGTAACATTCAATAGATGATTGTACACAAAATGGAGAGAGATCTCTAGAGTATAAAAACAAATTAGTCAATATTTCTTTTTTTATTAGTTAACATGGTTATTTAGATGTTTATTAGGATATTATTAATTCGTGCATTTATAATCAAGTTTTGCTATATCTGTGGATGACTTCTGCATGGCAAAAGATTCTTGTATTCTTGCTTTTAAAAAGACCAGTTCTTTCATTCCAATTTCATTGTGTGTTCTGCTTTTTTTTTTCTTTAAATAGCAAAGTTCAAGTGTGTTAATTAAGCAGAAGCTTCATCTATACTTAAGTGGACACAGGTTGAAATAACCTAATAGAAAAGTGTCACTTGTAATAGTAAAAAGATTTTCCAGTTGCAGTTAGAGAAGCACTGAGTAGAAGCAGTGTTGAACCAAACTGAACATGCCTAAGGGCTCTTGAGAGATATGAGAACTTGCAGAGAATCTGGAGTGGGAGTTATCCTGACAAGATACTGCACATCTTGTGTTACCTGTGACAGGAAAATCAGTGTGACCTTTCCTGTGGTGGGGAAAATAGGATACAAATAGTTTTAAGTCAATCAAGCAACTGCTTACATGTGAAAAAACCTCTTTGTCTTCTTAAAATGTTATGTAAAAAGCACTTGTGAGTATTATTTAAGGAGTTCCGGGCACAACTGCAGTATATTAATTCTACAAATATAAAAAAACCTCTTTGTGTTTTGCTGTGGTAAAAATTAATTTCCAGATTTTTCCATGGCAATAAATTCTGACCTTTCCATTTGAGAAATCTCTGTTGTATTGTTGCATATTAAACATTTAGATCTATTTAAAAAGCTGATTACAACATTGGTATGAAGTCTTATGAGACCAAGTCAATCTCTCACAGGTAAATAACAGGAAATTAAGATGTGTATCTGAATAGATATTAATCTATTCAAAGTGTATGAATAAAGCTTGTAATTATACTGCATATTGCTCATAGTTATTTAGTTGCTGTACTAAGGAGCATGTAGTAACTTCTAAAAATCAGGGAGCGTGTATCAACTTCTTTGTCATTTGTTTAGTGAACATTACTGGAGCAAATTTAGGGTTAATTGACGTAGACAGCTAAATTCAAGGTAATTAAATCTGTGTTAAAACTTCCTCACCCCCGACTCTGGTAACTCACATTTGCCATTTTGTGTCACTGTAATTGTTGGTTATTATTTGAAGTTCCATGTGAATAGTTTAAAAATTCTTGGTCAAGATTAAAAAAAAATGAAAGAATTCTTATAATAATTTTAACGCATAGAAGTTACACAGAATATTTAATAACTTTGTCTATATACACTGGGCAGTAGAACATCTTAAAATATCATCTCACATTTATCTCTATAGCTTGAGGAAGTCTAATGGTGTAGTAATGCAAAATTACTGAGGTAATGTTTGGGAGGAGAAAGAAAAGCACCTGGGAAGTGTGGTGGTTGCTGCACACTTTTTTAAAATGTGTATTATCAACGTTTTCCATGGGATGCAATTGATAGGATTTCCATCAATCTTTAAGACATTCATTTACTGTTTTTTTTTTTTTCTTTTGGTTGGCTTCCAGAAAGAAGGAAGGAATTGTTTGTAATTCTAAAGTCACAGAGCAGTGATCTAATTCATCAGGGCATTTTAAGCATGCTTTGTAATTATTTACTTCTCAGGCATAAAGAATATCTAAGCTTAAGGGTTTAAGCTTAAGCTTTTCTGAGTCAACTCCTTAATATACCAATTGTTTTTAAACTCTTAATAACCCTTTCTATAGTGGTACTGTGTTGGGTCTGACAGGGACTGGATTTTCACAGCAAGGCTGTATGTTGGTGTATTTTAGATTTGTGACTGACCATGTTGGTACACCAGTCTTTTAGCTGTTGCTTAGCAGTGACTGCACAGGCTCAAGGCTTTCTCTGTTCTTCTCTCTGCCCACCAGCAAGCAGGCCCAGGGTGGGTACAGGTTGGGAGGGGACACAACTGGAGCAGCTGACCCAACCTGGGCAAAGAGATATTCCTTACCATATTATGTCATGCTCAGTAATTAAACCTAGGGAGTAAATTCACTGAAATAACTGTTGCTTGTGGACTGGCAAGGCAGTGGGAGGTGGTGAGTGATTGCCTTGGTAGGTATCACTTGTTCTTTGATTTTGGGTTTTTTTTTTTTTCTTTTTTTTCTTTTTTCTTTTCTCTTTCCTGTGGTTATTAAGCTGTCTTTAACAGTTGCAGTTAATTTTTCTTGGTTTTGCTCTTTTCATTTTTTTCGGTATCCCACAGAGGGCAGGAATGAATAAGTGGCTGGTGTGCTTAGCTGCTGGTTGGGGTCAGCCTACCAGAGGTAGCCACAAAAATACCTGCTACTTCAGTTTCTAGCATTACCCTTTCTCAAAAAAAACCATGTCAGACAGGTTGAAGTTAAGTCAGTGGAGCTTAAACTGGAAATACGATGAGATTTTTTTTTAACAGTTGCAGTAATGAGTTGTTGCACATGGTGGAACAAGTGATTTCAACTTAGACCTTGAAACTGAAAGGAGAACTTCAGCTGATCAGAGGAAGATCAGCTCCAGCCTGTTGAGTTAGCTTTTGGGTAAGGCAGTGGTGTGCAGTCAGTGTTGTTTCATGGCTGTAATTTAAGTCCAGGTTGTAATAGTCTTTCCTGGTCTTTGTCTATAAGTATTTCTTTTCATGCAGATCCTACAGACCTTTCAGAAAACCAGCAGTTTTCATTTTCTTTGGCTGAACTGTGAAGTGCATGCCTTGAGGGCAGAATTTCAGAGGGTTGATAGAGTGGATGGAAACTGAGGAAGGCTTCTGAATTACGCTTCAGGGAAACCTTACAGTGTTTCTGCAATAACATGAACTACCCTCATTTGATAAATCCTTGCTGAGTTCAGATAATGATATGGTAGGCATAATTCCGCAAGTGTGAGATTGTCATGCAGAGATACAGGATTGCACAAAGAAGTATGAGCTATCATAGGAAGATATTATAGGAAATCTTTGCGATTTGAAAACTTAACTGTGGAAGAAAACGTGGTAACTGTTACCATGATTGGCATCTCTGAGAGCATGTCTTTAACCTTTTCTTCTTCTACCGAGAATTATTTAATGGTTTAGGGTAACCTAGTAGCAGTGACTTCTCTCTTGGGAGCATTCTTGGAATGCTTGAATGGGAGAAAGGAAATAGTTCAATAAAGCCACAGATTGAAGGTGTTTGAAGCTACTTTGTGAGCTCAGGAGCAGTAGAATAGATTTGGGACAATGATATTCGAAATACTATGATTAGGAGAGGAAAAAACCTCAAAGGATAAATAAGTGAAAAGATGCAGCCAGAGGTTCAGATAGATACTGCATGTTATAATGTGTGTGGTGGTGTTTGATAGTGTCATGAACTTACTCAGTGAAACTTTGAAATTGTCCACCAGAACCCATCCATTCCTAAGTAAGGTCAGTGATGCATATTTTATCAAGTGTTACATTCATGAGTTGGAATTATTTCAGATAGAGCTAGTTCATCTAAGTCAGAAAACTGATAATGTGATCGGCAAAGGATTTATAGTGGAATGAGTCTGCTGTTTCCATTCTGCTCTCCAGAGTCCCCCTAAAAAATGGTTAGTAACATAGCCTCCAAAATTGGTCTTTTCTTATTGAATTGGTACAGCTATTTAGTAGATGAACACTTAAGAAAGACAGCTATGCAATGATGTTTGTTTCCAGACTTCCTCCTGTTATTCTCATTCTATGAAATGTTACCTGTGCCACCAGTCCCATAGCTTAGCTGTCCCCAGCAATGCCACCTTTAGGGGAATTTTGTTTGCCCCAAGGCATCAGAGCCACCATACCAGCTTTGTACTTTAATTTTACTTCTATGTCCAAAGTAATTTCTCTGTGGGTTGTGTTCCCATGCTGTGTACTACAGTCTTGTGATATTAAATTTAACTGCACAGCTGTCTGAAATGGCATCAGTGAGGTTTTGAAAAAAGAATGTGTTGATTGAAATTTTTTTATTCAATTCCAGGTGAAAGTTTGCATATTTTCACGAGCAAGCTGAATAGGACTACTATTTGTTCTCACCTGTTACTGTACCATGGTTAGTTTGAAGCAAATCGTATGGTACAGGCATATGAATTTTATTTATGTGGAAATTTGTGTAGGATTGAATAATTTATTTTATAGGGAGATGTGATGATCGTTTGATGAATGTAAAATACGTTGAAGTCCATTTCGTTCATAGTTTATAATGTGATTTTACTACTTTAATTAAAAATTTCTCAAGAATGTTTAAAGCCTGGCTATTTTCCAAAAGAAGGATGCTGTTATTTTTCATTTATTTCCATAGAAAATAATCTTTTTTGGTAGAAGCAGTCATTTAAGCAGTCATTTCTGCTCTCATTTAAGAATTGCAGACTCTTAATTTAGGCAGCAAGAATAATGTTAAAATATACTTTAAAAATTATTTATTTTTGTTTCCTTGCTTTGTTACGGCAGTAATCAGAATGGAATTTTAACAAAAAAATGTCAGTCATTAAAAAGTTTCTTAAACTACTGTCCTTCCACAAGTTTTCCCTCTATTTTATATTTTCTTTGTTCACTTACAGCTTATATGAAGGGGTTAGCAAGTCTAAATTTAGATGTCTGTCTAAGTGTCCAAGCTTCACTGTAGTCAATGCATATATCTCCAATAAGTCAGTGGAGCCAGGAGAGCATTTCTTCTTATCCTTAAATGGACATACTCTGGCTGGTCACCTGGGAGACATCTAGCCCCTCGTCACATCTTTATTGACAAAGTCACTACTGACATTGCTGTGAAGACTTGCTGTATTTAATTGTATTTAAACTTCTAATTTAATCCATGAAAAAAAGAGCATAACACAGGCAGAATCTGTGAACGCTGTGCCATAGTCTATAAAAGTCTGTACAGTTAAAACATGATTGTTGTGTAGTTACCGCTACCAATTACGGGGCAAGGTAGAATGTCTCTTAATTAACTTAATAACCTGATAGGTACATTTAGACAGGGCTAATTAGGACTTTCTTGTAATTGGACATTTGATTAATGAACTGTGAAGACTGTTTCATTTGTATTAAATGCATGGAAAGTTACAAGGAAATAAAAATTTGAGCCTTCATTGAAGAACTAATAGAGGACATCAGGATAGCATAATAGTGAAAGGTAAAAAGAATTCTTTATAAATTATTGTTTATGAATTCTGTATATTCTTTATAAATAATTTATATATTAAACCACTTTAGACCTGTTTTTTTTCCAAGATCTTTTGTAGCCTCATTATATGTGCATGAATCTCTCTTGGAAATACCCACAAATGAACTTTTACAAGTTACAGTCTTAGTAACATAGTTCAATAAAACTGGTGAATGTAGGTGCATATGAAGATACCTTTACAAGGCATGAAGAAAGAAGAACTGGCTTGCACAGTGCAAGGTAAAATCCTTGAAGCAGTTAACTGAAAGAGCTGATATCACCTTGCTGTTCTTTCTCATTCTAGCTTTAGACAAAGCAGAGCCTAATTTGGGGCAATATAATTGGGAAACAGCAGAAACTGATTCATCTGAGTGCTCTAGTCTGTAGTAACCATGGAAGTTTCCTTTGGCCTCTTTTCTGTGCTCCAGTGTGTCTCGAGGGTGCACAGGGAATTCATAATTACTGACTTCCGAACAGCTTCTTCACTTGTTACACAGCTGGGAGGAAGAGACTGTGTGGAGTGCACTGATAGAAGAGACAAAAGATGTAGAGTGAAAGGAAGACATAGCAGTGGAAAGGAGATATGAGGAGAGAGATTACAGGTAGTAAGCAGTTCATTTGCAGCATGGAGACCCAATCTGCCATGGCTTTTTATTTGTTGTTATAAGGCACGTTGTGCACAGAGCAACAGACTTGCCTTATTTGAATTGTAGAAAACTTAGAAATTTGAGCTAGAAATGTGAAAACCATATTTAATATTTTTAAGAGACTTGTCTTTAGGTGTCTTGCATTTCTGTTTTTATGAAGAGTTGAAACTTACATGATTATTTGTTCATGAAAAAATGAATCTCAGTTTCAATGATCTTGTGCCATTTTTGTTCTGCTGTTAATGCAGAGGCGTCTTCAGTGAGACTGGTTGGTCTTTTCCCTTTTCTTTTTCTTGTGAAACCTTGCCTACGTAGCACGTTGTGAGTCAGATCAGACTGCTGCTAACCAAAAAGGAATTTTATTTTTGTACCTTGTATGCTTCAGTTTTTCTTATTTAACACATTCACTTTTGTCATCTTTTTTTTAAAGACATTTCAAACGTGTGAAAGTATATTTAGAACGCCACGTAGTATGTTATTCCTTCTGTCTATTAAGATGTCACCCGAGCAACAAATGAGGTCATTAAATAAGCTTCCAATCATTTAATAAGAAGTTTAAGTTCATTTTGCTAGAGAGTGGTGCTAGAATAAGAATACCCTTTAGTTGACATTCCTAATTTGTAATACCTTTTCATGTCGAGAGAACTATGTTTTTATTTAAAAAATTAGGTGAGTGCTGACTATATACAGTTAATATTGGTGTGAAGCTTTGTGCTTTTTTCTTGTTGGGTGGCATGGATTTGGCCTTTTTTTTGCTTTTCTTGTCCCTCCAACCATTCCACCTCATGGCATAGACAAGCAACATAATGCAGGCAGCTAGCATATTTCCATGTAATTGCCAGTTTGCTGGGGATGACAAAAGTCTCGAAGGAAACGTGAGCTTGAAGTGTACAGGTTGAAAGCTGAGCAGATGGAGTTGTGTCCCTTGATGAATTGGGTGGCAGAAACTGGTAGAAGGGCAAAGGCAGTCAGGGTCATGGAGCTGTGATCCTTCTTCTGGGATGTCTGACAGTGTGTGAGGCAGAAGGGTATGGAAGAGAGGTAACACCTTCAGCATGTGTATGGGAATTTACACAGAGTCTGAAGCTATTGTGATTGGCATGGAGGTGTTCTTTGCACCTTGTCCAGAGTTCAGGAACTCCATGGAAAGTGTAAATTGGAGACTGCTTCCAAACCTTGCTTGAAGCAGCTTGAGAAGCAGATTCCTAAGAGTTTCTTTTCTTCCCTTTTGCAGTGGAATACTTGTAGCAAAGAGCTTTGTCTTCCTTAAATGGCAGATTTTGTAACCTGGGTTGCCTTTATGTTCATTTTAAGTTGCATTTACTTTTAATGACATCTGATAGTGCTTGAGGCAAATTAATTTGAGGCATATTACACAAATAGGTATTCAGTCTTCAGTTTTTGAGGATTTCAGCAATGTTATATATTTTTTGTTGGGTTTTTTTGTTTTTTGGTTTTTTTTTTTTTAACTTTAGGTGTACAGGATTGTTACAACACATTTGTTATTCCAGATAAAAGTATTCTCTATCTACAGTTCTTTAAAATTTTCTAACTGCTGTCTCAGAATAGGACTGATTATTCTCTGGGACAGCACAGATCTCCATATCAGGTCTTACTACCAATATAACAGTAGGTACAAAAACTGGTCCTTTTTAATAAAATCTAATTTCACATGACCTTGATTTTCAGGGGTTTTGCTACATTTCAAAAGAGGTAAGGAATCCTGTAATCAGTTTTATTTTATTAGATGCATTTCTGTTACTTAAAGACCATTTCTTCCTGCTACAAGCAAGTCTGTTATGGCAACAATCAAGTAGCATTTGATTTATATTGATATGTAGGCATTCTAAAATTTCTCATTTTTCTGTATTACCTTTTTCAATACTATGTTAATATTGCAATGTATTACTAAGCTAAGACAAAAATAATTTTCAAACCATGATTCTGAGAAATTATTTAAATTGCAAGTCAGCTGTTACAGATTGGCACTTTTCCTTTGGTAATAGAATCCTGTGCAGTGGAATTACTACAGCTATTGTGGTCCATTACAAGCACTAGATTACATCTTTCCATTGTCACTAATTCTGCATTTTGGCAGGGAAAAGAATAAAGGTTTGCTTTTAGTGTTGCCAAGCAACTAAAATATTAATTACTCCAATTTCTGAATTTTTCTTGTATGATGTATATTGGAGGGTTTCTCTACCTTGGTAAGAGGCAATCCAGATGAAGTTACACTCCATAGCTCCAACAATTCTAAGAGAAGTAAGCAGCTTAATTTCTCCCTGTAGAGTTCCAGTTCAAAACCAGAGACACCCAGGGTTTTTCATTTCACTGTGGATAAGTATCAAAAATGACATCACAGAAGATTGTATCTTCACAAGACATGTGATTGGGCATATTTTCTCCTTTTTGTAGACAAAGAGAACTTGCTATGACTTAGTAATCCTGTGTGCAGTAATTCATGTTTACTGCTCTTTGGTATACTTCCTCTGAAGTATCTTTTCCCAACACACTTAATTGATGGTAATGCTAAGTAACTACTGACATTGGAAATTTTTTGTTATTTATGTGGAAAAGATGGAGATAGACTTAAGTGTGTGTAAGTTGTGTTACGTTTTATGCTTGGGTATAGGTGAAAAGAGAATATATGCTCTGAATAATTTAGCTTAGTTGTTTTGTGGGTTTTTTTTTTTGGTTTTTTTTTGTTTGTTTGTTTATTTTTATTTTGTTCTCATTTTGTTGTACATTCCTGTAATTTTTTACTTCCTGTAATTTTAAATGAAAAGTGGAGTTTTTTCATTTTGCAGCAGCAGCCACAGATCTCCTGTAGACTAAATGGGTTTCAGGGTCACCTCACCTACCCTGAGTCATTCATTTCCTCTCAGAGCACATGCGCAGAGCAGAGCCACAGCTTCTTTCTGGATTCCTGATGTGTTTTATGCCTAGGAAGCCAGAAAGACCCCCAGCAGCAATAATGGAGAGTGTTTCTTTTCCTGCCACCCTGCACAGCCAAGGTGCAGAGCAGCAGTTAGATAGTACCAATGTGTGGCATAGAAGATGCTTTCCTGTTGACTTTGGCTTTATATTCATGTCTGCAACAGTGTAATAAAATATTTGTTTATTTCTGTACTACAGTATTTTTGAGGACTTTCTTTAAAAACTGTCTACCTGATTGATCAGACCTTGGAGTTGCCATATATGAATGCATATTCGAACCAGACAATTGTTCTCTGTCTGGATGAGATGAAAATTCACAAACTTTCCTGATGCTCCTGTTTCCAGTGAGAAGAAACTTGGATGTATTGGTCAGAGGAGAGCTACTTGCAGCTCTGAAGAGGTGCTGGTTCTGAGTGGTTAAATGGACAGTATTATTGTTTGGGATAAATTCGAACAGGTAGCAGGGATTGGCTTTTTTAATGTATGTTGTAGTGGATAAGAGACTGTATAGGCTGAGAACACTTTAGATATGAGCACTTCATAGGACCAAGCTAGCAGTAGTTTGAGGAGGTGGATGTTCCAGCTGTTTTGTTCAAATTTGAACACAAACCTTTCCTTTATAAATGCTCATTTTCTTTTGGTAAATACAGGATTCATTTAGCTGCAATATCTCACTGATTGTTTGTTTTGGCTTAATTTTCTAAAGGAGTTGATGACCAAGCTGATAACGGAGACACCTGACCAGCCAATCCCATTTCTAATTGATCATCTGCAGTCCAAGCAGGGAAACCGTGGTCAGCTTCAGAGAACGTTGTCTGGCTCTGCTGCCCTCTGGGCAGAGAGTGAAACATCAGGTATGTTCTGTGTGCTGGAAAGGGCTGGTCTGCAGTATAATCTTCCCACACTTATGTCCATGATTTGCTGGATGGACATGTACCTACTGAACAGGTACTGCTTTATGGTTTTGAGCATGCAGAATAAATCCTGTTTGTCCAGCAGATACTGAATTTAATATACATTGCTGTCTGTCAGCTCAGCCTATGTATAAATGATGTGAGTATGGATCAGAGTTACAGAATGGAAAAAGTCCCAGTCTCAATGAGAGAGGTTCCCTTGCTGTCCTCTTTGCTTTGTTTTCCTTTTCCCTCCCGTGGTGTATTTGTGCCTGAGATTAACCTCTATTGAGGTATTTTCTTTAATATTTTAATTAATAGATATTTTTATATACCTATCATCCCAACCCTTAATGAGGAGCTGCTATGCTCCTTTATAAACTCCAATGTGAATAATTTATGACTGTAAATCTTCAGAAGCATTAAAATAATATTCTGAAATAGTATCTGCTCTGATCGTAAAGTAGAAGTCTTGGTTGTCGTATTCTGGTACAAGCTACTATTACAATATTAGTTTTGTGTTTAAAAATTGGCTAATGATCTGTTTCAGACTATAGAGCTTAAATAGTTGCTGGTATCCAAAGTGTTAATTTACTGACAAATCAACCATTTATATCAAATACAGTTTTAGCATAGGCCGTAAAACCTGTACTGCCTATGACTTTTTCATAACAAAAATAGACTTTTAAAATGAAAAACATATTAATTTCTAAATTTTGATATTTAAAAAGTGGAATAAATATAATAGATATAAAAGAAATCAGAAATAGGAGAAAGAAAAGAGCTGTCTTAAATTTGAATTGCTGTTGGGGGTTTTTTGATTAATTATTTGTTAAGTCTTTGAAAAATGACCCTACAAATCTTATGATTATCTAATTTGATTCTTTTAACAGAAAATAAAGGAACAAGAAGAGATTTTAGAAATTATGATAAGCCTTGGCAGGTAAATGCAAAAAAGCCTAAAAAGTCAAAGAGCGACCTTGCTGTGTCCAACATTTCTCCACCATCACCGGAGTCTAAGTCATGTAAGAAAGCTTCACTACATTAATAACTTGTGCATACTTTCCAACCTGTAGTATGTTTTTTGTTTCAATAAGGTTTAAAATGGAAAGCAAACTATGAGCAGATGAAATGCCTATATATGTGTGTTAGAAGAGTTTGATTCTTACCCTAATCTCACTTGTATTATGAATATTTTATAATGCCCTATGTTGTCATCTGTAGATAGAAAAGAATTCTGGATAGACTGATTAAAAAACAGACTAATATCTGGGTGTCATGCACTATTTTATGTTCGGATACTGATTATGGTTTGATGTTTTAGTTTGCATTTCCATTTTGCATGTGTAAAATCTGTTCTGTTGATATTGGTCCTAATAGATTTTTTTCTATGTGTCAGGCAATTCAAAACTATGAATTATGAACAGATACTGTTCAAGGTATGGGAGTAGTGTGAGCAGAACAGGTGTACTGTTCTGAGAGTTGCTGAAAGAATCTAAACGTACACTTAAAGAAAAGGCAGAGTACAAATAGAGTGGCTGAAGAGAATATTGTCAACTGTTGTCAACTGTAAAAAATTAATGAAAATGAAGATATCAAGCCTTAATGAAATATGCTTCTTGTGTACTGGCTATTGAAGAAATCAAATTTTTAAGCTTGGTTCTTAATGTTGGGGTTTTTTCACAAATAAATATATCTACAATATGCATACATACATAAATACAGTTACACACTCAGGCAATTGTTTGTACAAGATTTTTCTCCAAAATAAATTGAAAAATGGTATTTTCTTCTGTTGACTCTTGTAGCTTTTTGATATTTTTATAATAGCCAAATCTTTATAACACTGAGTGTGACTAGGTGTACCAGATGAGAACAGAGATATAGTATGGTGCATTAGAAAATTTGTTGTCTAGCCTCTAAAAGCAAGATGGGAAAGTCTAGAGGAGGAGTCAAAGGAAAATTGCCCGGTGACCTCACTAAGTCACAATACTACACAGCAATGGGTAAAGTAAATTATGATAAATTTATGCAATAGAAATACTGTGCTTTTGAGTGATTAATAGTCTTGTATGATTATGAAACATTCTTTACTGAGAATAAATAACTGCAACAAGTAAAAATAGCTGTTACAGGTAGCTGTGTCCCATTGTACAGGATTTTCTCAGGATTATTTTTTTCTAGAAATGGAGTATTTGTCTCTGTTCCTTCTTCATGAAACACATTCCCTGCTTCAAAAACACTCAAATTTGATCATCAATTCCACTGTACTTCTCAATGGGTGCATAGGTTTTTAAGTCTGTTCAAAAGAAGCATGTGGATTTTAATTTATTTTCAAGAATAAAAATAGACATTCCAGTAAATGCTCATAGTCACTCAATCTGTGTCTTATCTAACAGATTGCTGGATAACAGCTATTTATAGAGATCCACTGTTAGAAACAGTGGACAAAAGGTAGCATGAGCTGTTTCTGTCATCATACTATGTTCCTTCCTTCTGCCCTGTGCTTGCTTTTCAGACTCTGGTATGCATAAATAACTTCCATGCAATCTCCTAAAGATCTCGAGTTCTCTGTCTTTATCCCAGATAGGGGGAGTGACATCATGTCACTCCCCTCAAATGTGTGCCTACTACAAGTTTTGTGCTTGTTGGTCCTTCGGTTGTCCCATTAGAGGGGGGCTGGGCATTCTAAATTATCAGGTCTCATGTCAAACAAAGAAATATTTTATACCTCCATAAGACAACGGGGGTCAAGGATCTGTCCTTGTGGACTGAAGGAAACTTGATAATACTCTTCAGTTGGTAAGACTTACTCTCAAACTACCCAAGTCTAGAAACAGCAGAAGCTCCCACTTTGTGGGAGTGCAGCTTTGCCTACAAAGGAGGTAGGATTAGGGTGTGCTTAGTGCGACTGACATTCATAAATGCATGGCGCACTACAAGAGATTGATTCTAAGCATGTTGAAAGAGGAGACTAATATCATTGCAAGGCCATTCTGTCATCTTTGAAAGGTCATAATGATTGTGGGATGTTCCTGATGGTTAGAAAAATGCAAATCTCTCATTGATTTTGAGGAAGGGCCATCTGATCAGCCTAACCTCACCCTCTGCAAGGATTATTAAGCAAACTTTCCTGGAACGTGTTCCTAGTCACAAGGAGGAAAATGCGATTTGAAACATCAAGCATGAATTTATGAGACCATATAGGTCTGATCAGATCAACACAGTTGCCCTCTTAGGTGAAATAACTGGGGCCCTGTAACCAAAGAAACAGTGATGGATGTTTCAAACCATGACTTTAGCAAAACCTTTGTCAGCTTCCCATAGTATCCTTATAACTCAGTTGATAAGATATGGACTCAATAAGTGGACAAGATGATGTATGGAAAGTTGACTCAGCTGGTGGATTCAAGGGATTGTGACTAACAGTGCAAAGTCCAATTGGAAAGTCTAATGGCATGCTCAAGGGATTGGTACTGAGATTGATGCTGTTTTAAAGAATTTCCTAATGCCTTGGATGATGACACAGAATTTCTTTTAGGTTTGTGGTTAGACCGAATTGTGGGAAGTGGTTAGTGGTTGGTATTCTGGGTAGTAGGACTGCTATTCAGAGGGATAGGATTGAGGACTGGGCTGAGAGGAACCTCTTGAAGTTCAACACAGGCAAATTCAAAATCCTACATCTTGGATTTCGATCCAAGCAACAGTGCTATCTAACCCTAAGCAACAGTGTAAACTGGCATAAGTGTGTCTAGAAAGTAGCTTTGCAGAAAAAGATGTGGGATGATGATGGGCAAGGACTTGGACTATGAACCAGCTGCAGCTGTGTGCTCATGCAGTGCTGAATGCGACCTGCATACCAGGCTGCAGCAGCTAGAGTAGAGCCAGCAGTGTTTGTTTTTGAGGTGGCATCTGGAGTACATTGTGAGAAACAGTGGTGTACTGGAGCAAGTCCTGTGGAGGTCCACCAACTTGGTGACAGGGTTGGGAGCATGTGATGGACATGAAAAAAGCTGAAAGAAATTGGTTTGGTCATTCTGAGGAAATGAAAGCTCAGGGGAGATTTCATTGTTGCCGTCAACTAGTATGCTGGAGGATGGGTAAGAAGGCATAGTCAGACTTGTATTTTCTAGGGTGTTTAGTGTTTAAAGAATCGCCATCATGGGGTATATTTAAAACTGAACTGAATAGTCTGAGCAACCTGCCCTCAATGGACCAGTCTAGGGCACCAGATTGGGCTAGAAGACTTCCAGAGGTCCTTTCCAGCTTAATTATCCTCTGCTTCCATGCTTTGCTGTTTATGCACTTCCATTTTTTTTCCATAACACTGATTTATTTAAACCTTAATTAATCCTATTGTTTTCATTACTTACACCTGCAATTAGTTGTGTCTGCAACTTTTTGAAAATAGTTTGTGTATTTGAACTACATTTTGTTTTAGTTGCTATCACAGAGGTTGGTTTCAAACATGTGCCTTTTTGCCATATCTTGCTTCTCTTATTTTCTGCCAATGGATTAATATTCTTATATTCATATCTATATATAGATATAATCTGTATATATAGATTAATATTCTAAATGTTCTTTTGATGTTTCTTTCTTTCTGGTTTATGCTGAAATCAGTGGGTACCATGTACCCCTTCAGCTACACAGATCAGCAAGTGTATTTAGAAGGAATTCTGTCCTAATGTGCACACCATATTCCATTTGTTTTGTGTCTTCAGCTTCTACCTCTTGGACTTTTTTTTTCCCAAAGCATCTCCAAAGAGATAGTAAGGACTCATCTGAGAAACAGAAAGTTTTAGACCTGCTGAGACCTAAAGATTTACTCTCAGGTTTGTGTTTAAAAGAAAAGAACAAATCCCCAAACCCAAGAATCTGAAAAGCACCCGCCCAAACTGCCAAAACAAACCCAAAATTTAATGGGGTCCATCAGCTCTATTATGTTCTGTTTCAGAGTTTTTGTCTTGTGACTGTCTGGTTCAAGTGATCCTGAATTTGTGCATTTATTCAGAGCTATCATTTCATAGGAATCTTCGGGAACATGAAGGTATTTGATTTATTTAATTAGGAAATTTTTTTTTTCCTTCAGCAGAGTGATGCTGACTGCAGTGTGCATGTTATTCCTGCACAAATGTCTCTTCCTTATGCCTTCAACTTTTTCCTGGAAAGATACCTCCACTCCCTCCTGCCTGTTATGATCTCAGGTGCACCCGAAACACACAAACAAGTGTTACTATCTGAGCCATCTGACCACTTGTTTGGTGTGTGCAAAACCAGAGTTAAGCAGAAGCTGTTGCTGTTTTCTGGCAAGGAAGAAGCTTGGAGCTAGGGGTGTTTGTGTGTATATAAATGAAATGTTTAAATTATAACATTCTGTATCTGAAGAAAAAGAAGTTTGGAAGTTTCAAACTAGTTTGTAAAACAGACTTTTTGTTTCCCAGCTAGCTACTTTTAGGCAAAGTGGGTTGATCACCACCTCCATATTAAATCAGATCACAGATCATCCTTTCATGCTGCTTTAGTTCAGCATTCTCACCACAGCCCATACGCAAGTACAACGTTATGTGCTTCTAGTTGCTCTCAGTCAGTCCAGGACTGTAGGCCATCATTCTTTTAGCCTTTTAATATCAAGATACTATGTAAACCAGTTTGGATTTATTATCAAAGAACTCCAACCTAATGCTATTACAAGATTTAAACATGTGAGTAATTTTACGCTTGATTATATTATACTATAAATTTGTTCTTTGAGATGTAAAGTGGTCATACAATGCATTAATGAAATGTTGGATTTAATGAGCAAGTGGTCTGATTCTGTCTGCAGATCATGCATCGAAATGACTTGTATGGGTAGATAAAAGCAGTACTGATCTTGTACCATCATCCAGTACAAAATAAAGGTGTGCTGATTTGTGGCAGAATTCATAACACAATTGTGAATGAATCTAATGTGCCTTTATGGCCAGGGCACACCACCATAAAATCAGAAATTCTGCCAAGTATGTCTGTCCAGTCTCCTAAGATGAGATGGTGAAATCTCAGCTCCATAAAGGGAAACTCTACATCTTTCAATACTAATGCTAAAATGTAGATGTAATAAATCTTCTGAATTGTAGGCAAATAATTTCAAGAGGAAGTGTTATATAATATATAAATGTCTCAAATAACAGAGATGAAGTTGAGGTGGGTAATGTGATAAGAGATTTGAAATTACTGATACGATTTTGTGGAATGAGTGAGCATAATAAAGATGAAAGAGTATAATGGAAGGATTTTGCTAAGTGTGTAGTGACACATGCACGTAAATGATTAATGACGGACTTCATGCATGCAGAGGAGGATCATGTATTTGAAAAGATTCCTAAGAAGGGTCATATGGTGTTTGAAGTGTTCTAAAGGCTTCCAACAAAGCCATTCATTTGAAAATTACCAATGCTTGTTGATCCTACAGCTAAGAAGATATAAGTTTTTATTTTGAAAAAATCTGTAAGCAAGAAGAAAATGAACTTGAAAGAACAAATGTGTGCCACATGATGCTAGTAAATAGATGTTGTTTTACTATCCATTCATTATTTGAAAGACTAGGTAAATAGGAAGAACTATGTCTTGTCTAGAAGTAATAAAATTTTCAGTCCGTTCTAATTCTGTTCAACTTCCCCTCTGTTTTGATTCCTCAGAATGAGCCAAATCATTGTTGAAACAAATTGTATTGAAACATAGAAATAATTCATGACAGCATATCCATTCTGGTACTTTTTTACTGAAGTACAAAATGGTTCAGTAAAACACAGCTGATTGTCCACCAGCATGCAAAGCAAATTTCCACCATGGTTTTGACTGATTTCCCACTATCCATCTAGTGAGCTCAGTCCAAGCTTCCTGTGTTTGTGAGACATTTCTCTGAAATTAGCAACCAGGTCACTCTCTTGAGAAAGCGTCCCTACTTTTCAAGAACAAGAGTCTTGAGACTTTCTTTTTTCCTGGTGTGAGTTGGTCCATATACTTGGTAGCTGCTGATCCTGGAAGCTCCACGGCTGTCAAATAGAACTTATATTTGTTACATCCAGCTTCTGTCCCATGACAAATTTTGCTTCCAAAGCATATGGTTTCTCAAAATTCCTTTTTTCTTTTGAAAAATGTGTTTTGTTTCAAACTGACATGGTATCAAATTTTAGCTTGTGGAAATTTTCTGCAACCTGGAAGCTCCAAGGTTTGGTCATCTTTTTATGTGGTTTTACTTTATTAAGTTGCTGCCTCTTTGTATTCTGGTTGTACTGTGAGATTTTTTTGTTGCAAGTTCAGCATAAACATAGAAGGAAAAGTCTGTCATACTGCTAGTGAGTGATGCTGTAGAATATAGTGTTGGCACGCAGAAGGATGATGGTAAGATGACTGCAAAAGGACTAAGAAGGAGCATGTAATCTCAATGTGAAACAAAGGTGGGTGAAAATAGAGAGAACTCTTTACAGAATTTCTTTTCTAGTTTATTAAAAATTTATATTTACAGTTAGTAATAATTTTGAAAAATACTAGGTGGAACATTTTGTTTTCTGTAAATAAGAAAAAAAAGGATGAGAAATGCTGAAGTTGTGCTATTTAATTTGTATATGCTACAGTCTGTGAATGTAGTCAACTTTGATTACACAAGAATTTATCTAACTTTTAATTGACGTAGCAGTTCTTAAACCGGGGAATTATAAAATACTGTTTGAAATTTATAAGTATCAACAAAAGTTACAAGCTGCTCATCTAAGTAGAGACTATTCATACTCTTAATAGTTTAAAGCCTATGTGTATTTCCTGGGAACCACTATAGCTCATTATTTCCATTGTCCTGAGAAGGAAATACATTACTTGCCCTTTCTGAACACAGAGCAGAACAAGACTCTGACACTTCAACTTGCTCCTCTCTTCCCTTCTCCTTATTGAGGGTTCTTGTGTCCCTTTCCTTCTATTCTTATCACTGTAGGTCTTTTTAAATGTCTCTTTTGTCTTTTGTCTTTGAGAATGTCTGTAATTGCAGTCTAATATATTAACTTCCCTAATAGCCAGGTTCCTGAGTGGGTATTACAGATCAGGATATACTCTGGGTTGTCAGACTCTCTATAGATGTCTGTTTTGAAGATGAGTTGGTTTATGTCTGCAGGAGGTAGAATCATGTTATTTGTGAAAGAAGGACTTCAACATAGCTTTGTCCCATTTCTTTACCTGGAAAATGTGACCATTGACTTAACTCCACAAGGGAAAGTTGATCCAAAGTGAAGCAGATTCTGTATTTACACAGAGGGAAGTCAGCATTAAGGCAAATTTTAATACCAAGTTATTTAACACATTTTGTAATAGCTACCAGACTTGATGTCTTGAGCATGATTTCCCCATACCATCATAAAAGCACTCTGAAGTTCCAAATTTTCATGAAACCACCTTTTTAGCACAATCTATAGGAGTCTGTAAGTTGCCTTCTTAGCATGTAGTGAAAATGATGTTTATAAGCATAGATTAGTTGACAGCTGTCAAAACAGTAAACAAAAATTTTGAAGCTGGCCAGGATATATTGGATATTTTAGGCTTTTCTTTGAATTTATTTTTAAGTGAGTGGTCAGCAACTAATAAATCATGGTTGGTAAAAATGCAACTGGTCCTTTCTGGTGAAAAGTTGGACTAGACATCATCATCTTCACACCAGCATGGTAATGCTGTGTTTGGAGGCAACCCAACAATTGCATGTCATGGCAAAAGCAGCAGCTCACTTAATTCTGAACACTGGCAAAAAGAACATGTTAAACTGCAGTTCCAGAAACAGCATTGGTTTTTTTTTGTTTCTACAAGTTGTTCAAAATGTTCACATTGTTCAAAGAAGCTCTCTTCATTTTGTGTCCCACGTATCTCAGGCACTCCTCTTCATTGTAGGCTCAGCAGTTGAGATACTGTTATTTTAAAATTAAAGGCTTTGGTAATAGGTAATGAGCAGCAGATTGTAAGCTCAGGTCTGTGCTTCCCAAAGGTTGAGTTTGTTTAAGTAGTGCAATGAAGATTAGAGACTGTACAACATGAATGATAAGGACTTATTTTGTTTCACTGTTTTTTATGACCTGTGTCATAAAATTGTTTCACTGTTTTTTATGACCTGTTATCTATACTTTATGATTTTTGAAAAAAAAAGTTGTTTTAAAAGCTGTATCTAAAATATTTCTTTTCTTCTTGATAAAATAACTAGCAAAGCCAAAAGTTACTAGTTTTTCTTTTGACATTTTTTCTTATTGACCCCTAGGCCACACAATTCTATTTTGTTGAAAATTAGATATCACCATGTACAATAATTTAAATACATTTTTATTGCATTAGTTTTATTATTTTCAATTATTAATGTTAATTATCCTGTTTACCAAATAATTCAGTTGCAGGAATAATTCAGGTATGGATTTGTTCATAGATGTTTTTACTTCACATTGACCAAAGAAAATGTTTCCAGCAGTTAAAATAAAAGAGTAGTTAAGTAATTTCCACCCAAGATACTTGAGCTTGTAAACTCACTGTGTAGATTTTTTTCTACTGTAGGAGTCTGAACTACCAAATCTAAACTTCATCTATATATCTGTGTATATTTAGTGCCAAGGTCAATAGAGCATCCTAAATGGGATTGGAAGACAAAACCGGAGAACCATGATTTTGATGAACTAAATCATATTCTTCAAGAGAGCAAAAAGCTTGGAAAAGCCCTTGAGAATCTGTCTCGCAGTAAGTTGATTGATTTTAGTTTTTTAATGTAACCATGCAGTCTGAATTGTAATTTGGAAGTGTATATCAGGAAGGTGGTCTTCTATTCAGTGAAGACCGAGGTCATACACATCAGCAGATACATTCCTGTTGGTAAGGTTTACAGATTGTTCGAGGTAATTCAGGAGCTCTCCTGGAAACTGAAACTACTACCATTGCACCACTTTTTTTTTTTCTTCACATTAGTTTTCTACCAGTTTAGTGAGCTGAATTAGCTCATAAGGAGAACAACACAAGAGGCTGGTTTAATGAAAATGGTGGGAACATGCAGAAGGGAGATTGCTCCTTTGCGTGGTAGTTAAACGGGATTAACCTTTGTAAAACCTTAACCTCATAGGTGGAGTTCAGACCTGTTATTGAAAAACATTTAACTGTTTTGTATCCTTAGTTTCCTTAGCCTTCTAGTTTTCAAAAGAAATTAAAATATTTTAAAGCATCTCAAAGAAATACTCAGAAACATGAAATACAGTTATTTCATAATAAACCCCATGTATTATCCCTTAAACACTCATGTAATGGACTGCTCTGAGGCTTACTGGATATGATCAGAAATAGCTGCTCTCTTTTTTTTTTTTCCTTTTGCTTTCTTTCCTGTAGAAGAGAATTCTGAAATACATTTGTGGGAGCAAATACTACTAACAATTTTTAAAGTATGAAATGATGACAAGTACTCTTCGCCATGCTACATGAAAACTATGTGTGGCATGATCTGGGAGATATTTGTGTGAGAAACATTTATTTCTTCTCTCATTAAATTTTATCCCTGGAAGTTCTTGATTTACTGGAGAATTTACAGATAGTGTGGTCAGAGACAGAGCTGAATGAGGAATGGAAGATTTGTTTTGCAAGTAATTTTGAGATTCAACATTTTTTCAAACTGTGCCAAATACCCAAAACTAGTTTACCCAAATCACACTCTCCCAAATATTTTAGGTTGATCACCACAATTATATTCTGAGCAATTTTCAAGCTTGTGTTACAGTAGTATAGTTACAGGGCTTTTTTGAAATACTTTTCTAGTAAATTGGTCTACCTGCCTGTAAGGAGCTAAACCAATTCTGGTCAGCATCTCTGATTTGCAGCCTCACTATTCCCTGACTGTGATGGATGTGAGTGTCATTTTCAAGCTTTTCTCCTTCAGAGACTTGTAGCCAAGCTATGCACAGATACAGAAACAATATTTTGAATTTCAGAAAGCGTTATTTATTCACTCTGTGGAGATACAAACCAATCAGGTGTGAGAGTTCAATAATTATTAATGCCTAAATTCACTCTTCAATCTTACATTTTTGTCTTTCTTTCAGAATATTGTGAAGTTTCCACTTTAGTCTAAAACTATAACTATACCTCCTTATACCTAAAATAGATTTTGCAGCATTCTGTACTTCTCCTTGCCCTACAATTTTCCAACCGGAGTGTAAAACTCTGCAGCTCTTCTGGGTCCTATACTTGGACTGGGTGAATGTACCTGGTCGCCGTTGTTGGAGTCTGTTTTTTATAGTTACTTCACAAATGAAACATTCTTCACTGTTTATTGCTAGTACTTGATGCTTTCTGGTGGTTTGTCAAGATAATACAGCATTTGAATCCCATCCCCCAGAGTGCTTTAAATCACTCGCAGCCTGATGATATGTTCACTTTCATGAAGGTGCTCTCTATTTCTTCATCCAGATCATTAATGGAAATATTGTCAGTCCTCTTCATGATCCCATTTCAGATCTGACAACCAGCCCTTGAAAGCTACTCAGTAAGTGTGTTTTTTCCCACCAGATGTTTTTCTACCTTGCAGTGTTTTCACCTAGATTATAAGTCTCTAATTTTTTTTTACTGAAGTATCATCTAGGATAGTAAACAGAGTCTTATACCTGGAGTATTTTGCATCTGCTTCTTCCTCTTATCCACTAGGCAAGTTTCCCAGTTGAGAATGCAATTAGACTAATTTGATGTCATTCATTCTTGATAAATTCATGTCAGCTCATTCTTACTGCCTTTCTATTCCATTAGATGTTGATACATTATTTATTTAAGTTTTGTCTATGATTCTTGCTGTTGTCTGATTTAGGCTTGGTGGTTAGTAGTTCCCCACATCTTCCCTTTTTCAAAGATATGTATTTGCCCTTTTCTGTCCTCTCTGTTCCTAAAAGACAGTTGCTAATGGATTAGAGGTTTCTTCAGTTAGTTAAATGCTCTAGAGCGAATGTCACAAGAGTCTGCTAATTTGAATGTATCTAAGTCACCAGCATATCTTTCAGCTTCCCTTGTCTGGCTTGCAGTTTTTCCTCTTAAAACCACTACTGTTAAGCATCTGGCTGCAACTGATTTTTTTTTTTTGTAAAGACTGAAGCAGGGAAGGTATTGAACACTGGGAATTCTTTGTATCATCTCTTATTTGCTTTCCTTCTCTTTGATGTAATAGCTCTGTATTTTAATTTGTTCTCCTTTTCTAGTTATGGCTTTTTGTGTTCTTTTATAGTTGTTAGTTACTCTGCACTTTAACCTTTTTTCTTGTTGGTATAATTTAAACACTTGCATCAGATTAATTCTAAGATGTATGTCCTTGTTTCCAGGCTTTGTACTTCTGATTTTCACTTCATTTCAAGAAACAAAAAAAATCTTTGCTGTTATTTCTTAACATGTCAGCATGATATTGAAAAATCAAAATGAAAAATGTAAAAATTTTATAAATAGAGAAAAGGTAGAATTTTGAAAATAAATTAATTTTTTTATTCTTGGAGAGATAGAATGTAGATTGCACATAGGAAATACCTTAGGGGGCTTCCATGAATAAAAGGTCTAGGACTTTATAAGGTGCATGAAACTCATTCTGTGCTGTACCAAACAAACATCTCATGTGGTGAATTTTAAAAAAGCCATCACAAGATCTCACATCTACCTCTCTTGATGCTTGTTTCAGGCAGGTTAGTTAGTGCTTTTCTTCCTACAAGCATGCCACGAGTTTAATGCTGCATTTTATGCTAATCTTATTTTGAAGTGGTGTGGGACAGACACTGGGGCTCAACAGCTGAGTGCACAAATTATCAAAATGTACTATTAATGGATTTTTACAGCACCCTCTATTTTTTCCTTCAGTATTTTTACAGCGAAGAGTGACACATGAAATGAAATGTTTGAAGTTAAATGAATTTTCTGTCAAGTCCTGGAATTCGTTTACATTTTAAAGATAAGCTTTGGATCTCTTAGTGAGTTTCCATGACTTTGTTGCCTGGTAGGCAGTTGACATAGCCTGTGAATTAAATTCTAATTTGTATTGCTTCATTTACTGTGCAGTCTAGATACCTGCTTTGAGACAAACTTCTGCACTTCATGCAAAATTAGAACTGCCTGTAAGATTTGGAAGGTGAGACTCAGGCAGTTAGATGTCTGGTCTCTTCCAGATTCAGTCCTAGTGATTAAAACTGAACCTGCTTTTATTTGGACACTTTCTCTCAACCCCCATCAAGAGTGAGTAATTCTGTGCTTTAGTAGGTCCGAGACACCAACAAATGACTTCACACTCAGAGTTAAAAGTATCTTAGGAGTTTTGAGAGTCTGAAGAAGATTATTTTTGTAATTATGGTCCAAATGCGGTGGAGCTGGCTGATTTAAGTATACCATTTTTCAGAGGCTTACCCACATGGGAGAGCTGGGTTTTGTTTGCCTCTTCAATCAGCTGTATGTCATTGAACTGGATTTGGAATTACCAAGTCATCTGTTTAGGGAAGATTTTGGTTTATAAAGAAACTTACAGGAATATACTGCATTTCCCTTGTGCATGTTAATTTTCTTTCATCGCAAGGTCTCCTACCTTTATTGTTGTCATCCTTCTTCCTGTGCTGATCATAAGGCAGAAAAGTTCCATCCTGTTTCAAATGTATGCTCTTGTATTTCACCTTCTGGCCTGTTTGCCTTTAAACAGAATTAAATCTGTATAGCTAAGGATCTTGCTAATGAATATGCCTTTGTCCTTCCCCCATTTTCTGAGGATGGAAAAATAGATAACAAGATATGGAAACCAGTGAATTATGAGAGTTCTGAGTAGAGGAAAACTGAGGACTAAATCATGAGATCATGCTGCAATTAGGTGGGAAGTCTACATACTTGATGAACAACTTTGCATCTTTTATATGAACAGTTAAGGATTAGGGTGCATATTGAAGGTGCTGGTAACTGCATTTAATGAAAAAATATCTTCTGCTATGAGATAGGTACTCTTTCATAATCACAAATAGCCATTTAGCAAAGGTAACTGAGATTTTGTTAGTATAGTTTGAATGCTTGTTCAGGTGTACAGTTCAGATCAGAGGGGAAGAAACAAATTTATCATGGTTTGAATTCAGTTTACATTCTAAAGTCAAAAAATGGTAATAAGTTAACATTAACCAAAACTATTCAATAATGAATCCAAGTCAGTTTCAGGGAATCCCAGAAACAATGGTATCTACGTATAACCAATAGGACAGAAATCCTCTTTGGTTTCTTAATTGTGAAGAGAGTTATCAGTAAATGAGAAAACCATGGTTTTCTGTCTAGTAGGAGATATTGCTGGAAATCATAATGAATTGTAGAATCACAGAATGGTTAAGGTTGGAAGGGACTTCTAGAAGGCATCTGGTCCATCGCTACTGCTTGAGAAGGTTCACCTAGAGCCAGATGTCAAGGCTCTTCAATGCCTTCAAGAATGAAAGATCTCAAGTCCCTCTGGAGTATCTCAAACAGTTATTTATCATAATATTAGAATCAGTTGATGTTGTTTATCATTGTGTTAAGAAAGGCAAGCATGATTTTACCCCTTTAAGAAAAATATAAAATAGTAAAACGTAAAAGCATATGTTCTGTTTATATTTTACAGGGAAGAAGATAGGCAACAAGAGTAAAAATCTCATAACTAGAAGGGTAGAACAAGTTCTAAACAAAATCACAATATGTTAACAAACTGCTAAAATCATGTCCTCAATTTTGTGGATGAACCTGCGAGTATGTGGGATGTGAGAAGCTTTATATATACATCATGAACTACTTGAATGTATTTAGTAGTCTGTGACAAACACATTAGAATGGGGTTTCTAATTTAGAAGCTTCTACACTGTAGGAAATTGTTAATGATTTACATTCCAGTTATGGAAAATGAACTTCAATTGAATGACACTAACATTTATTGAAACCAGACACTTCTGATGGTGGTGATCATGATGATATAACTGTAAATGCACATCTTCAGGACACATAACTAGACTTCTGTCAATTTTGTTATGAGGGACATTGTTTTACAACATGTTAGTATTTTTTTCAATTGTATATAGTTGATGATCTGAAATTGACGTAGAGTCTATAAAGATAACTTCCCTGATATCAGTTGATCATCTAGCCCTAAATGTGTTCTGCTAACTGAACCACAAGACTAGTCATCATGTAGATGATTTTTCCCTTCTCTTCAGTCTGAACTTTAAAATCATGTTATTCTTGCGTGAGATCAATGCTTGTGATTTATTTTGAGATAAGCTCAATCAAACCTTTAAGGAAGATAATTTTATCTCAGTACTACAGCTGTTATCTGATACTGCCTTTGCTCATAAAATCCACTTGCTTTTAGTATGATATATGAGTAATAATACAAAATAATATATTCTGAGATTGAAAGAGGAACAATATGAGCATAAACATTACTCTTCAATTATAAACTGGGATTTGTATGGCCAGGAGATCACTGCTACTTTGGTTATAAGTATCTTTTTCTTGCAGATGTTTTAATCACCTTTGTGAAGGTATTTGCCATTCCAATCCAACCTCGCCTAAGTTTCAGGACTAGAGTCTCTTTTTGAGTTACCTTGTCCTTTTCTTTAGTATTTGACTTGCTAAAGGTTTCTCTAATACAACTGCAGAACTGGGATTTGTGTGACTGTCATCTTGAATATGGAACTTTCTAGTTCTTAGTACAAGGGGGTTGGCATTTGTGGGGCAGCAGAACATGAGCTATGACTCTGTCCTTGGCTACTGAATGCTGTTGACTACCCATCTTAACCCACCTATTCCAGTGTACTCCTTCCCCTAGAGAGTTCTGCAATTTTGATTGTTCTCTTCTGACATGACCCTGGCCTAGGAGAGTTTCTGGGATATAATATTTGTTGGGTACTTTGCATTTTATTTCTCTGTGCTTGCATAATTCATTAGTCTCTAAACCTAATCCTGAAACCTGTATTCTCCTTTGGAGCTGCTCAGAAATTTGGATATAGGTAATCTGCAAATCTAAAGCAGAGATTATTTTGCTAGGGGTTAATTATTTTTGTCTTTTTTAAAGCCAATATGAGGAGGAGGGATTAAATCCATGTTTCCTAGATAGTAACCATAAGATGTATGTTGTGCTCCTATGTTGATGTGTGGTGCCTTGAAGATGACAATTTGTCTTGTTTTAATATGGCCAAGTGTTGGGAGGAATATTATCCTCGTTCAAGACGGATACCACTACAAAAAGTTTAAAGTTGCTTAATAATATGAGGACATACACACCTCATTAGTAAAAAATCTGAGTTTTCATTTCAACATACTTTCACAGAAAATCTGAGTTACTACTGGAGAAAAGTGGTAAAATGACTCTCTGTAGGTATGTTACTCTCATTTTTTCAGCCTTCTGATGTTTTCATTCTTGTGCTAGAGTTTCTCACACTGGTTTTGTAAATATGCACACGTTTTTCTAACTGTTCTTTTGTTTTTCATTCTTTCTCCTGGGAGGAGAAAGGTTTGATAGACTTTGTCATTGACCAGTGTGGTTGGAGAGGTGGTAACTTCACCTTCCAATCGATAGTCGTTTCCAAAACTCTATATAATGTGAAAACCAAAATAAACTTTCTTCTTCCTTGCCTTCTCTTGGGTGTGACTGCGCTCTGTCTCTGCGTTTCATGTTGTGCGATAGTGCGACGTAGGTAAAGGAATATTATAAGAATGTCTATCATGACAGTCAACGACAAACATATTTTAATGTTCCTACACAGAAATGAGTGAGATTTTTAGGTTTTTGTGTACTTTTTGGGGGGAGGAATGCTTTGTTCGGTGCAACCATTCTATGTCCTTTATAATCCAAGAATGGTGTGAAAGAGTTTCAGTTTTCCTTGTTTTCAATACATGGTTCACAGAGGTAACAGAGACTAGAACATACAGTGCTACCTGCTGCAGTATGCCACAAGGTTTTGCCATGGAAAATGCAAGTGTATCTAAGATGGCCTGTCCTACCAGTAAGAAGAACATAAGCTTCTCCTGAGAATTTGGAGCTGGAGAATGCGTGGGGCAGTGAACTGCTGGACAGTTGATACATGATACAATATTTCTGTACTTGTGCTCAGAGCTGCAGGATTAATAATGGTAGAATAAGAATGCTGTTTCTGTCCTGGAGTTTGTTACAGAACCTGTGATATGCATTATGAGGTTGACAGTCCAGCCGTCCAGAAGTTCCCTGGCCTAAACAGATCCTGAGAATGAGTTTTGTCAAGTTAGTCGGAGTTGCATTGAAGTTGTCTTAGTATGTCTAAACTTTGAATGTCAAAAGCCACATGTCAAATCCAGAAAGCTTTGTTTGGCAGGTAGGAAAACTGACTATTGGGAGCTCTGTGGCCATCTTCTGGATGTTTAGGAAAATGCATAAATATTTCCATGAATATTGAGTTAAATAATGGTAGTCTGGCATACATTAATGTAGTAGCATTTTAATTTCTTACGATTGGGTGCACATAAGTCTCCTCAGGTGTACATTGTACCTTTAGAAAAATGCAAGTCTTAAAAAAAGCCCCTCAACAAATTTTTAGTTTGTGTTATTTCTTCCTGTAAGTATTTAAGCACCACAAATAAAAGCAAAAATGGTAGATATCTCTGAAGTTCTAAAACTTTGATTCTTACCAAAACTGTACCAAACAAAACTTACCAAAACTTACCAAAACAATTACCTGTAATTTCAGGTGTGTGTATAGCATATGAAAATATTGCCATATTTTAAGCTACTGTACGGCTGATTAGGAATAATGCAGCAGTAATGCATTTTATGCCTTTCCATTTCATAGACGCATAGAATGGTTTGAGTTGGAAGGGATCTTAAAGTTCATTTAGTTCCACCCCTTTCCATGAGCTGGGACACCTTTCACTAGATCAAGTTGCTCCAGGCCCCACATAACCTGGGAACACTTCCAGGGATGGGATATCCACAATTTCTCTGGGCAACCTGTTCCAGTGTTTCCCACCCTCACAGTAAAGAATTTCTTCCTAATATCTAGTCTAAACATTGCCTCTTTTAGTTTGAAGCTGTTATGCCTTGTCCTATCACTACATGCCCTTGTAAAACATCCCTCTAGAGCTTTTTGTAGCCCCTTTTTAGGTACTGGAAGGTGCTATAAGGTCTCCCCAGAGCCTTATCTTCTCCAGGCTGAACAACCCCAACTCTCTCAGGCTGTCTTCATAGGGGAGGTGCTCCAGCCCTCTGAGCACTTTCATGACCCTCCTCTGGACTTGCTGCAGCAAGTCCATGCCCTTCTTTTTTGGGGGGCTCCAGAGCTAGACACACTCCAGGCAGGGTCTCACAAGGGTGGAGTAGAGGCAGAGAATACCTCCCTCGACCTGCTGGTCACACTGCTGTTCATGCAGCCCAGGGTGTAGTTGGCTTTCTGGGTGCACCTTTCAGGTGCACATTGCAGAGTAGTGTCAAGCTTCTTATTTACTGACACTGACAAGTCCTTCTACCCAGGGCTGCTCTCAGTCCATTCTGTGCCCAAACCTGTACTTGTGCTTGGGAGTGCTCTGACCCAGGTGTAGGACCTTGCATTTGGCCTTAGTGAACTTCCATGAGGTTGGCACAGCTGGCCCACCTCTCAGGCCTGCCAAGGTCCCACTGGATGGCATCCCTTCCCTCCAGTGTGTCACCTGCACCACACAGCTTGATGTCATCAACAAACACGCTGAGGGCGCACTTGACCTCACTGTCCATGTTACTGAAATAAACAGCACCCGTTCCAATACCATCTCCTGAGGAATACCACTCACCACGGGTTTCCACTTTGACACTGAGCTATTGACCACAGTTCTTTGGAGTGTGGCCATCCAGCAATGACTCTCTGAATGATCCACCCATTATAGCCATGTCTCTCCAGACTAGAGACAAGGGTGTTGGATGAGACGGTGTCAAATGCCCTGCACAAGTCCATGTAGGTGACATCAGTTGCTCTTTTTCAAAAAGACCTGAACTGGTGTGGTGCCTTTTGTTTTGGAAATGGATTTTATGCTGTTGAATTGAGAACATCAAAGTCTAAAAATCACTTTTCAAAGAGAAATAACATCACTGACTGGAGACATTAGGTATTGGATAAATAAAGCTCTTCTGCTAAGAAGCATATGCGAAAGCTAGGCATTTTAAAGATTCGTTGAATTGTTGTTAACAATGTTCAGTTTTCTTTGAAAAGGAAGTTAATTTCTTGGTAAGCTAGAAATGGCACAGAATGTCCTAAGCAGAAAACCTTTACTGTGGAAGATACTCATTCTAGATTCAGAAGGATTTTATTTTATTGACATATAATGCAAATGTTATGAGAGGTGGCTTTTACATCAAAGAAGATGCTGTAACGCTGTATTGATCTACATCTTTATTTTTCCATACTTATCATTGTGCTGCTGCAGATGGTCATAGGTATAGAAGACTGGGAACAGAAATCTAAGATAGCCATGTTAAGAACTGTTTTAATAATCCATGCTAATTTTAAGAGGCAGGACAAACAACTGATTTAGTATTTTAAATATAAAAAATCTGTAAGGAAAATGGCTAATACAGCATGAGATACACTTTTTAGGCAATCTGCTTAAAGTAGACATTACATAGATAATAGTAATTAAAATATAATGTGTATTAATAAATGACATTGTTATTACATTGTTTGTTAGTATATTTCATTTAATAATAGCATGCCAAACCTTTCTTACAATCAGACATTGTTCTTCCGGTCCTCTTAAAAAGCCAAGCTAGTGACAAGAATGAGTGTTCCAGCTGAGAGAGGCTGTACCTGTATTAACAGCCCCTCTTCAGAATTGTTGCTGATCAGAGATGGCAGTAGTTGTGACTCTGGAGCATTTCTGAAGGACTGTGGAAACATGCTCGTACCAATTATTTCATTGTTCAGCACCCTTATAGCAGAGAGGGTTGTTACATCCTAAAGTAGAAACAAGTGCCCTGAATTTGTCTGTGTAATTCACCAGACAATTGAGTGGGCTGGATACTTGTGATGCCTGATGAAATTTCAGCACCAGTAACCACATGTAAAAGGAAGGATTTTTTTAAAGACATGAAATTGGCAGCTATCTACCTAAATAATTACCACGTTAAAACTTGCCCATGAGCCTTAGGTTGATGGTTGGTTAGCAATGGTTAGTAAGAGTGGTTGGTCTATTGTATAGTTGTCAATCACATTATGATATAAAAGTATGGCAAACATTGTCTTTAAGAAACGGCTGCTATAAAAGAAAAGCATACTCCTTTATTTCTGGAGGATTTGCCTTTGACATCAGAAGACCTCTCCCAACAAAGGCAGGAGAGCAGTTTTAACAGTCCCCTTCTTATCTGCTGCTCGGTGTCTTGCAGCAGGACCATGATGATGCAGCTTTAAAACTTCCATTCTCTACATTCATCATCATGCAGAGTCAGGCTTTAAATGCTCTAAGCTGGGGGAAGTCAGAAGTAGTTTTTCATAGTAACTTTTATTCTAACAAAGCCATAGGATTTAAGGTTGAATAAACTAGATGTGTCAGTTTTTCTAGTGTTAGGAGTTTTTTTGTCATTAGGATTAAGTTTTGATGGAAAAGGTTACAGTTTGAAGAAGTGACTAAATTTTCTGATTGAAAGTTTTTTCAGTCTATTGACATTTTGTCTATACCTATGAATGTTTTCCTTAAAACTGCAATGTTGTTTCCATTTAGTAGTTTCATGGAATGGGCTTTCCCTTTGCCTCTAGTGTTCTGTGATTTTATAATGCTGTTCTCCTATTTAGAATATATAAAAGGTAAATGAAAACAATTGTGGAAAGTGCAGAGAGCATAATCAATTACCTTTTGTCACCTATACAGAGAAGTGACAAAAGGGTTTTCTCTTTGAAAAATGCTGATGTCTGGATACTAGTAATTACATGAACTAGAGATAGCAACCATTGTTACCATTTCTTTATAGAAGTTCAACTATTTTAATTGTCAGTGTATTACTTGAAAATAAAGTAACTGACAGTAACCTATTTGACTGCTGAAAATTCATGAGTCTGCTAAGGGTAAGAAATTAACAGGAATCCTAAATACTCCTGTATAATAATGATGCCTATCTCTAGTTTTGTTCTCAGGACTTGGGATTAAGGTTTCTTCAGTCAAGTTCTTTTTTTTTTTTTATGTTATGGTAAGTATGCAAGAGTTTCAATTTTTTGAGGAGTTATTTTGTGAACACTGGAGTACATATTCCACCTGACATCTGTGCCCAGAAAATGATGTCACCGTTGGGATTTTCTGTCTACTGCATGCAGGGTGGAAATCCCCCTCCTCTCAGTCAGCCAAGACATTCTGTGAGTTTGGCAATTGCAAAGAAAATTGTACCACTAACTGTGGTGCAGTAGTGTCTTGGAAGAGAATAAGTGTTTTTACATCCAAAGTTTTTTGGGGTTACTTATCCTAGTCTCTGCTAATGGAGTTGTGTTATCAGTGACTAAAAGAGTACTGTTAATATTAATGAGGCTCAAGACATAACAAAAAGGTCTGTGTGACTTACATGGCAACTACCACCTCCAGAAGAATCACCGTGCTAAGATTCCTGTAACAAGCTCCTTAAAAAGTTTCTTCCCCAGAATTCTTATTCTTTTTTCTTGATGCCACGTTAGAGAGAGAGAGAGAGAGTTTAAAAAAAGTTTGCACTTTTAATTCTGTGATTGCAAAGATCTCTAAATTTGTAGAATTTTATTTTGGCAATGTGTCCTCAAAAGCTGCTAATTCTCTACATGATTGTCTAAAAAATACAGTTCATTTCAGTGTCTTGCTACTGTTTCCAATTTAGTAAAGAAGAAATTTGAGGCATTCTGGTCAATTCAATTACTAAGTTCAGTCTCTTCGCTAAATTCAGAGTAAGTTCTAGGGAGCAATAGGACTTACACAAAGCATTTTAGTAAAAGCACGCTCATTTACATTATGGATGTTTTAACGTTTTATGTCTCATAGTAATTTAATCAGAGGGGTTAGTAGAGCTTTTTGAGTGAGACATATAGTAGCGTGTACTGTTTTTTCCATTTGCTACTTTGTACTTTTAGTACTTATCTTTGATAGGCAACAGAGGCAATTGGGTAGTAAAAAACATTTGGCATTTTTTGGAACAGATTTTTGGAAATGACTGGATTACCTTTTATATTTTCTTTTACTATACTTGAAAAAATATATTTTTAAAGGCTGAGTCAACACAAGATAAAATTGCCTTTCTGTCCACTCCCAAGTTACAAATACCCATTCACAGGGATATGTGAAAGCAGAAGAAAAGGGTGCCAATCTTCAATATGAGGAAATAAGCCTGTATCAAAACTAAATAAACTATATTAACATTACGGGAAATTGCTGAGAAAAATTAGTTTGACTGTTTAGAGAGTATATGTGGTTGTAGTATGGATTGACCTTGGTTATGGAAAATGCATCCATGTGATGGAGACCTGGTTGATGGTAGCCAGGTTTTCAAAGATGAGGTGAAAAGAAGTTTAAATTAGGTTTTTACTACCTTCAAGAGTAAAATTATCTTCTCTCTAGAAGATGTCCATTTGGGATTGAAGAAATTCATAACACCTAAAGTCTGGTTGATGCAACTTGCTTATTATACTATATGGGCATTAGTATTGTGTCTGGGCTAAATAATAATCTGAAGTTATTAAAAACTGGTTAATTACAGTGAGGGATAGAAGAATTAGTCAAAATGGAACTTTTTCAATTTAATCCGCTTTAGTACTATTGAATTACTGTAAATATTTATTTACCTCCTGAAATTTTTTTTGTATGTTGATGAGGTCTTCAAATTTTAACTGCAGTTCTATTAGCACTTTGTTCCTTTAAAAACAGAAATTGCTGTAAGGAATTCATCTAAACTGAGAATTAGCCAAATAGAATTAATGATGAAAAACACAGTAAAAAACCCCCAAATAATTCATGTAGTTATGGTATATCAAATCGTATAGACTTATATATGTATAAGCTTATATATTAGCTTATACTGCTGCACTCTTTTGTGTGATTTTAGAAAGAGTAACTCTCTACTCAGCTGATAATACATATTTTGCAATATCATCTCTTGCATTTTATCAAAAAAGATATCTTGATAATGTGATATGAGTTAGAAAACAATTTTCAAGTGTGTGTTCTTCCTATGTATGGGTATTTCACTTATTTTCACCACCAGGAGAAGCTTTTCTTTGGTTTTGAATCTGGAAATGTTTCTTATGAAATCTCATAAGAATCTAAGAGACACTTGCTTCCAATCTATCAGAATTTTCAACATGGTAGCATTATGTATGTGATGAATTGAGCACTCCTTGGGATATACTGAAGTTTGTAAAAAGTTAAAAATTCTGAGACCTACTCTGCATGTTTAATGTGCTACAGAATAGAAATAATTGAAACATGAAATGATGGAAGCAAGCATAGGGAAGCCTTGGCCAGGCATCTGCAGAAAAGATGAGCAAATATACAAGTTCTTGTTCAGAGGATTTAGGAAACGTCTTGCATTCTATTGAGAAATTTTACTTCATTCTCCGAAGTTCTACCTGTTTTGTAGGATAATTTCCACTTTGTATTGTGAAGAAAGAGGAAAGAGAAATGTCCATATTGCCCTGTAATTGCAGCATAATGTGTTACGCATGCTGGTCAGGGTGAGATTTGCATAATAATGTATCCATTGGTAAATCTGATATTGCTGATTTAATTTTAGAAAGCAGCTGGACGTATGCTTAATTTTTTGTCACTTTACTGGCACATCTGCCATTTTCATTTACACAGTTGTTTGAAAAGTAATTTTGATAATATTGTAGCTGAGGAAAATGAAGAGTGTATTGTTTCCAGGCAATTTCACTAATGGAATAAAATATGATACATTGTATGGTACAGCAGCATGCAGAGAACAGTATGTATAGTTTTCAGATTTAACCTTACTTTTACTTACCATACTAAAAGACATGTAGAAAGCATTTTTCTAAATTTATTTTTAATCTATTTTGTTTTCAGGCATTGCTATTTCTGATGAACTCGATAAGGTAAGACTGATAAAAGATATCTAATGAATAATACAAAGAGACAGACGATTATGATAAGGCACATGCCACTGTCCAGGCATACATGTGTCTGTTCTTTTGGGTTCAGAGGAAGTTTGGGTGTGGAAAGCTATATGGGTAAGTACAGTATATGTGGATACATTTAGATTTTGACCAAGGATGGGCTGTCAAGAGTGGAAAAAAAAATGCACTGAGTTAAAGAGACTCTTAATGAGACCATGGAAATACTTTTGATCTTGACATCATCTTTACTTGATGTAGTCTGTTGGATTACTTTGTGTACTTTTGGAAATATTTAGCCTTGAATAACTTTTGTTCATGAAATTGAATTCTGCATTCCCAGATATGATTTGTGAGAATATTTAGAAATTATTTTTACTGCCCAGATTTATTTGGGAATGCACAAGGCATAAAGATTAGTCTTTACCTCCTTGCTGAATGCAAAAATGGCCTCTTCAGTTCTGGCTGGTTTTGATACCTTACACAGTTAACATGAATTTTAATTCTAGATGTAATAAATTCTACATTGAAAGAGTAATCAAGCTAGGTTTATCTAAGTACTTATGAAAATAGAACCAAATTTTCTTCCTGATTCTCAGCAGTGAGCAGCAGTGTGCTTCTAGTGCCAAGAAACTTGTGTTGTGTTCTTGGTGTCAGAAATGACTGCTGTCAGGATAATGAGTTCAAAAGGTATATAAGACACAGGAATAATGCGTAATATGGAACACTTTTTTTTTTTTTTTAATAACTTTTGTTTCTGCTGGTAAAAGGAGGACACAAATCCTTCTGACACAAGTGCATATAAAATACCTTCACTGTGTTCTCCAAAGAGGGCCAGTTAGGTAAGACTGATAAATGTCACCATGCATTCAAGTGCATCTGTGGCTGCTATTTCCAAACTATGGCCTAAGTCTTCCTGCTGTTTCCATAACTGGGCTCAGAAGTGGTGCTAAACACAATTACAGAGTCCTTCCATTAGAACCCTTACCTTTAAGAATACTCATGAAGAAATCAATTTCTTATATTTTTGCTGTTGAAAAACCCCTATAAGATACTCTTTGACAGTATCAAAGAGTACTTAGAGTACTCTTTGATACTTAAGAGAGTATCAAAGACAACTTAGGCTAGAGCCTGGTATCACATACTTTTTATATATATATTCTAGCAAATAATTTCTGGTTGGTTTGTTTTCTTTTAAACTATGATATCTTATTGTTCAAAAACATTAATTTTTTTAAATTTAGTTATTCGATGTGAAAACTGAGATGGAGAACATAATTGGGGAATTTCCACAGGATCCAGCTTGAGTTAAGAGTCAGGGGTTTTTTGTTACTATATACTTTATTTTTTATAATTTAAAACTGGAGGGTGGTAGGCTTGTTTAAATAAAACTTGGAATTAGGTTATATACATTCAATTAATAGATTGAATGTTCTTGAAGTCAAAAGCTATTTCTACAAAAACTCCAAACAATTAAACTCTTTAGCATGCAGCATTTGTGCTGTACTGCTCAACAGGCTTTCAGCATAGATTTAGAGGAGTGATTATTTTTATCTCCATGATCTTTAGTGAACTTTATTTCTATTTCTTGTTTGACCCTTTAAAGATTTTTAATTAATGTAAAATCTAGTCCGTTTTAAGAATATAAGCATGGCCAGGACCGTTCTGTGTAATCCTGCCTCCTAGGAATGATCCCTTATCCAAGCTAATTCCTGAAATGCTCCTGTGACTTGTTTCTACATGTATTATTTGTCTTGGGCCAAAAGCAGCTAAAGACAACCTGATAATAGTTGTTCTAACATTAAAGAGAATTTGGTTCTATTTCACCTGAATGTGTTCACAGGTGATGTTTATTTTTCAGGTATAAATGTAGTCAAGTTTTAGTTTTTTAATACATGCTGATACTAGACCTTCGTTATCGAAACTGTAGCAGCAATTAATAATTTTTGAAATCACATTTATCTGTGGTTTGGATTAACAATTTATCTCATCAGGTGCATGTCTTGGGTAGAGCAGCATGGCCAAACTTGGCATGGGATTCTATTAAAACATTGGCATCACATAGATGTTATGAGAGACATATAAAACTCTTCTGTATGCTCTTCCTTGTTTTATTTTCCTGATGAACAGGAATATTTTGGGGAACTAAGACTATGACAGAGCCCATAATTACGCTGTTTTATCTGTGGTTTAGATTATGAACCTAGAGAAAACAGATTGCATGTGTATGTTTCTTTATTTTTGATTCTTTATTTTTGTTTCTGATTGTCTTTTTTTAAAAAAAAATATTTCTTTCTGGGTTCAGTAACCTCTTACGTCAGGGGAGTACTTAATCAGCATTGTTGGTTGATATGACTCTTCCTCCAAGTAATCCAGTTAATTAGTTGCTTAGTTACTCCAGCATTTGGATTTGGAAAACCAGTTTGCTCTGAATCACTTTTGTGAAAGAGTGTTTCATTTAAATGGATTCTTGTCAAATATCTGCTAGTATTAGCTTTTTGTCAGACTTAGAGCTTTTGTCCAAGACAGGGATAGAGAAAATACAGGCACGCGAGGTCAGTTTTTCAGTCAATACAGAATCTTCAAAAAAAATCCTAAAATTATTGCAATTAAAATAGATTTATTGTAGAGATTACCCTCTTTTTCATTTACTTCAGGCTTGTAGAGCTTGGTGTTCTGTCTCTCTTGATGATTCAGCCTCTGTCTCTAGGCCATGGAAGCTATGTAAAGTCAGAAACTGGCACTGCAAGTACACTGTGTAAGGAAAGAAAATAAGAAGGGATGCCTTGTCAGTCACATATTTTAAAATGCAGATTTAATATAATACATATTTCTGAACTGACTCACTCTTATTGCCACTGAACAGAAACTATTGAAGGATCTCAGGAAACTGCACACTTCCATGCATAATGTGAAGGGTTTCATGTAAACAAAGAAGAGTTAGGATGTTTGCCTTTTTTTTTTTATATTCACAGAATTCTAGGCTGAAAAAAAAACTAGAGAAAAACACTGAAGAGTGAGACCTGTCATAACATTGTGACATTTGTATGGAATTCTCAGTGATATCTTTCAGTCACTTCAAACACTAATAATGGGAGACACTTAAGTAGTAGAGCTCCAGAGTTAGACCCAAATGAAGATCTAAAAATTAATAGTAGATTTTGACCCTCAGTGTTAATATTAAATTTTTTTTCCTATGCTGTCTAGGGCATACTTTCTTCTTATATGTAGCATTTTAAATGAAAACTGGTTACAATTAATAAAATAGAGGAAACAACTATTCTTAAGTCATAAAACAAATTTCTTCTAATCCCAAGGTATTTCTCACTATGGAGATTCCCTCAAAATCCATAACAGAAAATAGGAATACTGAGCTTTTTAAGTGGTGCATAAATAAATGGATATACAAATATTGTCCTCTCGGGTAGAGGTTGCATCAGCAACCACATCTCATCCTAAGGTGAAGAGGAGGATCAACTGTCTGTCAGTCTTTCCCTTCTCCTTTTCTCCACATAGAGGAAGCTTGAGTGTGTCAGATTGGTAGCCACTGATGTGGGTAAAGTGGATGACACCTGGACTGCACCATGAAATAGTCCTCTTTGTTTTAGTGCAGATTTAAATACCTACCTGTACTGAAAATATTTCTGTGCACACTAATGTCACTGTCAGTATTTTTTGTTATTTATGGGTGTTTATGGGAATATATATTGGAAATCAGTTAAAATTTTAAAGTTTATATAGAAAAACCAACCAAAGCTATAAAATCTTGTTTGAGAACAGAATACTTCATCTCAATATTTTGCAGCCTTTGAAATAGACTGCGAGATAAACATCCTGGTGTTCTGAATAGAGCTTCTCCATTTAGTGTTTTTGCTGAGGCTGCTTATATAGTTGAAAGAAGGACAATAAATTAGGTCACTGAAACCACAGTGTACTAATCTAACACAATTCAAAAAGGAAAGCAAGGTGATAAAGTCAGACAAAGCATGACTATGTAATGTAAATTACATTTCTGTTAAGTAGAGTATGAAAGTGCTACTTTAGCCCTAAAATGCCTAAGAAAGAAATTAGCATAGCAAGGACAGTCACAGAATTGTTTTACTTATTCAATCAAAATCAAAATGTTGATTTTGCAGTGCCTAGTGTAATGAAAAACTTGCAGGCAAATTTTTAGGTGCTTTGCATTTTCATTTAAGAGACTGAAAGCTTTTAGCAAGATTGACAGTGCAAGTTATTCTAACTAACCAGTTCCAGGAACAATTTTTATAATTATTAGAAAAATATCCTAGCGAGAAAGGGACAGGATAAAATAGTTAGAATAACAGGAATAAACCTCAGAAGAGGCCAGATGGTTAATATTTAAACTAATGTAAGCACCTTGTGTAATGAAGGCATTATGGGCAGTGAAATAATCTTTTGTAAGATTTAAAAGCTCACCAGAATTGTCACACCTGTGACAAGTTTCACTTGTCAAGTGCCCAGAGGTGACTGTCGTCTAGTCTACATTACCTGACTATGCCACAGCTTGAAATAGATGCACAAAACATGTATTTATAAGTACATAAAAAAACCCCAACACCGGTGCTTAAGTATCCTAAAACATCTGAAGCCATGGATTCAATTTGCAGTGGTCCTTGCAGAAAAAAGACATGGTGTAAAAGTGAATTAGTCAAGTGATGGACAAATATGGACAGAGGTATGGGGAGTGGAGTGTGGAAAAGCACTCACAGGCACATTGCAGAAAGCAAAACAAAAGAACAAGGGTGAGTGAGTCAGATCCAGGGCCTGGGTTACATTTGACTCTCAAAATAGAGGTTCTTGTGCTCAGCAAAATAGCAGCATCTAGCCAGAGGGTAAATATATTAATATTGAAAGCACTTTGCAGGATTTTTTTTGGGTTTTTTTTTGTTTGTTACTTTCATTTCAGTAGAGGCCTCTACTTCAAACTGCTTTTACTGTATCTGTTTCAATTAGGAGGAGATTTCAAAAGTGGTTTGTTTTTAGGAAGGAGAGAAAATATGGTTTCTAGGCTACCTAGTCAGTGTGCTGTACTTTCTCCAGATGATTTTTGTTTGGAAAGCATTCTTTTATGGCAGGAATATTTATTGAGGCACTCAGTTAGGTAATAGCCAAGGATTTGCTTTCCTATAATTTTCACTCGTTAAATGATAGGAATATATCTCTCCGATTAGGCACACTGTGTTTGAAATGTCTTTAGTAGCCTATAAACAGTTCCATTAAAGAAAAATAATTATTCCTATCCCATAATTTCATGTCTTTTTTTTTCCTGGTATACAGGTGTGTTTTTTAGTTTGATTATGCTGTTTTACATGACCCTTTATCTATAACCATTCTAGTAAAATTGAAAACAGAAATACTATATCAGAATGCTTTTTCATACAATTTAAGGATAACTTGTTTCTTTAATCTAAATTCCTAATATGATGGTGCAAGTTATTGCTATTGTTTTGAATATGTGAGTTTTGCTTGCTTCTTGTAATCCTGTCCAGTTTATTGTCCTCCAGTAAGTGGTTAAAAATAGTTTCAGAAATGCATTTTATTCAAATGTTAATACAATTTTCAGAATAGAAAGATACATTATGTAAAGCCCAGCAGGGTTATTTTTAAAAATGCAAAATGCGAATGTATTTATTAGTTTTGCATTAATTCATAACGCAAATAAGAGTGATGCTATTAATCTACAACAGTCTTTTGGTTGGGTTTTTTTAATACAAATGGCCTTGTGTTGCTTAGCAGAACAGATACACTGAAGGTTTTAAGAGCTGTGCATTTATTAAAAAAGTGATTTTTCTACAGTTGCAATTAAAAAAATAAATGAGTGATCTGAGGTATCAGGGCATCAGGTACACAATTATATCTTCGGATTTTGATAATGGGAACTTTTCATTAGTATATCATTGTTTCTGGGTATTTTGTAGCCCTCTGAAATGATAATGCAATGTATTGGTTTTGTACTTTTAGATTTTTTTTCTTTTCTTTCTCTGTTTACATCTATGGTTGAGAACAAACAGTGCATTGTTTATTTTTTTGTTATTTTTATTTCTCTTCAGGACACAGCAGGTTTTAACACCCCCCTTCTCAGACCTCGTGTTATTGGGGAATGGATTGGCCGTGAAGAGAATGATGCAGACCCTCTGGCTGCTGAGATGCTGCAGCCACCAATACCAAGAAATAAAAATGAGCAGTGGGACAGTGAGGATAGCAGCAGTCCTGGAGGAAGGTGAGTTTTTGATGTGGTCTAGAAACTTTGTATTTTGTGAAACAAAGCTGTCTTTGTTAAAAAAATTCCATTTCTGAAGGCAGAGTGCAAGGGTTTTGAATTCCCATGCCATAGTGTGGGCACATGCAGAACAAATAGAAGTCATTAATATGTGACTTCTTTCTTCTCATGCTTTTCTATATGCAATCCTATGGATTTATTCCCATGTGAAAAGCTAAGTGTATTTTGACATGGTTGGGGTCCATTGTATAACAATGTTGTGATGTATAGCTTCATTCAGATACTTCATATCCTTCCATCTTTCCAGGGCTGGTAGTAGCTATTTATTAATCTTCTTGACACTTAAGTGATAAATCTGGTTTTCTCATTTGAAGGAGAGATAGGCAAGGGAAATGGTACCTATGTTATTTTTAACAGGACTTCCTAAATTCATTTTCATTTCACATCTTAGCTTTTTGGTGTTAATAACAAGTCTTTCTCGAAGAGAAATTTTGTTCTCTGCAGTGCTTGACTGAAAGAGTTTTTGCTTCAGTTACATGGAAGAGATCATAATACAATGAGTCCATTTTCCATGATTTAAAGATATGTTTATCACAGAAGGTTAAATACTCACAGCCTTGCTTTAAAAGGGATAAATCTTCTGCACTCCCTCTTTTAACTGGCTTAAGCACCTATGTTTCTACCTTAGCCTTGGAGCATATCTCCTGGGTTATAACTAGTACTTTGACTGCAGCAGACACCTTTTTCTTCCTTTTTTTTAGAATGCAGAGACTCTGCTTTCCTTTGAAAAGGTCTAAGGTATTCCTTCACTTCACATCCTTCTACGTGCCTTCTACATTGGAATTCACCTCCCTGTCACACTGAAACTTATGTGTCACTAGCTGTGCTCTTACAGACTGCATTCATTGACTTTCCTCACATCTTGGGAATATTTGTTATCCTTGAGTACTTCATTTAATTAGATTATTGTGGGGGTAGCTGTGAGTACTACTATTTCAAAGAAGTAGCAGTGTGTAGTAATGATCCCTCAGCCAGATCTTGGATGGGAACCAACAGAACTCAGACTCTGAGTCTCTCCAGTGCAGTTCCTGGGAAAATAACGGAGTCAGCAACTGGCACTGCAGCTTGATTGTGCAGGCCTGGGTTTCTTTTTCCTTATTCAGCAGTTCAGTCAAGGCATTGAATAAAGATCTGTTCCATGTTTCAGAGCAAATTGAGGATATTGTACCCCTTCTGTCAATAGAAAGGAGAAGAAATAAGCATCTCTGTCTAATTTCTAGTTCTGAGCATACAGACATGATTCAAAGCAGCACGTTTTTGTCTTTGCAGAGGGTGGTACAAGCTGTGAGAAACCTCACAGCTAATGCTATAATTAAAAATGTGATTAATGGCTTTGAGAATAGTATTTGAGGAATCTTGTTGAGTATCATGACAAAATCAGGTTGCCTGGTGTGTGAATAGGGAACTTCATGCCAGGAAAGACTCATGGGATACTAATACCTCTTTTTACAGTAAGTGCAGTAAGTGCTGAAGGCCTATTGAAAAATGTGTATTGCTAAGTGGGAGTACTGATTTTCAGTGGAAATGAGTAACTACTAAATTACATGCAGCATTTGGATGACTGATTTTATGTCTGGGCTAATTCTTTGCTTCATTAACATTTCATCAGCTTTTGTATGGCATTTATAAAAATCATGTTTGCAGGCTTGCAAAGGAATCATAAAGTTGAAGAACTTCAAGATAGTGGTGATACTAAAATTGATGCCAACTATATGTGGAATTTTAAAAGACCCATGTTGATCAAAGTTAATCTGAATATTTAATAATATTCACTAATAACTAGCAGTTGCTTCAAGGTCTGATTTAGTGTTACTGTGAATTAAAGTGCTATTAGCAGAATTTTGGAATTGACCACACACCAAAAGTACGAGACAAGTACTAGGTAATAATAACTTAGTTTTAATGTAGCAAATAACGAATACATCTAAAAATAGTGGGAAGTGTATGTTTTGCTCTCAAAAGAGTGATGCTATCAGTTGTAGAGAAAGTTTGGCTATGTCATCTGTATTTCAGTAATCTGTTTCATAGTTAATGTAGCCTTAAATAGTTAAGTTACGTTTTGTGAAAATAACTTTCATTTTGGAAAATGAAAAAGAGGGCAATTTGAAAAATCCACATTCAATGTTTCCAATTTTATCATGTTAGATTTTATTTAGTAACACTTTTAATAAAAAGTGATAGGTTATTGATCACTATTTATCAGGATATATGGGATAACCCAGCAAACTCTTAGAACTAATTATAATACTCAGTTAAAGTATAAGAATGGGAAAGTCAAAACTGTAATTGTGCCATTATTTCCAGGTTGTATGTTTTGTTTTACCTGTCACTAAACATAAGGAAGCAGTACATATATGAAACACTATGTAAATATCCAAAGGATTAGATATTGACAAATCATTGGTAGCGTAAGTGCCTTTGGTGTGGTGTGACAGAACCACCATTTCCTCCTGAAAAGCATGCGTTCCTGTGATGATGAGCAACAGAAGCAGACGTCATATTTGAAAGCCCAGCCCAGAACTCAAAAGGAAAAAAAAAAGAGCAACTGAAAGGACAGGTGTCACTACTGCTCAGACTGGGAAAGACAATGTAGCCACTCTGAGGTAGCTCTATCAGTGATGTCTTGTCAAATGGGTGAAGGGTCACCTTTTTGTCATTAATTGTTCTGGATTGCTACGGAGGAAAGATGGTGTTTGTCACTGGTTTTGCACTGCTCTCTGTTGCTGCTGGAAGGAAGAAAGGCAAGGTATTAATAAGTGATAAGAGACCATAGAAGAGTGCTGTTGGCAGTCCTGCTGGTACTGAGCTCATCTTTCAGAAATTTGAACTCCATGAAAATAGGATTAAACTCATTTCCAACTCACTGTTAGTAGTTTTCTGCATGAAAAATTTCTTGGAGTAATTTTGAGAAGATGCAAGGCTCTTGGGAATCTTCCTCCAGGGATAATGTATGTACACAATGGGGAATTTGAGTGGTTTTTATTAGATACTCTTGTCTCTTAGAGCGTGAAATGAACTAGAGCTTGCAGAGGCCCCATCCATAACCTGGTGTCCTAAACTTAAGGCCTGTTCTTCATCTCCAAGTTGCACTTTGTCTTATTTTTGCTGGAGAAATGAGCAATTGTTGATTATACTAAAACTCATACATTTGCAACAATTCTGCCTTCCTGCAACAGACTGTAAGGACAGTCTGAGGTGTTGGTGGTACGCTCATGAGGTGCCCCTCATGTGGGGCACCAAACTTCTGTCTGTTTTATGTTGATACAGTAAGGAATCAGAAATGGCAAACTGTAGCTAGTCCTGCCTTAGACCCTTCAAACACCTGTGCAATTCCAGTTCTGTTATTTAGGTCAGAGACACAATTCAACAAATCAGGAAAAGTGTTATAAATATAAAGCCCTTAATCCTGTGGGGTAATGGTATCAAAACCACTCTAGAGAGCAGTTCTTTGTTGTCAACTTTTTGCTATGCATCAATGCCTTAGCAATACTGACTACTAATTACATCCTGTTGTTCTATATGTGTAGCGTATTTAAACTTGATTAGTGCACATAAAGTCAATGGGAAATTTCCCAAATTCAGTCAAAACTTTAAGTAGAAACTGAAAACACAAAATGTCTTAGAACATCCAATGATCAAGGAATGAGTGATGTGTTTTGAAGAGAGCACCAGTAAGAGAAAGTTGTGCTTTCCTCCCTCACAGCTTAAAAATGGAGCCAAAGACCAAAGGATTAAAACACCAACAGCAGCAACATAAGAAACTGCTGGCTGCCATGCTTTCTCAGGACTCCTTTGATTCTGCTCAAAGCACAGCTCCATCTGTAACTGAAGAAGACATTGACAATGAAGATGATGCAATGGAACTACTGGGTAACTGCAAAAAATTATGTGTATTTTCTGAATTTTTTTATTATAAAAAAATCAAACAGAGACTAGTCAGAAACTGCTCCCTATGTTTGAAGCTAAAGTATTCAGCAGCTGTGTGAAGGTTCCTTAGGGTTTAAATTGAAACTTCCAGGAGAAATACAAGTAAGACCATGAATGTGTGTGAATAAACTCCCAGCTGCATCCAAATTCCATTAAATCAAACGTTTCAGGTATTTAAAGTAATTCATTTGGTTTCCTACATAAATCCCTTCCACATTTTACTTGCAGAATGTATTTCTGTACAAGGAACTGAATAAGATTCACTGTCTTTCATCTGGTTCTACTTTTTCTTAGCTGTATCACAGTTTTACCTTCAGTAGATTTTTTTTTTTTACTTTCTAGCTACACAAGGCTTATGTAACATGAATTTGTAACCTCTTCAGAGGATTTGATTGTAATTTTCCACTAGATTGTATTGTATTTTAAATCTTAAATTGCACTGTAGAAGACTTGATGCTCACTGCTGCCTCGCTTTCCTAGAATTACTAATTGTATTTAATTAATAATAGTTCTAATTGTACTTAATTTCTTTTCTGCTATTTTTCAAAGTTTCAGTGTATGATGCTTAAAAAGCAGTCATGGATTTCATTATTTGTTCACAGTTTCTGCTCTATGGAACTTTATGTGGGATCAAAGCATGGGAAATTCACAATCTCAGAATAACTGAGCTTTCTTGAGTTTATGAATTCTGGCATGATTATTTTTTTCAGGTTGGACCTTAATCTAAAAATCAGGAAAACACATGCTGCTCTTTTTGCTTTCTGTATTTCTGTTGCATCTTTACTATAGTCTTCAAAGAAATACAGTATAGTTGAGGTTGGAGGGGATGGCTGGAGGTAACTAGCACAACCTTTTGCTCAAAAAAATCAGACATAGCAGGTCTTTCTGAGTGAATTTTGACTCTCTCCAAACATGGAGATTGTACAACATCTTTGGGCAGCCTATTCCAGTGCTTGACCATGCTCATGGTAATATATATATATATTCTGCTTAATTAATTGTGAATTCATGAATAATTTCCTTTTTCACTGCTTTTAAGTTTGATACATGCATTTGTTCTACAAGATAGAAGAGAATGGCATGGATCACTCACTATTTATCACATACAGGATAGATTTTTTGTTAATTTCTGTGCAGATAGTGAGCAAAATGTATCCAACAGATGTAGTTTTTTTCTTCCAGACATTTGAATCCCTGAAGGTATCTGGAACCAAGAAGGCAGTATAAAAGAATTTTCTGGTGTCTTGACATTTGGGTAGAAAATTATTAATGTACAAACTAGTGTTTTAGGATTTTTTTTTAATAAGCACTTGATTGTAAGAATTCATTCTAGTTTTATGCCATGCAAAAACTGGAATATTTTTCTGTCCTGCAGTTCATCAAAACTGGCTAAGTTTATACAAAATCAACTTAAAACTAAGAAAGTTCACAAACAGATCTCCAGTTTCGGTAGAGTGTTATATAAATGAATGTAAGATTCTGAGGCAAAGTGCTGACATATTTGAGGAGTAGCCATGCTTACAGTGATTATAATATTGCCATGTTATAGTAACAACCACTGAGAGAAAGTTCAATATGCACATCTTGGTATTTAAAGTGCTGTGCTTCTGAAAAATTTGCTTTCATTTTAATTCTCATTTTGCAATTTGCTTACAGTATGTGTGTTATATTTGGTATAATGGTTAGGCTACATTTTCCAGAAATGCCCAAAATTTGAGGATATGACTGTATACATGGGAAGGATATTTTAGTTTTCCTTTGAAGGTAACATAAAGAAATGCAGTTTCTATCAGCAAATATAGATATTTTTCATCGCTATATTTTCCAGGTCAGTAACTGATACTGTGATTGAATATTTTTTTATTATGTACCACATCAATCCATTTACTGCTTTGATGCTTTTTTACACAACTTATATGCAGTATAACCAATATCAAATCATGGCTTTCTGTCATCACTGAATTGCAGGGCATTGTTGCATATAGCTCTTTGATTTGTTCTCTTCAGAGTTCAGTATTCTTTGTTTATTCAACCCTTTCTTAAAAAATTACAAAACTTCATGCTCCTAAGGCAGGATTCTGGGAAAAGAGTTCTACTAGTTACAGCAGATAATTTAAAGTGTACACTATAGTTAAAATGCAAAACACAAACATCCATCTTTAGGTGTGTTCAAGAGAATCTTTTTCAGATTTGGTTGATTTATTTAGATATTAAAAGCATGATGCTGACTTTTTGCATCTTTTCTTTAAAAAACCCCATCTCCTAGGTGAGTCAATGAAAGTTTTAGCTAGAATTCTTTTATATTCCAAATAAGAGAAACAGTTACATTGTTATCCATTTCAAAATAAATGTATGTGCAAAGAAGAAAAAGAATGTTACAGGGCTATATTCTGGTTTCAGTTATCACTTTTTATATGTAAGATAAGATGCATAGGAGGGCTGTTCCCATGCTGGTTACTTTCTAAGTGTGTTCAGTTAAGCAGGTGGCTGAAATAGATTAGTGACAGATAACATCATAATGGAAAGGATCTTCTCGACTTCAAAAAGCTGAGAACTGTAACTGTCAATTCACATGTGTTTGTAAATGTTACAGGATCATAGCAATTGATGTCTGGGACAGAATTATATCAAGGGAGTAATTTTTTATACATCATAATGCCAAATATTGTGTTTTGTAAATCTACCAGGAGCTGACATAGTTCTTTGAGAAATTCTTCAGCCCTTTTGGAGTTCTATGACATTTGGACTTAAGCTGTCTCTCACATTTGGGTGAAGTCCACTGGGACTTAGAAATTGTGTTATTCCCTCAGTATCTCACTGATGTGCATTGGAGAGGACTGAACTGTTATATTCCCTGAAATTGCTGTGAATATTGATTATACAGTCACCAAAGCATGACTCGTTCGGTTTTAAAAAATCTATTGACTGAGGGTAAGAATACAATTGTTAAAATGTATTGCTGTGCATAAGCATACATATAGTAAAAGTATAAGGATTTCTGTAGCACACTTGGACTTAGATATACATTCTTAAAATTTTTAAAAGTAAGGAAGATGAGAAAGGCATTCTGTGTTGTTTTACATAATAATGGTATAGAGAACAAGTCCTGTGAGGAGCAGCTCAGGGAACAAGGGTCGTTTAGCCTGGAGAAAAGGAGACTCAGAGGAAACCTTATCTCACTCTCCAACTTCCTGAAAGGAGGCCAGGTGGAGTTTTCTGTCTTCTCCCTCGTAACAAGTGATAGGATGAGGTCATGCCAGGGGAGATACAGGTTAAATATTAGGAAAAGTTTCTTCATGGGGAGGTTTGTCAAGCATTTTACCAGGCTGCCCAAGGAAATGGCTGATTCACTAACCCTGGAGGGATTTAAAAGATGTGTAAATGTGGCACTTAAGGACATGGTTTAGTGGTGGAGTTGGCTGCGCTAGGGCAATGGTTGAACTTGATGATCTTAGCGGTCTTTTCCACTCTAAATGATTCTATGATTCCATGATATTTAGTCATAATACTCAAGCAGCAATTTCTTGGTTTTGCCCAATATTTCTGTGTGTTCACGGTACTAAAAGTGTTACCTTATGTTAAGAGATGCTATGCAGCAGTTAACTCTGTAGCACCACTGAAAAGGGTACCCAGGAGGTTCACTCACACAACTGTGGTTGAAGTGAAAGGTGGTGATAACTGAAGCCAAATTCCTGCAATTGATGTGTATGCCAGTCTATATGATTCTGAAGAGCCTCTCTGATTTCAATGCAAATAATCTTATATCTGAGCTGAACTTAAGTTTAACTTAAGCATCAGGACTGGTAAAGCCATCTCTTCTTTTCTTTGGAGCTGGTTTCATAATGCTTTTTTTCCCATAATGTATAAATTTGAAGTGAAAAGTCAGTGATTGTTTACCTCATGTTTATTATGTGTACTTCCTTCCATACTGTAATAAACCAGAATCTTTAAAGATCAAAATGCACTTCAGTTAGTAATAAACTTTCCAAGTATTGCTTTGAGAGATACCTCATACCTGTTCTTTTTGCGTTAATAACTCTTCTTCTGATCTTTAGAATTTCTTTTTTTTTCAAAAGCTTTCAAGTGTCAATTATTTAATCATTTTAACACCCTTGAAAGGTTGTCTGGTGATATACTTACATTTTATGACAAGAGGAGATAAATAGAATATAGTGGAGATTCCGTTTGCCTGAAGGATGAGATTGTAGCTCAGTGTAGTTAACCCCTTAAATATCTATACTGCTTTTTTAAATGAGCCTCTGAGTAATTAATGAAAGGGTGTGTAATCTGCAGTGTTTTCAGTACATTTCCTCTGATTTAACAGATGTTCCTGTTTTCCTTGGTTCCTAAAGGTCTTTGACAGCATGCAGGAAACTGACTCTAGGCATGATAAATTATACTAATACTAGCAACAGGTTGTTCCATTTTGTTGACTTTCCCAGATGAACAAAACCTTTTCTGTTATGTGACTAGAATACATAATTTTTTAGAAAAGAGACCACAAAGCCCTGGGAAAGATGATGTGAGTTGTACTACATCTTCAGAACAGTTTTCTGGCCTGTAGCCTGTTTTGTTGTGATTTAAGTAGAATGATTGTGTGGGAGAAAGATGTGTGAATTGCTTCTAATGTTCCCTCTCACTGAGTTTTCTGGTTTTGGAAGCTGTTGGGAAATCGGCAAAACTATCAGTGGGCATGTGCTGTGTAGGGCAGGAACAGAGAATGACACTCCTGGGAGACAGGAGGCCTCCTCTGCATGCGGAGTCTGGCTGTGCTATACACTGCAAAGTTTTCAGTGGCAGATACAGAGCACTGGTGCCAGTGTGTGTGTAACAGATATCCTCCAGAAGAGTACTCAGGCTCCATCAGGTGTGGGTTTAAATATCTTTCTGAGGTAGAAGTTCAGCAAATACCATATTCAGTTTTTCTGGTTTTTCCGCAAATATATAAAGTCACTGAGCAAGAGAAATGTGCAGGTCTGTTTAATGTCATTCACGGAGTTCATTGGTTTCACTTCATGTTGTGGCCCTATGCTAAGAGACAGAAACATCTGTGAGAGTATTTTAGTTGATCTGAGAATAGGCAAAGCTTTAACTTGTTTCCTAAAGAAGAGGGATTTGGTGTTTAAAGTCCTAATAGAATCCTGCTCTTGCATTTCACTATGCTTAATACTAGAGGTATTTGATGTTTAAATAGAATTTTTAGACTGACAATAAATTTTAGTAAACTAAGTCCTATTGTTTGGTTAAGAGTGTGTTTGTAATGTTAGAATAAATTATTAAATGAATTAGTCACATATTGCAACACTTGTTACCACTGCTGATTAGATAAGCATAAAATGGATTGAAAGTGAGGTTGATTGTGCTTCATATTGCTATAGGAAAGTAGAGAGAGAAAACTAATTATAGATAGAGATACTAGCTTCTCTTGAGTTGAAATAAGTTACATGAGCTAATAAATCACTCAAAAGAGTGATTAGTAATCAAGGAATAGATGTGTACTGAATATAATGACGTGCAGAAGCCTAAAATGTCATTCATTTATAGTTTGTAAAAGAAACCAAGGTTTATTTTAAACCTGTACCTAAACAAAAGTGGAAAAAGTGTATGTCCAATACTAAACCATGTCTCATGCACCACATCTACACATCTCAGCCACTTCCCTGCTCATCCTGGTCCAATGCTTGACAAACCTTACATGAAGAAATTTTTCCTAATATCCAATCTAAACCACACCTGACATGACTTGGATCCTTGTCCTGTCACTTGCTACATGGGAGAAGAGCCTGACCTCCACCTGGCTGCAACATCCTTTCAGGGAGTTGTAGAAGTGGTAAGGTCACCCATGAGCCTCCTATTCTCCAGGCTGAACAACCCATCTCCCTCAGCTGCTCCTCATTAGACTTGTGCCCCAGACCCTTCACCAGTTCCCCTTTTCTGGATATGTTCCAGCACCTCAATGTCTTTCTTTTAGTGAGGAGCCCTAAACTGAACACAGGATTTGAGGTTGGCCTCACCAGTGCTGAGTAGAGAGGGACAATCACTGCCCTGGTCTTGCTGACCATGCTATTCTTGATCCAAGCCAGGATGCCATTGGCCTTCTTAGGCACATGGCTGTTTCATGTTCGATCATCTATCAACCAACACTCCCAGCCCCTTTTTCACTGGGCAACTTTCCAGCCACGCTGCCCCAGCTTGTAGCATTGAGTGGGGTTGTTGTGACCCAAGGGCAGCACCCATCCCCTTTGCCTTGTTGAACTCCACACGTACCATTGGCCTTGGCACATCAATCCAGCCTGTCCAGATCCCTCTGCAGAACCTTCCTCCTCTGTGCATGTCACAGATCACTGACCTGTGCAGATCAACACTCCTGCCCAGTTTGGTGGCACCTGCAAACTGACTCAGGGTGCCCTTGACCCCTTCATCCAGATTATTGTTGAAGATACAAAACAGGGCTGGCCCAAATACTGAGCCCTGGGGAGCACCACTGGTGACCAGCCACGAGCTGGATGTAACTCTATTCCCCACCTTTCTCTGGCCCGGTCATCCAGGCAGTTTTTCATTCAATGAACAAGTGCACTTACCCAAACTGTGAGCAGCCAGTTTCTTCAGGAGACTACTGGGGAAATGGTGTCAATTACTGAAGTCCAGGAGGACACCATCCACAGCATTTCTGTTGTTCAGTAAGTAGGTCACCTTGTTGTAGAAGGACATCCTGTTGGTCAAGCAGACACTGCCTTTCATAAATCCATACTGGGTGAGCCTGATCCCCATGGACATGAGGTTTTCCTTCATGTGCTGTGTGATGACACTCAAAATTATCTGCTCCATGACCTTCCCTGGCACCAAGGTCAGGCTAACAGATTTGTAGTTCACCAGATCCTTCTGGCTGCTCTTGTCACATTTGCTAACCTCTCACATTTGCATATCGATAAAGTATCTTTATGTACTTGCCCTGATCTTGTATCATCCCTAGAAATGGGATATCCCTAGGATGCTGGATAAATTGATGTCCAAACTACTATGTACTTCTTTGGGATACTCAGGTTAGTTTAGACATACTGGGGAAATCATTCTGTGGCAATATATCTAAGGAAATCCAGCAACGGATGTAATTACTTTTGTGCCTGCATCTGTTTTAGTCAGGGTGCTGACTCTCCAGTATTAGTAATCAGCACTTGCATCCTCATGTATTTTGCATATATTCTTTAGCTTACACTGAAGCTCAAAATGCAAATGCTGGAGTTCACAAGCTGGTTGGGGAGATCTGGCCTCCTTGATTGACTAGTCTGTGTGCTAAACTTGCTGTCAGCTTCTGAGCAATCACATTCTCTTTTTGGAGCATGCAGGGAAAGAAAGTAGGAAGAAAGTCAGTTACAAGTCAAACTTGTAATTTAGTAAGAAATTACAGGATTTCTTCACTTGGAGATTCAGAAGAGAGCAGGGGAACCCTGTGAGCTCTGGTGAGGGTTCTTCACCATGTTAAAGACATTTGAAATCAGTGGTTTTGTGCTGGGAGGACAGGATTGATCTAGAGCTATCAAGACAATTCAGGGAGGTGACAGCAGAGTCAGAGTTACTATCATTATTGGATTTTGGTATCACAACCCCATAGAGCTAGTGTTTGAGCTGCTTCATTGAATTCCTTGGCTTTGGGGCTCTTTTCAGCTCCTGAAGGGAGATTGTTCATCCGAGTAATAGGTAGGGGGAGGGCTTATTCAAAGAGACATTTGTGAATTTAATTCATGTTGTGAGGCAAAGGTGTGAAGGGAAATTATATCCAAACACAGCAGAGCTTAAAGGTATTTTTCTTGTTAATATGTGGCTGATTAGTGTCATATTTTTCTGAATTACTAAAGGATCAATTTTATGAATATGAATAAATTGTCCTTTATTCTATATGCAGATAATTTGCTCACAATAAGATAATTACTGCCAGCAAGAATGTTCAGTGAAGTATAAATTTAACAGGGTTTTGACGGTTGGCCATAGAGATCTACTCATATATATAAAATCACACATATAAATTCTAAAAAAATACCTAAATAAAAAATATTTTTTGCAAGAGTATTTCTTAGGCTTTGCACCCTGAATCATAATGCTGTTTATAATAATGGACAGAATTTGGCATATATGACAATATAAAGTAAAAATTGAAACAAAATGAACCAAGCCAAAACTATGTATGAAATACTTTAAAATGTGCTCTTTTGTCCATCTTTCTAAACTAGAATTTATTGCGAGGAGGGTTTTGGAAATCTATGTAGAAAAACTGATTCCATTGCAATGTGCTGCAGAACACCACAGGAACTTTTTCAAAAATTTGTATTAGGTTTTCCTGATGCATTAATTACTTGGTGAACAACTTTCCAAGTTGTTGAAACTGTAATTTAATGCCATTTGTGGAAAATAGAGGTTTATTTAAATTTCCTAATGAATATAGATGTTTTAAATTCTGGTACAGATAGGGGAAAGTGTATGAAATCTCTGAAAAAGACTATTTGTTGAATCTGATGCACCCAAAATTAAGACAGTTCTGTTGAAATACTATGAATATCTTGTCTACTTATGTAAATATTATGATTCAAAACTTGTTATGTACTGTTTCCCAGTATTTTATACTGTATTTGCTTTTTTTTTCTGTTTTATTTGGTTTTGGTAGTTGAGTTTGGCACTCCAGATGTGTTTGAGACTTAGGTTATTTGTGGTTTATTCCTAACAAGTATATTAAAGTATATTTTAATTACTGCTTTTCTGCTGATGTTAATTTACATGAGTGGCTTCAATTAAGAGTTAAGATTTGAAACTGTTTAATGTATTTCCAGAACTGATAATGTATGCCATGCAAAATGATCACCAGAAAGCATTAATAATCAAAATATATAATTTTTGCTGCTTCCTAACATCAGAAGCCTCATTTCACATGATTTAGTGGAATTGTGTTGGCACTTGTCAAGACATGAGCTTATATGCTTCTTATGTGGAGCACAGTGACTCTTTAAGGAAAATTTTGAGAGAAACTAAAAAGTTATATATTAAACTGAGGGCTCATGGTACTCCTTCCTCTGCCATTAAAGAAAAGGAGAAAGAGAGGAAAAGGTGTATTAATGTTGCATCTCAATGTAGATAGTTATCACTTACATGAGAACTTCAGCTACCATGTATGAATAGATTCTGGAAGGTAACAAATGAGTATTTTTAGAAATAATATCTTCAAGTTGTTACAGAAATTGGGAATCACAGAACTGTGTTCTAGTCTCAAAGGAAGAGTCAGCATTTAGGTGACAAGCCCTGAAAAGGCTCAGTCTGCTTGAACCTCTTACTTAAAAGTGAAAGCTAAATTATGAAAGCTAAATGTGTGGTTCAAATACATAGCTGTACTCAAAATAGCGCAAGGCCCAAGCAGCTCAGAACACTCAGTGGCAGTAGAAAGAGTCACTTCTTCATACTTTGCTTTAACTGTTTTCTACATCTTTCTGTGTCTTGGTAGGTCGCTTAAATTTGTTTCAGTTTCAGGAGTATGTAATGGAGCTGATCCCAAGTTTGCTAGTGCTAGAATGAGGCTATGGGTAGGATTTTATGCATGCCATCATAGTACTGAGAAATCAGGTATCTAATGCATTGTTGTCACCCCTCCTTCTCTCAAAAAAATGTCTTCTGATGTGGAATGTAGCATTTGATTGCTATGTACTTGGTACATTTTAGGGTCTTCATACAAAGTAGTTTTAGGTAGTTTGCCTTGAAACAGTAAGTATTTCTCCTGTTGTTTGAAGTTAGGCTAAGTGTTTTCTATAATTACTTTTTAGGTGATGCTCTTAGCATACCTCTTTGCCCCTAAATCACTCATGGGTTCATTCTTGTATTAATTATTCCTGTTCTGCCATTAATATAGGAAGATCACACAGAGCTAAATTAAAATTTATTCCCTGAGGACTGATTCCTTGTCTCCTTTCATTAAACGAAAACACCAAATATTTTTGGCTTGTCTCTGGGCAGGAAAGCTATTGTTTCTTGTTCATCCCAACAGACTGTGTATTTGGATTTTGGGATTTCCTACCTCATCTACACCAAATACTTCCAGTTAAAGGTAAGGTGATGTAAAAATTGTGTGCTGCTTCATTTTCCTTTTGGTGGAGTTTTCCATTGTTACAAGGCAATTTTTTTGTGATGGTTTTTTTGTGATGTTAAAATTAACTTGCATCCATGTGGCAGGATAACACAGCAGCTGATGTTACCTCTTCCAAGATGTATAGGCAGCAAATCATATTCTAAAGTAACACAGTTACCATCAAAACCTGTAGCAAAAATCAGTAACTAGTAAATATTAGTGGATTATCAGAGAGAAAAAACCAAACTCGAACAGTTATCTATACAGCCAGTCACTAAAAGCCTTTTAATTTTGGCTTGTAAGGTTAGCATGTGCTGAGACTTGACATCCAGTTTAGCAACTGATAGAACTCACAATTGCCACTATGGTTTATGGATGCAGAATTAGTAGAAGGACTATTCAAAAGCTATTGATAAACTCTGACAACATTCTAAATCACAGAAGATAAGTAGGGAGTGCTGACTGTGGGTTTTTTACTTTGGAAGTCAGACTGAAATGTCTATGTTACATTGGACACTACCAATGTTACTAACTCCAGAAGACTGATCACTTAGTTGTTAATGTGTAGTTAATTATTTGGGTTTAGATTCACAGATTTGCCATGTGGATTTGTAAGTATGACAAAGAGACTGAGAATTAGGTGTATGATTTTATTGAAAAGAAGTAATTGGATTGTAAGATCTTTTCTCAGACTGTAAAACTGCCATTTTTTAGTGTGAAACCTGACAAAATGAAATTGGAGTCGACAAGTACTGTATCAGGGTGGGGGAATAATGTTATAGCTTTAGTAACACATTCTTCTCCACAAGTGGGATATTTCAAAATAACTAGTATTCCCAGCAGAAACAACAATGAACTAGTCGTGTATGTGTGATATTGTCTACTAAGAGAAAAATAATAAATAAGAGGAAGTGATTTAGAGAAGTGCTAGTACAGTTAGAAGGACAAATAGAAAAATAGAGCCTTTTCTTCCTTTTTCCTTGAGACTATTTAAATTTTTTTTTTAAATGGCAAAACCTCATTAAAAAAAATGTGGGTCAAATGGGAAGTTCAGGATTCCTGAAGCTTCAACTGCTGCAGCAGATCTATGGACTTTGATGTGATGGGATATAACAGTTTTGAGATAAGCAGATGGTAAAGAAGTAGAAGTGCTGCCTTTTCCATGCCTTTCACATTCACTAACAGCTTGTATTTTCTTACAATCCTTTAAGAAAAAAAAAGAAAAAAAAAAGAAAAAAATTAAATGCATGGAGTAGTATACAGGATATAGGTTGTGATAGCAAAGAGATTAAGTTATGCTGCTATACCAAGTCGAGCAGCCAGAAGCAGGAGACATCCCTTTTAAGACTGTCTAGTATTTATAAAGGAGTCCTACCTATGGGTTGAAACTGAGGGAGCTCAGCCCAGAGCTGAAGTGGAGGTTCCTGAGAGGAGCCACACCCTTTACTGAGGTGCACAGCAGGAGAGTGAGTGACACTGGGCAGAAATTGATACAGGCAAAATCCTGATTAAATATAAAGGGAAAAAAAATCAGTGTATGGATACTTAACTGCTGAAACAGGTTGCCCAGGGAGGTTGTGGAGTCACTGGCCTTGGATGTTTTCAAGACTGAGTTGGGTAAAACCCTAAGCATCTTGGATGATGCTACTTTGAGCAAGACAGTGAGCCCTAGACATCCTGAGGTCCCTCTGAGCCTGAATGATTCAGGTAATTGCCAGTGTAGAGAGGGCCATGACATGTAATTTTGCTGTACTCTGCTTGTAATATACTCAAAATGAGATCATTAGGAACTTAATGTTGATCTATATCTGAGTAAACTACTGTGCAAATAAATGTTTTACCAGACAAAACACACAGGCTGAGACAAAGGGATTAGATCTAGACTTAGGAGGGAAAGCAAAATAGGTAATGAAATAGGATACTTTCTTTGTGATTAGAAGACATGCAGAAGGGTTTAAAATAGTAAATGGTTTAGATAACCTGTATAAGAATTATATCTGTCACACAAACATGCATGAGTGATTGCTGTATTTCCTTACTCCTCTCACATCTATATTACTTAACATAAAAAGGCAGTTTCAAATATGGTCACAAGTATTAGAGGTACAAGCTGCACTTCTAACTAACCAGTAGCTGATTACCAGTTCAGTCATCTAGGATGGACATTCATTTACTGATGAGAATTGTATAAGCCCTCTAGTATTGCTGACATTCTGCCAAACCTCATGGTTATCTCCAGAACCATGGGGGTAAAAAAGAAGCTGCAGGCTGATTCAAAATCAAAATGTTGATTTTGCTTAGGAAGAAAACCAGGTGAGAAGGTTGAAGGGTATTGTCCAGCTAAACACTCAGAAGTAAACATATTTTTGTGCCACACTTAGAAGTTGATAGACCAAAGTAGTTAAAATTAAAATTATACAAAGTTAAATATAAAATGACCTAGACAAGTAATTACAGTCCATTACAGTTGTTTACCTTTCCTGAGCCTTTCAAGTGGACTGAAATGTCTGCCTGAAATTATCTAAATAAATGGTAGTAAATGGCTTCCAATTTTTTGCTTTCTCTTCAGAACAAGTAATTTTAAAAAATGGTAGCAGGCTTTAAAGGTTGATAAGTAGCTTAACAGCTGTGAGGGCAGTAACAGGAAGTTAAAATGGGAAGGTGAAATGCTCTGAGTAAAAGTTAGTAGAAGTAATAGATTTTGCCCATTTAGCTCTGAAAAAAACACCTAGGTGATAGTTTTTTGGTGGAATAGGAGGATGACAAGATAGATGGAAAAATGGGTCTTCCAAGCACAAAGCTGGAGGCATCCCTGACTGTGTGATAGAGACCTATATTTAGATAGAAGAAAGAAACAGTTCCTACAGGATAGGTAAAAGTTCAGTATTAACCAATGAGCTCCAGATAGAACAATCCTAATAAAAATTTTTTTAAAAATCAGTGAAAAGTCAATAGAGAGTGTGTGAATTTATTTAGGTTCAACTTTATCTGGTAGAATACAAGGTGATAAAATATGGATATATATTTGGTGCAAGGAAGCATCACAGAGGTACACATGACAGCAGATAGAATCCCTACAGACAATTAGCAGTACCCTCATGTCTCCAAAATCCTTGACAGAGACTATGATAGTGCATTTAACCATGACACAGGTGAGGAGGCAGTGTTATTTAAAATGCAGTGAATGTAATGATTTAGAATGAGGTCTTACGGTGACCCACACAAAGCAGTCCTGGTTATTGAGCAGGTGAGAGATGAGGTCTTATTAGTATCTTACAGGGAGATGCAGAGTCATACTGCTCACTGCTGCAGTGTGCAGAGAAACCTACAGCATTCACATCTTGGGAGGTGAGAGGAAGCTACAGAACTAGGTAAGACTAGTGCTAGGAAAAGCATGTAGGAACCTGAGGCATAAACATCTATTCCCTTTCCACTTCTGCATGGCCTGGTCAGGATAATTTGGAGCCTCTGCCTCAGTTTATGTTGTCTTCAAAATTCATTAATGTTGTTCTAATATTTCTAGCGCTTATATTCATTTATTTAGATTCTTTTAAAAAATGGAAACAGACTTGCAAATATTTATTTTTTTCTTCAAATTTGATGGGACTAATAGTGTCTAGGAAAATAAATAATCCAAAGGCAAAAGAAACTTCTGATGGATAAGCAATATTTTCCTTTAAATCAATGATGTAGAAATAGAGAACAATAAAGGAACCTTCTATTTCAGTATTGGCCAAATCTTAAGATTTTTGCTTGCTTTATACTGATTCCTTACTATAACAGGTCCCCATTTATTTCATACAGTTCCATGAATTCAGTGGAACCTTGTTTAAAAGTTTTTTTTTTTGGATGCAAAATTACTCATATCCTGAGTATCACTCTAGCACAAGTGTTTGGACATAGACAAAATGAGTTGCTCAGCAAGTCATGGTTTTTGCTGAGAATGACTGGGATAGGCTTAATCTTCTACAGTAATCCTCAGCACCGACTCAGTCTAATGCCTCTTCCACTTCTGACAGCCTGGAAGAGTTTCTTTCCATTTCCAGAAAGTAAATGTTTCCTGTAATACACTGGAAATAGTAGGTACAATGAGCTGGCATATGCCTCAGTGAAAAAACCCCAAGATACGACCTCAGACACTTCCTGCCTATAGAGATGAACATGATTCCAGAAGTGGACTGAGAGGCTCCTGAGCTATCTGATTTTGGCACACTGGTTACAAATACTGCTCTGCATTTGGGACTCTGTTTCTCATTGGTGCTGCAATGATGGCTTTATTCTGCACCAAAGATTTATACTCTGGGGATCCTGTGATTGCTCTTTACCCTAAAATTCTGATTATATAATGGGAATAATGTTCAGGTGAGACTTCTGTCTGATAACTTTAGACTTTACAGGAACCTGCAATGTTAAACACTGTGCAAAACTGTGAATGGCACTGAGAACATACTTATACTTTTCCCTGCAAGCAGCCTCACTAAAACAAAGTGACTGTTCCTTAGTCCATCTTTACTCGTGTACATTGATTGTATGGACTGTTATGTCCATTTGCACTAGGATTGGACCATTCAGATTCAGCCTGTCACTCTTTTGTTCTACAACAGCTTCCAGTTTATTTTAAAATAACAAACCAACATAATAAATATGATTTACTAGTTCTAATTACTTTGTGAAGTAAGTCACTAAAATAAAGAGCATAGAGGTTATATTCCTCGTAAACCTGTTTCCATGTATTTTGTAGCAAAAATACGGATACAAAAGTGAACGTTTTGGGTAAACAAGAGAGTCCTCCTGCAGTTTACAGGCCTAGTTCCGCAGCCTAGTTTAGACAGCACGAACGCGTAGCAGTTAAAGGCAGTTAAATGTCGCTGAGCTGAGGTTTTGGAGTGACGCCGGAGTTGTCAGAGGGCAGCCGCGCCCACCAGGGGGCGCTGGCGCTTTTCCTTAGGGGTTGATTAATCTAAAACTAGATGAGATTTAATCTGTTTAAAAGGCGAACAAAGTGCTTCATGTTGCAGGAGAGAAATACCGTATGGGCAAGAAAACGGGGCAAAAAAAAAAAAGGCACAGTGTAAACCATTAGTGTTATTTTTCCATTCAAAAGTTACCAAATAAAATAGGTGCTTTATTTTATTAAGAGTTGTATAGAAATTCACTGTAGACTGCATGTGACTGCAAGAATTGATGAGCAATTTTTAATTAGTGTTCTGTGGCCCACAGAAACTTTTTTGGTGGTGGTGTTGTTTTTGTTGTTGTTGTTGGTTTTTTTGCAATGAACACAGATTTTAAAACTATCATTATAGAAATATGCATCAAAGTAACACATAGAAAAAATGAGAATCAGATTTACTCCTTGAATTAAAAAGTAAAATTTTTGTAGGAGAAAGCAAACATCTTATTCTTCTGTATTATCAAGGAATGCTGAAATTTGTAGTAAAAATGGTAGGCGTTACGGATCTCCCTTTAGCCTGTATTATAGTGGCTAATTGAAACACAAATTTGTCCTTTTTAACAAAATGTGGGGGGTTTTGCCCAATTTTGCAGTCTAGGTCAGTGGTCCTGTAAGCCTATCACATGATTCATCTAATTGTACAGATTTTGAATATCTGGTTTGTGTCATCTTGATTAACGTAGAAGCAAGTGAACTCAGAGAACAGCAATTGTCAAAATATGACAGAATCATATCAACAATTGTTGGTCATAAAGACTGCCACCGCTTTCTCTTGTATATATAATTTATCCCAATTTTTGTAAATCTCCTGGCAAAGCAGTTATTTAGGTATGGGGAGAGAATAAATGTGTAGGAAAGAGAAGAAATGCTGATGTTCACTTAAGGTTGCTGAGTTATATTTTTGCAAGTATAAACTTTATTGCTGTGATGAATTTGAGCTTCATTTAATTTTATTACATTTGTAATTAACTTAGCATGTAGTTAATGCTAGACTTACCAATGGTGACATTTAAATAGTGCTGGAAAATAATTTATAGATCAAGAGCGTGACATAGTATATGATATAATGTGCCTAATTGAGCCCATGTACAAAACTACAGTTACTTGTATCAGGCTAAAAGAACTAATTAGTGTGGAACAGAAGATATGTGGAACCCATCATCAAAATGATGATCAAATGATGTCATCTTTTATTCATCCTCCTGCCACAAAATTAATATAATTATTACTTGTTTTGTTGCAGTGATTATTGTATCCTTTTCCTCGGTATAACATTATTTCTGTGAAATGTTTATCACAAAATAAGGTTTAAAAATACCTTGTGAGTACAGACCAGAAAAATAAACTCTTGGAAAGAAAATGTAAATGTATAGAACCTAAAAAAATGGGCTCAGTATCTCCAGCTTCAGTTGTTTAAAATTCTAACCAATTTGATACTTTCTCTGTAAGATTATCTTTGCTGTTAACATAACTTCTTCTCAGTTGGTGTGTTCAAAAGACATTGCATTGGAATAATAGGGACAATTTGATTGTTTTTAATTTTGATTAAAAGTACATGCAGGTTTTTTTGCAATTAATTTATGAATTTTATATTGATCACTATAGAAAATAAGAAGTTAGTGCTACAGCTGCTGTCAAACCCCTCATACTGAACTTAAAACAGAATTTTTTTCTTCTAAGAGGTTGTAGGTCAAATGGGTTTAAAGGGCTTTCTTCTCTCCAGCAAAGAAAATTTTTCATTGTGTATGTATTGCAGTCTTTTTCAGACTTTAATTCAAACTTTTAGTTTGTAGCACATCTTCTACTTTGTTAGAATCATATGGGAAAATTGAATTTTAAATGGTTCTAATCCTGACAATATTTTTCTGACAAGTTGTTTAATGTGTGACTATTTTAGCAACATGAATTTTTTTATTTTTTGATTTGTGTATACAAAAGCCTATCTCAAATAATGGACTGAGTTAAGTCTGTTGAAAGAAGGGAGAACTTGTGGTTTAAATAAAAAAAACCCTAATGCTTGTCTTTATCTTATAAGGGAAAAAGTAGGTTGTTTTGCAAATAGTTTTGTAAAAGGAAACAGAGCATTGGGATATAATCACCTACATTTTAAGGAGTTCTTGCTATAAAATGTTAATAGAAGTCCTTGCTCTGTGAAAATGAAAGGCTCAGAAGTCTATAGGGTAAAAGACAGTGCTGATAGATTCTTCTTTTTGTGTGTGTCTATGTGTGTGTGAGTGATCATTTCAATACAGAAGATTAGGGGTAAAAAAAGCTAATGCTAGTCAAAAGATGCTTTTAAATAATATCTATTTCTAGAGCATAGGCATTTTTCATATTCCCTTCAGAGAGATCATATCTAATAAGCTATGATGATCATTATAAACCGATGTAGGCTTGCATAGATACTGCTACTGAAAACCATCACTGGCTCAACTTAAACTTTACTCTAGAGAATATTTACCTGAATCTGTGATGCAATTCGACTGTAATTCCTGGGAGATAAGAGTGCAGAATGGAGAATGGTGTGGATTATTTTGTTGGGACATGTCATATATTAACTGAAGTGAGTTACAATGAGCACAAAAAGAATGCAAGATAACATAATGGCATAATTGTAACTTAGCTGGCAAAAAAATAAAGTGAATTTATAGGGATTTACTTTGTGACTAAACTGCAACTCCAGAAGACTTTCAAGGTGCAATCCCTTTGTAAGCTCTGTCTTCAGTAAGTGAGTATCAAACGTAGGACTAAATATTTTTTGAAGTATGAATATATGTAAAATGGCAGGACATTTAATCACAACTAGAGAAATACTATACTTAGGCTTCTATTGCATATGTCATTTGAACTCCTTGTTAGAATATATGCTTAGAATGTAATTTTTTAATATATGATTACATTTGCTCTTTTTCTCTGTGCCTGTTTCCAACCAAGTCCATCCTTCACTTTTCTCTCCATTTGCACTGCATGCCATCAGTTCTGAGGCTTGGTGAAGCAATGCTGGCAAGTGTCCAGCAGAGCAAACAATGAATAGCTGCCCAATACTGGAGCCTTTGAACAGAATGTACCATGTAGAGGTAGGATATTCACCAGGTAGGATACACCTGTCAGTATCCCTGTATGGTGGGCAGAGTAAGCTATTAGCCCTAAAAGCTTTTACTAACTTTGGATAAATTAGAAGTTTCAAGGCTGTTACAAGGACGCCACATTGACTGTGTTTTCCACAGAAGTACCAATAAGATGTCTGATAGTAATGAAATTCTCAGGACTTGCCACAAAATTTTGGGTTCCTGCTTCAGTGCCTGAAGTCTAAGAACTCCTTGGTAAAATAGATAATTATCTTAACATGAGCAGACATACTTTTGAGTTCCTTACACTTAGAAATGATAAAACCATTTAACTCAGTAATATTTTCTTGGAAATCTTTTGAGAGGTACAAGAAATAAGGAAAAAATAAAATGAAATTGCATATATTCATCATTATTATAATAAAATGAAAAGTAGTTATACTGTTGTTCAGGAGTTGAAGGTTTACTTCTCACAAGCATCTTTATCTTAAGTAACTTTTTCAGGATGATAGGTGAAATAAGTCTGCAGAATCAGATTAAGTAATCTGCAGAATCATCTTCTTTATTATTCAGAAAATAAAAATGTCAGTTTTTCCACCTGAAGTTTAGTATATACTTATGTGAATGACCCCCAGTAATCTCCAGCAAAATCTGTAATGCACATATATATGTATGTATAATTAATCATAGAATCATAAAATTATTTGGGTTGGAAGGGACCTTAAAGATCATTTAGTTCCAACCCCCTTGCTGTAGGTAGGGACGCCTTCCACTAGACCAGGTTGCCCAGAGCTCCATCCAACCTGGCCTTGAATACTTCCGGGGATGAGCCACAGCTTCTCTGGGCAACGTGTTCCAGTGCCTCACCGCCCTCACATTAAAGAATTTCTTCCTAATACCTGCTCTAAATCTACCCTCTTTAATTTTAAATCTATTCCCCCTTGTCCTGCCACTACATGTTCTTGTAAATAGTCCCTCTCCATCTTTCTTGAAGGCTCCCTTCATGTACTTAAAATGATACGTTAGGTCACCCCAAAGTCTTCTCTTTTCCTGACTGAATAATTCCAATTTTCTTAGCCTAATATTTGGGGGGTTTTTTGTGACTATGGGATTTTGCTTCTTTTTGTTACAAATAATAGGGTATTAATAATTCATTGCCATGAAAGTGAATATTGTTGTAATATTACAAAATTGAAGTCAAGAATTACAGTGTAAGAATGAATGTTGCAGCATTCTCATAATTTGTTGCCAATAAAAGGGTAGGGCATTTCCTGGGAGAAGCACTTACATCTCTCTTCTGTGTTTCCTTGTACCCTGGGGATCACTGAAGCTGGCAGAGTGTTTTCAAATTGCAATTTAGGTTTGAAATTTTGACATTTATGAATCACATGCCTATTTAGACATGCCTCAAAGAAAAAATGTGAATATTAAGGTGGAATGAATAGCAGACATTGTTTTTATTATTTTCTTAAATGTTTTGTTCCAAGTAAGGAATTTGTAAATCTCTTTGTGTGAAGATGCCTGATTCCGCTGCTGCAGGCTGCTGAAAATGGCATTCTTGACAATTTCCCAGCTACTGTTAGTGGTGAAAAAACAAGAATGTTATTTTCACAGAGGAGCCGCTGGGACCTGCAAGATCTGTGCCTCAGGGGCAGCCCCTCTGTGGGTTGTGCAATTACAGGCCTGGGCCACCTCAATCAGAATGGCTCAGAATGTACAAGCGTGGTGTATGTCCAAATTTGCAGCTAAGGGACACAGTTATGATGCCGTGTTGACTTCAGTGTGCAGCATGTAAACCTGATCTTTGGTTAGAGCTCTAGCTTCTTTAAACTTCAGGCTTCCAGCTCCTTGGAAATTCCCAACCCTCGTACTCTCAGAGCAGATGCTGTCTGCTGCCCAGTAGGCTTTCTCAGGCTGGAGTTATTGCAAAAAGTAGGTTCAAGCAAGAACATCTGTGAGGAATTCCTACCAGAATCATTGCTGCTGGGTAAAAAAAGCTGGTGTAAATCTGTGCTGTATGGAGTAGAAATATAGCAAACCTGGTAATTTTTTGAACTAAATATGCCTAAACTTAATGATGTAGTACTTTTGAATGTAGCTGAAAGATGGACATCTGAACATCAGTCTTCCACTGTTAGTGTGAAGACAGCTGTTCCTGAAATATATTTGATGATATTTAGCTAGAACTAGCATGAATCATAAATGAAATACAGAGCAGGTAGCACCAAAGTCGTCTTTGTCAGCTCAGAATTGATTTTCCTAAAAGAAGGAATGAGCATCTGGAGTATTGTTGGTGATCATCAAAGTAGATTTCTGTTTTCAGTGGTCCAGAACAGTTGTGCAATTCTGAAAAAGCTTGTGGTCTTTTTACCTCCAGAAAGGCATTGCTTAACTAACAGTGTGGCAAATACTCCTGTCTGTGGTTTTATGTGTTTAACAGGATGGGCTCTGAGCTATTGTCCTTTTGCATGCTTGGTTAACAAAATGAGCTGAAATTTAGAGAATAAATAGTGCTTGTACCCCCTAGGCATTGTATAATTTCTTAAAGGCAGTCTGCCCAATACCAAATGAATGGCTCTTGGCTGTGAAATAGGTAATGTTTCCTTGGTGCAGTCAGGCTACATGAAAGGGAAAGCTGCTAGCATTTACAAAACCATTTAATATAAGGAATGGGTCTGACACAATTGTGAAGGCAAGGCATAACCACATTTCTTTACTATAATTTTTGCCACAGCATAAAATTTCTGAGAGTTTAGAAGTTAAACTTCAATGCTTTCTGGTGTAATGTTGCATTTATTCAGCATTTCAAGTAACTTTTCTATGAAGATTAGTTATAATCGTGATTAGCAGAATTCAAGAAGATATAATCATGTTCAGTGTTTCATTGTAAAGAGTTTGGTTCTATTTTGTTGGATTATTAAGCTCCTGTGATTAAAAAAAATTGTCAGTGTATATCAGAACCCTTTTTTTGCATCCTGCAATTCAAAGAATAGTCAAGGAGGTGTTTTCTTTAGTGTTACTAGCATCCCTTTGGTGATAGGTAAAATAACAGTTTTGTGTCAGCTGGTATGCAATGTCCCAGTGTCATTAATTGAGTGTCAAGAATATCTTTGAACAAACATCTTTACTAAAAAAATTGTGGTGCCCAGTACTTGTTTATTAACCAGCATCTTGTGTAGTAAAAATAGAAAATATAATTTTTTGAAGTAAGTGCTTATTTTGCATTACAACTAAACCAACTGAATTTATTACAGAAGTTGTTTCAGCGTATGCCCAACTTAAAAAAATTGTATTTAAATTTTTGTATGAATTTACATTTGCAGTCTGATGAATTTTTAGTTGGCTGCTTACTAGGTTCAGTTCTGAGAGAGAAGACATCACAGGAGTTTCCATATGAATATTTCAGAGCTTCTCATAAGAAATACGTTGCTAGGATGTGAGCTATAACATTGCTTCTGAGGCCAGTATTGGTCTCAAACACTAAATATTTACTTACTGCTTCTCTTTCTCTCAATATTTAGTAAACCAACCATTTGAGTATGAGGGATTTTTCTGTGTTTGAAAGGTGAGTGTTCATAGTAATGTCAAGTTTATTTTTCTCCTTAAAAAGCTACAAAAATGGGATGTTCCTGGTGACTAGGCTTGAGTACAAGTATCTTTTCCTTTTTGAGTGTGTGTAATTATGACTCATGAAGGTGTTGGCAAAATATTGGCTAGTAGGTACTAGTAGGGATGACTTACTTGCATTTCTGTAAAAAAACTTCTGCCAAAACCTGAAACAAAAGCATACTAAGGAGATAAAGTAGTCATAAAGTGAAAAATAAAGTGCTGTCATGGATTAGTAGCTGCCCATGTGGCAAAAAAGTAATAATTAATAAATACATTAAGCATTATAATATTTATTATTTTAGCAATCCAGTAGCAGTGAGCACCTCTATTAGAATGTTATCCTTTAATGGGAAGTAGGTGATAAGAGAAGTGATATTTATAACATTATTCTAAAATATCCAAGATGGTCAGGGCCAAAAACAAGTGAAGAATTTTCTAAAAATTAACAATGTTATATTAGATGTCTTTTGTGGTTGAGAAATGTCCATGAACAGATTAGAAAGAATGATTTGTCCTACTTCTACATTTTTCAGACAACTAAATTAAAATGAATGGTTGTGATGATATGTTTGCAGGCCCACAACAGCTGTGAACATAAAAGGAGCCAGATACCTTTGACCCATGCTATTAGGTCAAAATAATAACTTTGTCTGCACTGGGTATCCTGCTTTCAAGTGTCTTTTCATTGTTCCTGTTTGTATCCAGTGAGCTATCTCCATCCCAGTTTGGTATAAAGCCTCTCTGTTCTAGGCACCCTCATCTCAGAGCAGATACAGCAGGGGGGAAGGACATTGGAAGATGAGAGCGAAATGACCAAAGACAGACAGAAGTTGAAGGGTTTTATGGATAGCAGTTTAGAGAAGGAATGAAAAAGGGCATGCAAAATCATTACTGAATATAAATTGGTTCTTGTCTGGCTTCTGACAAACTTGCCGCAGGAGATTGTTGGCTGGAGTTGTTGCCACCCTCAGCCATCTGCCTTGCCCTGAGCCTTTAATAGATATGGAAGCCCTCAAGGCAGAGACATCTGATCTGCTTGTAAATCAGCTTGTGAATCACTGTTGTTTTCAGCCCAGTGCATTAAGAAAAGCTGTTTCTGCCTAGGAGAGTAGCACTGTCTGGCAGAGGAGGGAAAGATGGTTTCTCCTGGTAGCAACTTCAGGCAGGGTGAGTCTGCCAGAGACTTCATGTATTTGAAATTTCAAGGACTAAAGCTTACTACTGACTAGTGAAAGCTGATAAAAAAGGAAACATTTGTTTTGTGTAAGGTTTATTTCAGTGGGGAAATTGTTCACAGTAGCACAAGTGATCTTAGCATGATATAACCCGATAGTTATAGCCCCTGTACATCTTTTTTCACCTGATGAGTTTTCAGCCCCTGTTTTCCAGTGAGGCTGTTTTTCCGTGGACTTAGATAATTTTGTAAGGTGTGCAACTCTGTCTTTGAGCTCTAGCCCTTTTAAATCTACTGTCAAATTTCAACTGAAGCTGACAGTTTTCTAATCCAGGAAATTTCCTCCAATTCCCTGGAAATTGGTGTCTGGCTAGAAGACAATCTCATTAGTACCATCCTGAAGCTTTAGTACAAGGTGAAGAGTTACCACTGCAGATTGATCACTATTATGGCTCTGAAACAAACAATCTGCTGACTTGCTGAAGCATTTTGGGACAAGCTGTTGGAGTTAATGAAGGAGAGCAAAAGACGAAAGGTGGGCAGGATTACTAGGGAGAGGATACTATAAGAAATATGGAGGGAAACAGCTGATATTAGCATGAAGGAATTATTGAGATATAACACAAATCTCTGAGAATTCAAGATTCATTAAGTTTGCGGCTTAGAGAGTAACCAACTCTACATGTTTTGTGTATTTTAATTTCCCTGCCAGGCTGAATTTTAATTTTATTATATGTTGCAAGGTGTGTGCTTTTACCATTCAACATAATACCAAGTGCAAGCCTGAATTTAAAATTTAGAAGATAAATGTAATTGTATATGCTGCAAGCAGTAAATAACATGCAAAGCAGTGAATAACATGGCAGAATGCAAACTTATTTGTTAAGTTACCTGTTCTTACTTGAAAACAGGATATTAAACTTAGACTAAAAAGCTGTTGCTTGGCCTGACATTCTTTTTATAGTATATTGCATGTGAAGAACTTCTGAGAGTGTTGTATTTTATAAAATTAAATGGGAGTGGAATACTGGTTGTAATTGCTAAAATGAAAAAAGAGGACAGAGGAAAAATAAACACAGAGAAGAAAGAGAGTGAAGTAGGAGGTAATTTATAGCTAAGTACAAAAGGAATGAATGTAGGTTTTCAGAAGGGGAACTCCTCTGATATTTTCAGAACTCAAAATGCAGTTTGAAAAGCCTTGATAAAAATTAGAAGTGACTGAGATTGAAAACAAAAAACACAAAAGTAAATAACTACGCTTCAATGCAGGTCTTCAGCCCACCTAAAATTGCAAGTATTCCATTTGTCTGCTTTGATTGCTGTCTTAAGAAATTACTTGCATCAGATAAAATGAGGAGTACTGCAGTAAAAGTCACGACTCCCTTGCAAAAAAAAGGATAGTTTCAAACACGCCAAGTCAGATACTACCAGCACTACCAGTACTATCTTTTGTAAGTGTGAGCCATTTTGAGCAGACCAAGAGTCTCATTAGCCTTTGCTGTGGTTCACAGGGTCACTGTGGTACACAGTACCTTGGGTTTGCAAGTTCACTGTAGTAACTGTACTGCTTCTGCTAACATCAAAAGTAGTGCTGCTCCCAGTGCCTGTTCTTGCATTTTCTTTAATGACACCGCAGTCATGAAGACATCATTCTTTGTTGTGAATATACTGGCAGTAGGTGTTATTATATCTAAAACATCTTGACTACTAACTTGTCAATTATGAAGAAGGGCAAAATGCAGGGAAAGCTATACTTCAAGAGAGGTGGCAGACCGCAAGTCTGTGGAGACAAAAAGTATTCAGGATATGAGAAATTCACAAACAGAACAATTATTGAAAAGAGAAATTGGAGTAATCATCACTTTATATCATCACAAAATAGGAATGCTCGAAAGTAAATGAAAAATAACATAAAGGAGCATTTCAACTGAAGGCTGTTGTCAGTTGTCATAAATAGCTACCGAACTCTGTGCATAATTAGTGAGGACTAGAAGGGTGAGGGAGAGACAAGTACAGTAAGAATAGTTACACTAAGTAACAAGTCTATTAAAAAAAGCATGGCCATAGGCAAAGATGAAGCAAGGAAGAGGAAACACGCTAGATTTAAATATAAGGATCCAAGTTATCTTTGATATTAAATAATTTGAAGTCAATGGAGTTGTGAAAAGTAAAAGTAGACACTGGAGGCTTGTGAGAAAGGAACCTCACTTTTTAAATTTTAAAAAGGTTTATTAAAAACCTTATCAAAAATTACAACAGAAGACTGAATAAAGACAATGAAACACGGTACGGTACCAGGAGCAACGTATTCCCCACCACGTGCTCGACTTCAAAATGGATGTTCTGCCCTTTTAACCCTTTTGTCCCTCCCCAAGTTCTGTCCATCGACCCCTTCTTTGCTGTCCAGTGGTGGAAATCACTTCCTGACATCTTGATTGGAGGTCAGGTGTCGCCATAGTAACGAGTCAACCCTCCCTAATGCCCCAGCTTCCCCAGCTTCCTGGCCATCCTGCAGGAACAAAACCAGAAGGAAAAGGAGACATATCTATAAAACTTCTCTTACATTGTATTTACCCTCTAATCGTGAGAGTCAACTATTCAATACTCATTTACCACAAGGCTGTTGTACATAATTCTTTTATTTGGGGTCCTTTCCTTATTTTACTTTTTTTTTTCCTTGAAGTTGGGAGTATTGGTTTAATCTAAATATCAATTTTTGAAGCAAATTTATCTTCTAACCTTTTGCTTTGGAGTTGTGCAAGTTGTGACAATTTCTGTATGTTTCTCTGTATTTTACTACTGCAGTGATCTCAAAATAATACATGTAATATTTGTGCATAAACTAAATGCAAAGCAAGAGCTGTTAAAGTAAAATTAAAAAATAAAATTAAAATCCTAAATTAAAACTAAATCCTAAAATTAATTTCTAATATATACCAAATATTTCCTCAAATTGTAGGCTATAGGATTTCAGTTTTGTATTCTAAGGAAAAGAAAAATGATATTTTAAGATGACTTAATATTGCTATTTTCTATAAAAATGCTTCCTGGTGGTATCTTCTATTTTAACTTAAATAACAAGACACTACTCAGTTTTAATTTAACTGTGTTTATGTTACAGACACTGAGTTGAAAACAAATATTAAACTGTATTTTAAATTCAGCTTTTCTGATTGCCTCTTTAAGAGTTCCATGTCTGAGCAAAAACCATCAGAGAAGGTACTGCTGAGCGAGTCTGAGCTGAGCTCAGAATGAATGCAACAAGAGATAACCTTCAGAGAGATGAGCTGCTTAGCCCTGCTCCTTTTAGGCCACACAAGCATGGCTGCTGGCACAAGCATGGACAAATTAGTCAGCTGGCACGTGGGACAAGCAGGTCTGACTCTTCCTGTGGCAGCACAGACTTTGTTTAGCGTAAACTGATTGTGAAGCTGCTCCTTTAGTCATGGAGGAGCTTTGAACAATAAGCTACACAGGGAGCATGCTTAGAAGAGTTAAGTGCGCAGTTTACTCCACTGCAGTAAAATATGAGTTTAGCCACCAATGCATATAAAGCCAAGATTTGCTGTCAGGGAGTGTGATCATGGCAAGAAAGATGATGAGTCACCTTTGGAAGAATATGTAATAGTGAGGATGGAAATGATTAGCGAAACGTTGAGATATTGAGCATCTGAAAAAGAAATTAAAATTTAGTAAGTTTTGTGTGTATGTATGTGTTGTTAAATGCATAATGTTGGTACATTCCTGGACTAAACAGTAGAGGTTACAGTGTGCCTTTGTGACAGGAGGAGTTTTGAACACAAAGGTTTCATTTGTAGGCTTACTGTTTTCTAGGTTATATTGATGTAGCCCAAATTTCTTCTCTGTAAAGAAATGGTATATCTTTGAAGTATCCAATAATGAAGAAATGAAAAGAATTGTAGTTGTTCCATTGTTTTTAATTCTCTTCAGAGAAACTTTGCAGTCCTGGGAATAATTAAATATAAATAAATATGCAAATAATAGGATTTGTCAGTTTTGATTTTTAACCAGATGCAAAGAGAGACAAATCCAATTGTGTCTTCAAAAAAAAAATCTCTCTTTATTTTATTAAAACCAGAAGTTACAAGGAGATTGTTTTAATTTCAATATGATGAGAATAAAAATTTGAAAAGGTGGTGTAAATGAAACTATAAAAGAACAAAATTGTTCTTAAAGGCATGATTAATAATAAAACAAGTGATAGTCACATATTTGTCCTTTTTAGCATAAGTAAAGAGCATACTTTCTGTTTGTCCAAAACATTCCTACATTTTTGCAGAATTTTAAAATTTTATTGACTTTAGTATTTTCCTATTTTTGCATCTATAAATGCTGACATTGAAGTATGAAAGTAATGTTGCATGTAATCCTTTCTTAGTCTACCTTCAGGTTTCTTCTGATGAATAATTTCAGCTTCAAGTTTGTTCAGACAATTATTGTCCAGTAGGCTAGAAAAAGTAATATTTGTATTATATAAAAATGCATTTATTGTTTTAAATAATTATTACAAATCATGTACAGTTATGTACAGTTATGTACAAATTATTTACAGTTTATGTGAAATGCAAATGAAGGCTAACTGATTTTATACTCATGTAATCTTTCGCCTAACTAAACTGAAAACATGAAACTTTGAGATTGAGAAGATAAGCCATGCCTGCCATGTGCAGGTTTTATTTTTTTTTCATGTAGACATATTCCTCTTGTTGCATGTAGATTTCAGAGCACCTGAAGGCAAATCAGCTGGTTTCATGGACACAAGAGAACTGAGTGCATGTCCTGCACATGCCTTACAGAGAGCTTGCTACTTACTGTGATAGTTCCCTATTATAGTATAAAGAAGTGACTAAACATTTATTTCCTTCTTCAAACGTTGAACTGTGAACCAAAGTCCTCATTTCTCTCCTACATATAGAGAATACAGTCACTCCTAATTAGTGCTTGCTTTAATGGAATTGTTTTCTCTTGCTCACCTGCCCCATCTCTAAAGGATTACTTTGGTACATCACAGGAAAATTATTTTTCTTGACATACGGATTACTCTATTTTTATTTAGGATATTCAGAAGCTGAGTGGATCTTTATCATTTTTATGTATACAAAGGAATTTTATGTATAATTTAATTTTTGTTTCAAACTCTCAATTGCTTAGAGTATAAATGACTAAAAGTAAATGTGAGTTAGTGTCTGTGGAGAGACAGTTCCTCAGAACGTCACAGATTTAATTATTCAATCACTATCACCTGCCTGCAGAAGTACTCTAAGTAATGTTGGGAATAGAGAAGACTTGTCAAGGTGTCCAACAATAGTTTCCAGACATGTTTCTCCATTTGTCTGTATGGGGAAATGTGTCCATGTGGGGGATTTTATGAAATGGTTTTCATGCCTACTTAGATGTCTTTAGAAGGATAGAAAAATCTTTTGACATATTTGAATATTTCTGAGAGGAACTTGTTTTCCTGATGTTTTTCAGGAAATGTGTAGCAACTGGGTTATATCAGTCACAAATAATTAGACTGAAATTATCATTGTGGGGTTTTTTATGAATGTTCACACAATGATTTGATAAAAACAATAATCTTTTTGGTGAAATGTGTTCTAAATGTATGTCTGGTTACTGGGGCAAAATATTGGTAAGGTCTCACAAAGCAGTAGTTATTTTTTTGTCTTTGAATATTAATTTTCTATTGATGTGTTCAAAAGCATTGGTGAAATGGCTTGAATAATAGATTTGCCTAAGGAACTTAAAATTCTCTGTTAAAACTTCCAAATTCTATATATACTGTAGTTATACTACCCTTGACTTGGGAATTGTTTTTCTGATAGCCTGTTGTTTAGAATGTTTGGATTAGATGGCTTTGATTTCTTCATATTAGCCATAATTTATAGTTTGTAAATGAGCAAGTTTGGCAAGAATTCACATCATATTGAATTGTCACATAGAGAAATGCTCCATAAGAAATAGAACATTAATCGTATGGGGGATTTTCACTGGTGTGTTGGGAAGTTGTGTCAGCCTTTTGAAAGGGTTCTGAGCTTCTTAAACATCTTAACCAGACTATTTTGAAGTGCTCATCTGAGAAGGAACTTTGATTGTACCTAGCTAATTGGAAAGGTCATTTGGGAGCTGAGGAGAGTGTTTCTGTGGATATGCTGAAGCCCTGTCAGATGTTACAAACTGCTTCTTTAAGTTTTGAGAAACTTAAGGGGTGTTGAATTTGAAGGAATGCAGTTTAATTGATATGACATAATTTCATGAAGGATCAAATGTATGTGTACGCTAGTTTCAGTATAATATTTGTATCTGTAATATGGAAATTGATAAATTATTAACTTTTGAAAAATGTTTTGAGCCTATGGATCACCTTTCTGATTTGTGTTAATTTTCAAAGTAGCAAGACTTATCAAGTCTGCATTCACTTAAAAAGCTGTATCATAATATCAGATATAATTTAATTTATGCGCATTACCATATTTCAGGAATTTTAAAAGAGATGAGGAAAAAGTGATAAGAAAGTAGGACACTGTGTTAATAACAAGCCTGATTTTAGGCTGCTTCTCATGTTCAAGCTTATTTCCAAGTTCAATCATATTAGATTTTATCAGCTTGGCGTTGCTCAGTTAAATAAGAAGAAAATAAAAGGCAATGATTACTTGCCATGTGTAATACTTGTTAAAAAAAAGAAAATTGTATCTTTAATGTGGTAACACGTAGTATTAAGAATCATATGTTGGTAATATATTAGGAATGCGTTTCTGAAGACATGTGAATATTCTCATAGAATCTCAGTTTTGAAAAACTTCTGTGTCTTGAGAGAAGCAAGAAGCAAAATTACACTAAATTTTAAGGTCGTTAAAGCAGCAGTGATGAGTTGCAGATGGGGTATCATTCTGTTAATGTAAAAATGATATCTTGTTTTCTTTTATTACTGATGCTTTGATAAACATGTTCATATTCTGACTTGTTAGTGTTACTTAAATACCAGTTGCTTTTACCCCTTAGGGTTATGGCCCTGGGAGAAGGGCTGAGCCTAACTGAATATGAAAACTTGTTTTTGTTGGAGAAGGTGAACCTAATTCCTCCTCTGTTCCTTCAGGCAGAGCTGTAGGCTCCTGTTGTTTCCTTTAGATGGATCTTAATGCTTGAACCCTCAGTGTGCCAAGGCAGCTCTGCAACTCTACCAACACACATGCAGAAGATTCCACCAAAAATATAGTATTTTTCATATACATTTGTACCAGAGTCAGGTAAAAATCAAGCACTGATATCACTGGGAATGGTAGAAAGGATCTCATTCATCCACCGTTTGAGCTAACAGTGTTTCAGAGCTAGTGAGGTTTGCTAGTGTGCCTGAAGATCGAAAACCATTAATTACTTGGCCTTTTTGTGTTGACCTAGCTTTCTTCTTGGTGAAGTTTTGTTCGCTACCTGTTTTGGCTTGAAATAGATATTTTCTACTGTTGGGATTTTTTTCTTTGTTTTCTCTTTTCTTCCTGTTGATATGGTTTGTACTGTTACTTTGTCTTTATTTAATTTTTAGGCTTTCTATCAGTCAAACTGCCTGCAGTCTAGGAAATTACGACAGATGATTCTTTTTGAGAAGGAAAATATAAATTAGTAATTTATCTTCTGTGATACTCTTTTCTGTGGCCTCCATCCAGCATATGATGATTGTGCTTCCTAATGTTTTGTGTTTCCTTCACCCTTGTTTTTTCACAGCTCTTAGAGGAACATTTGATATCTGATGTTGAATTAGCTTTCCAGTCTAGAGTCTCTGACTTCCTCTTAGTCAGTGATAGCACAGATAGAGTGGTTAGCCTGTGGTTTTTATCCTCCACAAGAAAAGGACATACAGTGACGGCCAGGGGATGTGGTTCACATTCTGTTCCACTGCTGTGGACTCCAAAGTTAAAGATATCTCAAGATCCACCTGACTTTCAAGGCTCTTATATTAAGGAGCTAAAACCCAAAAGGGAGAAAGTTGAAATACTTAGGATAAATTTTTAGTCTGTGGAGTTACGGAAAATTCCCCTTGATTTCAATGGAGTCACGATTAGTGTTAGTGTGTCTTGAGAAGCAGAATTGTCAGATAAAATTTTCTGATTCATTTTCAAAATGGTTTTAATCTTCTGAAATGAGATATTCTGGAGAAATACATCGTTCATATCCAGAAGATAAAGTAGTGTTGAGTAAAAGCAAATGTATCTCTATGATGTTTAAGATACTAGGCGTGAACTAACATTGCATGACCTAATATTCTGTAATGCCTGATTTATTTTTAGGCAATAATCTTGTCCTGCAATATTCAATGACAGTGCAGCAACTAAACGTATCATATGTAGCACTAGACCATTTCAGCCAGGTCTCTGTCTTGCATTGCAGGATGCTTGCACAAGCATTGCAGCAAAACCAAAAACCTAATTTTCTTCTTTCCAAACCAAAACCATGAGCAAACATAAGCCAATAGTGCACTGAACTCATAGGTTACACAAAGCTAACAAAATAAACAGCACCTATAAAACATCTCCAACCGCACATGTTTTTCAGTAACCTAAACTTTATTTAAAAAGCATTTACTTCTCTTTATTAAAAAAAGAAAAAAATATTGGAAGACTGTGTAGTATATTTGAAACCTTATTAAATGATTAATCTATTAGATGTGTGGAATGTTTTTGACATACCTGCTAGTTTATCTGCTTGACCCAGCTGGGGAGATAAAATTGTAAAATGTTTTTCTACCCTCTTTGGAAAGATGTCAGTGGTATGAATTTAATCAATGAGTGAGGAAGAGCATGTACTGTCGGCTGTGATGCCATTGGTATGCTGATGGTATCCAGCTCAGTGTCTGCTTCTCGGAGTGTAGACAGTGCAGTCTTCCAGATGTCCCAGTGTCTGGCCAAAATAAGGATAGTGATACAAAACAGATGTCTTGTCTCAGGACAAAGCAGAGTTGATGCAAACTGATAGAGGGATGGGGCTGGAGGAAATGGCAGAGCCTCGGTCATTGGATGCCATGCTATCCTCATTCTCATTCTGGATTCACGGTTAGCAGGAATAACAAGGAGGGCAGTTTTCCCTTTGCAGCTGGGCAGAAGTTGAAGAGCAATTGAAAAGATCCACAGTATGTTTCTTCTAGTTTTTTTAGCTAAGAGATTTGGAGATTATTGTAGGATTACTTACAGGTTACTGTCTCAGTCAGGACTTTAGTGGACCTAGAGCTCACTAGGAACTTTCACATACAACATAGGAAATATCTGTTGCTAAATGTGCACACAGAGTTAGAGATTTCTTTGCTTTTTCCCTGCCTGACCAAACTGTCCAGTCTGAGATCACTCATATATGAGTCCCTAAATTAACTGTAGCTTTTTTAGCACAAGATGCTATAGTGCCTGACTGAAAGGCACTTTTTCTAAAATGGGAGATGTGCTAATTTATGAGTAGAAAATTTAAGCTGTATAAGCTTCTTGCTTCTTAAATATTGTAGCTCTCCTTCATGAAGAAAATTTTCTGAAGGACAAGTAAAATGTTTGACTGTATTTGGAGTTTAATAATTTTAATTTCAAAAAGAAAATAAGTTGGAGAAATAGAGATATTTGCACTGTAGGAATTCTTGATGTGTGTAGGTTTATGAAAGAGAGCATATATACTGACACTCCAAAACTCTTTGGACTAACAGTTTAAAAAAAACCAAAAACCCTCTTGGAAGGTTCAGTGTTACTAGTTTGGCATAAGATTATTTGTAATTTTTATGCTTTGCCTCAACTTTCATTTTAATAAAAGGTATATGAATTTCCACTGGCCTCTCGACAACCTAGCTGCGATTAATCCAGGCAAGGGACTGGCAGAGTAACTTACATGGCTGCAAAGAAATATGCATGTGGCACTCAGTGCAAAAATTGATTTATAAAATGCTAAACATTATAATATTTTCTCTGATTGGCTGAAAATACACTGTAGTTGCTCTATGTTTTGTGAGGAATACTGAACTAATGAATTATTCATTAGCTCTTTTTTGTAAAATCTCATATAAACAGCATGCAAATTATCAGTTTAATTCAAAATAGACTTAATAAAGAAAAATGTAAGCAATAATGTAATGTGAAATTCAGTATAACAGATATATATTGTAAGGCACATCTGTACTACATTAACCAAATGCCCTTCAAAATATTACGGCTGTCTCCCCTTTGTTAAAAAATAAAAAAAACCACAAACTGAAACATTTTAAGTATACATACTTTTCTAATCCTTTGATATTTTTGTTATGATTGAAGAAAAATTTGGGGATTTAAACATGGCTTTTTCTATTATTATGAAAAAGCTTTTTTTGGTGGTTTTCTTTAAGAACACAGAGTTGAACTGTGGCCCAAATTGCACATAACCATAGTGGTTGCAGGAATGAGTGACATCAGAATTTGAGCTAATTAGAAATATTGATCAAAATTTGCTTTTAATTTTAAAAGTTGCTTTACTTAAAGCTTAAGTGCAAAAAAAAAAAAAAGGAAGAAAGAAAAATTTACCAAGAGAAACATTAAAAGACATTCCTTTAGATGCTTTCTGACTCCAGAATTTCGGGTGGTTTTGTGTATTATCTCATTATGAACTTTTTGAGACTCTGTATTATTACAGTGCAAGCACTGGTGTACAGTTATGGCAATTGCAGTAATGCATTGTAGAATGTGATGTAGCAAGTAAAATATTCTAAATTTTATTTTATTGGAAATGTAGAAGTAATTAAAATGCTTAGAACAATACTAGATTCCCATTAATGTAAAAATAAAGATTTTTAAATAATTCATTAGCACTAAATGAAACTGCCTAGTTGAAAGCTTGGACCAATGAGTTTTAAATCCCTACTGGTAAGGAGCAACAATAGTTATTTAGTCAATTATTGTTGCTGAATTCATGGGTGAGCAGTGATTATTTGGTGATATTAGATCCTTGTATTACCAGTAAGGGAATGATAAGAGGGCACTATGCCAATTATTTTCAGCTGTGATTATGGACTTACTCATGTAAATAAAATGGGACCATAGTGTGCTCTGAAGCCCCTGCATTTAGAGACGCTCTCATTTCCTAAGTCAGTGTTCCATCAGTCTTGCCTGCAAGTTACTTGTTTTCAGTCAAAAATAACTATCACACCTTGTGGAAAAAGGAATAATAAGCAGGAGCCCTGTGGCCCAGTTCTTCATGTAGTTTTCTAAGATACTGAAGTGTTTATTGAAACTAGAACATCAGAAAAGGCTACCTCCTATGTTAATTCCAATCCCAGCTGGAGGAAAATAGGAAGAGGGAGAAACTGAAGAAAGGTTTCTTTCACTCTTGCTGATCAAAAGTGAGAACTCAAATCAATGGTTCATTGTATATTTCAGTACCTGAAACAACGCTGCTTTCCCTACTCCCATGTTAGTTTTGTGGTATTTATGTGGTATTTACTATGGAGTCTGATTCTGCTAGATTGGCTCTGACAACTGATATGGGTAGAGGTAGATGTGCAAACTCAAGGACTCGGCAGCATCATGTTTCAATTGGATTTCTATGCATCCATCAGTGAAAGCACAAATGTTTAGGGAATTTATTCTCAACTTGAGATGCTTCTTAACTAAGATGTTTTCGAAACATTGTGTTCAAAAATCTTAGATACACCTAAGGAGTGAAAGTCTGTTGATGTATTTATTTAGAATTGTATCAAAAGTCTATGGCATGGGTCTGAACTAGGTGAAATTCTGGTATTTGAAGGTGTTTATGGGAAAACATGTTAGAACATATGTACCAGACTAACAGCATTGTCTGCTCCATGACACTGAAAAAACAAAATGAGATGTCCTGTAGTTGGTGTACTACAGAAGATAACTCCACTTTTGCATCTGTTGAAGCAAATATTTAAAATATCTTTTTCAGGAGTGGAGCATGAGATATTCTAAGCTCATGATTTTTCCTTGTCTGGAAGCCTAATTCCTGCTTGCCCCAGTATTCCATTAGGAATTAATGTGGTCTTTTTATTGGAATCTCTTAATATCTGGCAAGATAATTTATCTAAAACAAAGAGGATTGGTTAACATAATAAGACACATAAAAATATGACATATAAAGCTGCTTAGATTCCACAAGCAGAACTTTTATCAGCAGTAGGATTTTGTTGATTTGGGTTTTTTGGGTTGTTTTTTTGTTTGGTTTGTTGTTGTATTTTTGGCTTTTTTTTGGTTGGTTGGGGGTGTGTGTGTTTGTTTTCAAATGAGATTAGTAGCTCATATTGAGAGTCTGTGCTTCAGCCAACAACACCTTGACAAATCAATGCTATATACAAGGAGTACATCAATGTCTACCACAATGTACGAACACTGCCCTGAGGAATTCATTGCTTTAAAGAACGAGGCATTATTTTACTGGTGCACCAGGATTGCCTGGTGGCATGCAAGAACATAAATCAGAATTCATTATCTGAATTTTTACTCTCATGTTAAAACATTTAGTGCTTTTCTTAGTATTAGACTGAACAGACAAACTGAGCTTATATAGACTTTTTCCAGCTTTGAACCTTGTACTTCTTGAAGTACTCCTGGGAAATTACTACGTGTTTTATAGTGGAAGAAGGAGACAAAAGTGACTGGATGATATGAAACAATGCAACATATCTGATTACGTGAGCCTTCTGTGTAACTAAGCTTTCACTGCATTTTATAGGAGTTTTGCATAAGAAGAGCTCTGTCCTTAAAGGGAACGGTGTGCAAGTCTTGTGTTTGTAAGATGATTCCACAACTTGTCATCCCAAGACAATAAGCAATCTTGCACAGTTTCTGGAATATTTGGCACTAGTGGGTGCCCCTTTCCCCGTCCCTTCCTTACAAAGAGAAAGGAAGTAAATAATTTATTCCTATTTAAATTTAGTCCTATTTAAAAACATGACCTTGTTATTTGGCTATATTCTTATTTAGTTGAAGTAGGTTACTTTTTTCCCCCTCCCATTTTTGGTGAAATTTTTCTATGTAAAGAAAATCACAACAAATTAAGCTTAGCACAGCATTATTATTAATCTAGAAAACATCTGGTTCTGTGCTATGCTATATTACACTTCTGATCTTTATCTCACTTCAAGTATTTTTGTGTATTGTTGTGGCAAAGAATAAAGATTGCAGATGTGTGAATTCATTTTGGTAAATTGCTGATTTGAGGAAAATTTAAGGTTCTTTTTGCTTGGTTCGCGTGTAGTTTTTTTAACACACAGAACATATTTAATGGAAATGCCTGTAGGACCAAAGCTGGGTTTTCACATACCCTTTTTAGAGAATAACAGACAGTGAACATTAAATCAGAGAAATACAGTGAACTATAATGCATTAAAATAGCAAACTTTTATTAGCATAAATGAGATTGTTTCGTTTATGTGAACTTTCAGACTATCACTATACAGAGATAGATCACTTTCTAAGGATTTGAGAAGTTTCACTGTATTCTTGTCTTTCATGACAGAAGCAGTCACCATCTTGGCTTTTCTTTCTCTTTTCTCCGTGAATTACCTCATTGCTGCTCAATAAAATCACAGAGCCACTCAGCTGTATCATCACTAGTTGGTCTGGCAAAGAATACAAAAAAAGAGAAAAGATTCAGTGTCCAGGCCCTGTAACTGAATTGACTCTCTAATGAAATCCTATTTTGCTAAGACTGGTTCTTTCTGATAGAAGCATCTGAACATTTGGAGCTCTTTTTTTACTCTTACTGCATTCACTGATTGTATTTATTTCAATAACTTTCTTATTTTTGATCAAATATTTTTCTACAAAGCACCCATGAATTATTGAACAATATACACACATACACTCAGAGTTTAGCACGAAAATTTCTGTATGATTTATTGTTTTACTGCTGATAGGTTTTGTGGTTTTGGTTTCTTTTAATTAAAAGCCTTCAGTAATGAATGGGGTTGATCTGGAAGATGGCATATAAACTTGCTTACAAACTCAAAAATTTCCATCCTAAAGTTATGGATGTTGCAGAACAGGCAGCTTCTCAAAACTCAGTTGCTTTAGTGAGAAAATGTTCAATATCTGCACTGTAAATCTGAGGTATCCAGAAGAAACTGAAATCATTCCATGCTGATGCAGAGGTGCAGTAATCAAATCAAATGCTGCAGTTACTTTTTAGATTTGGGAGATGGAGTTACACTTCCCTGTTTAGTTGTATTATTAACAGCTTTTTGTAGTTTGCTATCTACAAATTCTTTCCAATGTTGAATTAGATCAGCTAAAATTCCTTGAGAAAAATAACAGTTGTATATGATGTATGTTTTTGGTATTTTAAATCTGCATTTTGTATGCACATTACTGCTGTTGTTCTAACAGCATGTGACAATAAATCAATACTGCATACTATTCTGCCTGGTTGTCTGTTGGCTACAACTACAGGCAGCTCTTGAATCCACATTTCTTGCACAAAGTTTCCCTTAATTTTCTTTTGAGAGAAAAAGGTTGGTAGTTGACTAAAAATGACAAAAAGGCATGGGTTTGACATCCAAATTCAAATATAAAAGGTATCATGGAGGGCACCCTGTATCATTGTTTTGTCGAAACACTTAGTCATCAGAGAGCCAAAAGTTAATCAAGCAGAGAACCGTTGAAAACCCTATTTAAAGAAATCACATCTGCTTAGTGGGAGAAAAACCTGAGGCATATGCTTCAATTTCTTTTAAGCTGTAATTCATCCAGTGGTTTACATCTGTTAAAAAATACGGAACTTTTCACACCTCTTTAAAGCACAATTAAACTGTATTTATTTTAGTACGTAGTGTGTTCCAAATATGTAATACCTTTTCTGAAATGACTCATAGGTGGTTGATTTCATAGCTCTCTATCATATAACCTTCCAGGTCCTTTGAATTAGTTTGTGTATTAACCATACATGAAATTTAAAGGAAAAGGTGTTGAAATGGTGTAAAATGATGCCAGAAACTTCAGTACACTTGTCAATTTATATCAAAGCAACAAATTGGCTGGAGGAGGGTGGTGGTGGGGAGGAGTTTTCTTAGTAGTAAAATGAAACATTACAGAGAAGAAAATGTAGTTCAAGGACTTTGGTCACAAAATTTTCATGTGAGTTTAGCCTAGCTGTTATTGACTGTTGCTTATTAAAATCCATGTCTCCCCAAAAGAGCATTGTTAAGAGGCCATAATCCCGACAATCTGGCCACATTGCCCTGAGTTTGAAGGTTTGAAGGTGGTAAGAGTAGGGTCTATGAACTATAGAGGACAACCAGAAGTATTTTGAGTAGAGATTTGAGGGGTTGTATCTCATTCTTTTGTGTATGAGAAGCAGCTTGGTTCTCCACTGTGTGTCTGTAATGACTACTTGTGTATTTTAAATTCTAATTAATTCAATTAATTAGCCTCCTCTGATTTTGAAGTTCTCTGTGACTTTTCTCCATCTGATATTGGGATGTAAAATCTTTTTGTACTTCCTGCTTTATTCAGATCCTTTAACATTAGGGTTTTTTTGTAAATGTAAATATATGAAAATACATGAGTATAGAATATCTGAAAGACATTTTAATCAGATGATGACATACTGTGTACCATAAAGCACATGCATCAGTCAGTACATGGAATGGTTACATGGTCAGTATATGGTCATTTAACAGAAGCTAACCAGTGCTTTGCTTGTTTACATTTCAGCTAAAGTCTAATCAAGTTATAAACAACTGAAAATTTGTCTTTATGGATACATGAGGCATAGAGAACTTGTGTTAGCAAAAAATATTTTGTGTTTTGTGTTAGCAAAAAATATAGAGATTATTCTCTAAAGAATGGCCTGACTGTAAACCAAGAGAATTCATTTACAGTCCAGCTGAGCTACATTATTCCAGTGTCATCTTGGGAAAAAAATTCTCTGAGACCCTCTGCTGTCTCCCTTCAAAATGTGAATGATTTTACAGTCATTGAAAATTTGGTTTTTATTATGAGTTGTCCATATTACAGAAATATGGTAGATTTAAGTATGCATATTATCGTCCCTTTCAATGTGATATATATGTCCATTTCACATTTTCTGGGTTTAGCAGAACACTTATTTTAGCAATATTTTTTCATTGCTAAGTGAATAGATGATGAAAAAGCCACATAGGAATAGCATACACTCAAAAAATTATTTTTGTCTTTGATATGTCCAATGTCAAATAGAGCTATTGGATAGCATCTCTTGATGACAAGTTTTTTAGAAATGAATCAAATAAATAAAGATTTTAAAAATACGCAGCACGGTTTGATGTGGAAATGATACTGAATATTTTTTAAGGAACCCCTTATAAAACAGTGATAATATATAAAAATAAAACTGCTCTCAAATGTCTTTACCTAGTAGTATGCAAGTAACTGTTTTCTTCCTGGTTTTTGAGCAGTTCCATTTTTTAGGGATTCTACAGGTAAGGCTCCTTTATTGCTACAAAATTTAATCATGTGTTCATCCCATTGTTCTGTCTTGTTACAGAGGATCTTGATGATCTCAGAATGGAAGGAGTAACAAGTGTGGTGTCTTCTGGGAGCAAATTCAATCAAACTCGAAGTGCTCATACGGCTGAGCCTCAAGCAAAGGTCACATTGAATATATGTGCAAGATGTGCCAGGTAAAATCGAAACAAAACTATATCATGCTAACCAATACATTTTTTTCTCCAGGTATTTGTCTGTGTTTTGTGCTTATGGACCTCTTCTGTGCTAAAAAAAAATAATTACTTGGCTACTGGCTACCCTACGACCTCTGGCATTTGAATTGTGCAACTTATGTTTATGCTTGATATGTCGCATCAACAGTGAATCAAAGAACATAGTTAGTCTTAGGCCTTACTTCACAGCTTGAAACTATTTTAAGCCCTTCCGTCTCTGAATTTCATTAGTTATTTGAGCTTCTGTGGTTTTTCAAGGGATGAATCAGGGAATTTAAGGGTTCAAATCCAATTTGAAAAGCACCTGTATAAATGGAGATTTAGTTGCACAGGTGCAGTTCAGGATTTCAAATAGTTGCTTCTCAGCACTTTAAAATCTCATCCTGTTTCACCTCTGAGAAATAATTTAGTCAGGTTTGAACCCCTTTTGGTTTTGACAGCCGGCAATAATTTTTGCATTTACAGTATGAAGACCAAATAAGCAGGTTAGTATTCCTGTAGCTTAGTCAACTTGAGAATGCAACACTAACAGAAACCCCTTAAATTTCCTGGATGAATTCTTCTATGTAGACAAAAGCTCATTTGGAGGAAGGATTTAAGCCTGTTTAAATGACAAAACTAGCCTTCTCACCCTTCTGTTAATGGTTCAGATTAACAAGAACAATATAGAGGCATGCCAATTTTATCTGCCTGCCTTTGCCAATGGCTGCTCTATTGTGTAGTTTGAGAGCGGATTAGCGACTTGTAAATAAAAAGCAACCTGTGGTGAAATTAAGTCAAAAGTTTGGCCATATGCCACCCTACTTTTTTCTACTTTTTTCCCCATTTTGCTTGTAAATGACTACTTTTCTAAAGCACTTATGTAGACAGAGGGGCTTCAGGACATTTTCTGATGCTCTGGAAGCACAACAACAGGCAGAACTCAATCACTCGTGCAGTAGCATCTCTAGCAGGGTTGTGGAGCCTCAGGGAACTTCACCTCACAGTACTGTCAGAGCAGTAGTGACTGCATGGCCTTGGAATTCTAGAGAGTTTTGCTTGTCAGCAGTGTGGCCTTATGCTTTAAGAAAAGAGCAAACATGCAAGTCGTGGGATTCTTCGCAATTCATACAAACAAATTGCTTATGTTGTAAAATGTTTCCAAACAACTGCCTACATGAAAGTGTGGCATATTTTTTCACCTGGCATCCATTGTCCATGGATTATCAAGTAGAGAGGTAAGGAATATAGGAACCTTAAGTTCTCTAAATTCTAAAGTTCTGAATTTACATAACATCTTTTATGGATTACTATGAAGGTTAATTAAATTTTGAATTCCCCTAAGTAGCTGCTAACAGCAGGAGCCAAGATACTATATATTCTCTCAATCCTGCACACCAGGGAACAAAGGGCTCAGATCTTGAGCCAAACCTAGCAACCTTGGCTATTGGTATTGTTCTTTAACTGCATGTAATAAACGATTCTGCCCTTTAAAATATGAGCTGGGAGAGAAAGATCTCACAAAATCCCTTTTGTCACTTCACTTATCAGAGAATGCAAAACAATGCTTTATTTTGCCTCTGCACCTTCAATAACTTCTCTACCATGTTTAAGGAAATCAGTGAGGAAATGGGTGATACCTTCATGACTAAGATTCTTTTCACACTTGTTGCAGTTTAGCAGTTTCTTTAAAGTTTGGAGGAATTAAAAAAATACATCATCTCTTCAGTACCAAGGGAAGTCAAAAGAGACAAATGGGTATTTCTGTTGTATTCAGTAGTGAGGAAACTAGCATTTTTTCTTCAAGGTGATAAAGTCTATCCATTCTTTAGGAGCATTCCTTCCTTCTTGCTGAGGACACCTTTCCTCTCTTCAAGACCCTTATTAGTGCAATTAGCTCTCTCTTCAGTACCTTCAAAGGGGTTTAGTCTGGAGCCTTCTTGCAGCAGCTGAAGTAGTGGGTACAGACAGTTGCAGTTGGTTTCAAAGATGTGAAGACAGTTTTTTTCCTGTTGGATTTCAAGAGCAATTAGATTGTCTGTTAGTCAATGATATAGCCATTAAAATACTGTGCTATAAAATTAGAGTCTGAGTATTTGGATCATCTCACTGATTCAGTTTCTCAGTGTTGGCCTTTGTTTCCTTTGTTATGACAAAGGCTAATATTTAATGTAAGGTCATAATACAGAACCTTTTAGTGTATTAATTTGTTTTAGAAATTATATTTTTATCTTTTCATATTCCATGTTCTAAGTAGTCTTGTGTGCTGTACAGTGCAGTATATAAATACTGTGTGATTTGATTGTAGATGTGTTTGAATACAATTTAAAAAGAAGTCAATAAAAGCTGTTATGCATGCTTTTGGTCACAATTAAACAGGTATCTTTCCTCTTAATGTTACTCATTTTTCAGTTGTACAAGGTGATTTGAAATGAATTGAGCTATTAATGGCAGTGGTGTTGTATAGATAATAGGGCTTGTCAAATCAGATTACCAGATTAAGTTTGCTGAAGGTATTTTGGCTGTCATTAGGAGAAATATGACTTTTTACTTGAAATTTAATTGGCAAAATTCCAAATATTAGGAAACATGTGTCTTGGCTCAGACAAAAAGTTGAATTTTATTCATACATTTGCATAATTGATTTCTTTCAACATTGCTGTAGTTTTTTTAAATGCTTTGCTGTCATTGCTCTCCAGTCAATTTACATTCTATGACACCTCCTTCAGAAGTTTTCCCACTTTCTTGAAGTATACTCGCTTTTTTTGGGTATATTGGAGCTTTTCTGAGAGATGTTTATTTAAACAATTGAAGGAATTTTTCAGTACTAGCTTTAATTAATTTGGCTTAATATTTTGTATCTCACCTGGAAAGGACAAATATTCTTATTGAAGTTCCACCGTATTTCTTCATTAAAATAGTGTGTAAGTTTTGGATGCTCTTGCTTCTAGGATTTCATGTTCTTGCCGTAGGTCATTAGTACTCCCTCGTTATTTGAGAGTTAAGAGTGATCAGGTCTATGGCTATGTGCAGGTTACCTTAGCCTGAGGAGAGTGCTGGTTTCATTTTGTATACCCCATAAAACCACCTGCAGCTGGGTGCAGCTTATATTGTGTCTTATATTTCTGAGGCTTCTGGAGCTTCCTACAGTAAGAGCACAGTGACTTGTGAGAAGAATGGACTAAGCCAATGGTTTTCCTCCATGCTGAGATACTGGTGATCTGACTTCATTTAGTGCCAGTTTAGCTCCTTCCCTTTGTACCACAAAAAAGGAATGCCAAATGGAAGTGACTGTAGTTAGAGATAAAAACCAATTTTGTTACAAGAGAAACTAAATCCAGTTTATATTGCGGAGGAAACCTGCAATTGTGTTGAGGCACTGCATTTGGGAAAATATTCTCACTTGCCCTAAGTCTCTTAGACAAAAGTACGAACTTGTTTGTGAATCATAAGAAATGAGACTCAAAACTGACATAATTTGAACTAGAATAAAACTCTCAAACTTGTAAATTTTTTTAGAAACTGATATTTAACCTTCAATCATGATATTTTCACCAATCATCTTCAAATAATAAACAGGTAGATAGTTGTCACAGACCAGGTCAGAAATTTTAAAAAAGGTGAAGTTCTCCACCCAGACATCCTGGAAATAAAAATGGGGAATTCTTTCAAGATATCACACTAAATTGGTTTTTACAGCTTATGATTTAAAAAACTAAAAAAATCCCCCCAAAACAACCGAGACCCCAAAAAACCTTTGCAAGAAACTCCCCAGAGGGAGATGAGAAATTAAAGGAAGGGTTAATTCTACTGGAGTATAAATTGGTTTGTAGTCTGGCATGTAACTGTAAGAAACAGAGAGCTTACTGTTTTCTGTATAGATGTTTCACACACGATGAGCGAAATGCAGATGGATAACAGCTTTAAGAGGTTTTTCAAATGGGGAAGTAGCTACCAGAACAATGTTATTCCCATAGCTGCTCTTGGACTACAGGGCAAGTTAAGTAGCATATTAAGTCATCTAAATAAAGGGGTGACATCATTCACAAGGTGGAACAAAACAAGGTTTATAGATACAGAAAAAAGGCTACAAAAAACCCCCACCCTGTATTTGGAAGGTTTGCTTTTTTCTATTTAGCCTGAAAAATTAGGAAGGATACTTCTACTAAAATGAATCTGGATTTTGATTATTTGAGTAAAATGGTTATAATAATTCTTTCTTTGTCTAAGGGCAGAGCTGGACATAAAATAGACTGACTCGTTCTGAAACATGTTTTTGAGAATCCTTTCTCACACACAGGCAAAACAAATGAATTTCGGGTTTGGCCAATGAATTATAAGACACATTAGCAGAACTTGTATGGGTTAAATAGCTATTTAAATAACAATTTGTAAAAGCCAAACAACACTTCCATATTTCTCACAAGTATTGTGACTTGGATGTTGAGCGTTTTGCAAGAATTTAATCAACCATAAGGTAAAAGATAATATTAATGTACTGTTGAATGAATTACAGGGGTTTTCTTTTTCTTTTTTCTTTTTTTTTAAGGACCACCCATTAGCCTTGTATGCCCACTGCCATGCTCAAAAGTTAAATCTTGTTCTTGTGGAGTCTTGCCAATGCATTCCTGAAAGTAAGAAGCTTTTTGTTTTTAATAGCGCAAGGGCTGCATTCATTCTTTTTAACATCAATAGAATACAAAAAAGGGGTTGCATGTGATTAAAAAAGAAATGGGATTATAGAAAACATACTGTGCCACAAGCTTGAAGGCTTCTGAACAAGAATGTTGGGAAGGAGCACTAGTCGCATACAAATGTATGTTTGAGATGCAATGTTTTAGTTAATATTTTAAGATTAGCTAAAGCAAAAGGACAGAGTAGGAAGGCCTTTTAACATATTAGAAGAATCAAAAATATAGGTAGAAACAAACAAGGTACATCTATACATTAAAAAAAATAAAATGGAGCTTTTCTTACTCTCACCCTTTGGATGTGGAGTACAGTTCAAGTGTAGTAACTTGTATCCTTGAGCTGTTAATGTAGAATAAATAAGGTACTTTGTGCGTGCTGCCATTATAGATATTTTTGGAAAACTTGATTTGAAGAAAGTACTCAAAAATTCTCATGCCAGTTTGCCTTGCCTGTGAAATCTTACCCTGCTCATCATCTGTGACTTTTACTCCTTTCAGATGTCTTGTCCTCCAAACAGTCTTCAAATTAGCTTGTTTATTTATCAGTTACCTTTTTTTAACAATTTGTATTTTTTAAAGTTTGGTTTTCTACAGTATAGTCTCCGCTATGTCCATGCATACCTGGGATATAATCATATAAACTGTGTGGTGCTATGAAATTTAGAACCACATATTCTCTGCAATACATCACTGGAATTTGAGCAGATCTTCATGACATAGAGCCCTGACAACCAGGAACCTACAGGGGAGGAGACAAAAGAAATGAAGGAGCCAGCTATAATCTGACATAAACTTCAGATTAATGGTGGAAACTATGGAACTGTTGTTTGAATTGGCCATCATATATTTCTAGAAAAGAACAGGAATTATTTGGTTGGCTGGGAAATTCTGTGGTATTAATCTAGCTTCAACCGTTTTATAATCTTAGAGTTTGTATGGAAGTGCTTTATCTCAGTTTCACAAAGCTCTGACAATATTAATGGGACTTGAGGTCATAAAGAAGCATTTGGTGGAAAACTTGATAATGAGCTGTGAAGAAAATAATCTGAAGCTTGACAAATGAATAGTTTAACTATCAAAAGCAAAGCTGATGACTGTAGAGAGGGAAAAAATTGCTGTTAAAAAGCTGTTTTACTGTGTACACTGTCCTCAGACAACACTCCTGAAACTTCAGACCACAAAGAGAAAAATTAATGAAATTAATTACCCCTATGAGGAAGATCATAAATACTGATTAAAGACTACATTTAAAAAACAGACAATGGGTATGGGCTCCTGGAGGATTTCCTCAAGAAGAGAAAGAAAGCCTACTGAGCTTCCTCAACTTCCACTCTGCACAAGATTCCTTCCTTATTGTTTATAACCAGTCTGTTCTCATTGTCATTGTATTCCCTGAATAGAAACCATTGGTATGGCTGACTTGTGTTTTGAAATGAGATGGCTTCTCTTACCTTGTCCAGGCATGTAATCCAAAAATAACTCTACAAATAGTGATGGAAAGGTGTTAGGGAATGGATACTGCACCATGCACCATTGGGATACAGGCTGATCGGGTAGGGTGAAGAAGGGTCGACATCCAGCATCCTCTATAGATGCCATAGGTCCCGGAAGAAGAAAGGATGTAACTTTTGCTACTGGTGCATTTTTTTGGCACTAGGTCTAGGTTTATGTTCTGCCAAAGTAGACTAGGTGATCATAGTGGACACTTCTGCTCTGTTTTCAGCAGACTGCTGCTGTTCAAGTCAGACTGTAAGATTTCTTTCCCAAACTGAGCATTCTGGTGTCAGTCACCTCAAAGGGAGTAATACCTTGAAAATGCATGCAGGACTAAATGGCACTGAAACTCCATGGTCTGTTTTCCCCTTATACTGACCATATGTAACAGTGTGTGCTGCCTGGGTGACAGATAAAAGGCTATGTCTGCGTTGAATTCTAGCAGGAGAAGTTCTGCATGTGCAAATATTCCTCAGCTGCTACGTGAATTGTCAAAACTGCTCTGAAGGAAATCTGCCGATGCTAACTTAAAGGTGGTTCTGGTATGTTTACATGAGCTATAATCATCCCTTTAACTGCAGTGTTACGAGGTTATGGAATTAGAACAAAATCTGATCACAGTGAATATAAAATAACTCCCTGTTTTTCTTTATAGACTCTAATATTATTGATCAATAATACACAGATGGGTCAGAAAGAATAACCTTTTAAGGGCTCCATATAATCCCTTATTTGACTCTGCACACTGTGATGTAATACTGGGGAATGGGCACAGGTATATGTGTGGTTTGGTACATGTATTTGCATAAAAAATAGTCTTTGTGTGTTTGCCCACTAGTGGTAAGGCCAGCTTAGTGACTCAGTTTCTGGCAGAAATTTCTGCTTTGTTAATTTTCCTGGACCCTGAGAGCAAATTCCTTCAAAGTACCAAGGGGAAAAAAGTGTTTCCAAACTGAGGTGGTTGGTACAGAGTGAATGTTAGTGGGAAAATTCTGTGATTAGGGTTCATGTACAGACTTTGAGGAAGTTTATGTCTTTAAATCTAAATCAAAACTTTTGATTACACACATGTATTTTTTTCTTTCCTGTCATACATTTCTTATTATCTTTCTGACTGTGTACTATTTCTAAGTGGCTATTATTATAGGGCAGAAAATACTAAACTTTCCAGATGACTCATGTCACTATTTCACATTCTTTTTTCCTTTATCTGTTTTTTGTAACCTTAGTTTTATTGGACCTCTTGTTTAAAAGAGCAGAATTTTCCTCATGTTTGTTTGTGCCAGCTTCACAGACTTTCTCCTAAACAAAATGTTTTATTTGCATATTTTTCCTTTTAATAGTGGCAAACAAGTAAATTAAACCCCATATGGTAGTGCTTTATAACTTTTAAAAATCTCCTTTCACTTTGAAAAATTGAGAACAAACCCCATATTTTTCCTTTGGCTAGTTAAAACTTCTTATAAAGTAGAAAACTAAAAATAATTATGAGAAAAGAAAAAGCTGCAGAAAAAAAAAAAAAGAAGTAGTAAATATTTACTTCGCTTTTTCGATGAGTTGTGTTTGGGCAGTGGTTAATTTACCCAGTTGTGATGCATAAATAATCAAAATAATGTATTCATTGTCTTTTGATTTTGTAAGTGCTAAGTACAGCTAAAATAAATCACTTTGTCTTTCATTTCCTGGAGTGGTATACCACTCTTGTGGTATCTTGTGTTTTCAAAACAAAAGTAAAACCCTGAAGAAGAAAATCATCCAGGAAATGTTTTTACTGGCCCTCATGGTTATCAGAGACAGAGACCATAAACAATTTTTTAAGATTTGGTAGGCTGACTTGCTAAGTTTTAAGAGTAAAACACTGGCTTGCCTTTTCTTTCATTGTCTCGTGTTTCTTTAGAATATCTTACTGTATGCAAAATAGAGAATATCTGTGTGATTTCAAATTATTTTTTGAGTTCATGGATCTAAGTTTGACCTCTGAAATGCACAAGATAGTATCATTTTTAGTCCTAAACCTTAATTAGGTTAATGACAAACGAATGTGTGTTTTGGAAAAATGGCCGAAGTCTCTCTATTTTCAGAGTCTTAACAGTGTCTTGGGAAGGCAACAATATAAGACAGGAGATTTACATGAAGTGCTTAGACAGAAATCCCAGAAAGATCAGACTTATTCCCTTTTTTTTTGCATGAATTTCCCACTTGGTAAATTCGCCAAGCAATAATTTCAGTCCTATCAGAAGTTCCACAAAATACTGTGATAATAAAAATATCATCTGTTATCAAAAATTATGATAAGCTGTGAAGAGACCAGTGTTTTCAGATGACGTATTTCCCTCTGTGTTAGATTTAACAGCTATTTTATTTCCTTATAGTATGCACATGTGAGGTAGACTTGGTTTTTTTGACCTAAATAGCTTCCATTACTTTTATGCTGATTGATAGACCTCAATCAGCATAAAAGTAATGGAAGACTTCTATTTGTTTGGAGAAAGATAAGTGTTTGCATGTTAGTGAAAACAGACTTAGACTTGAAACATGAGCACTAGGTACATTTGTATGTGAGTTACATCTTACATGTACACCTTACCATGATAAATCTGGTTTCGGAAACATGGCAGTGCACAAAGTTTATCTGCAGAAAGCTCTACTGTAGCCTGACTGACAGGGTATTAATATGTGGTTTTGGTTATGCAGGAAGAATGAAGCATAAGATGCTGTGGATTAGTGATGTGTCACTACACTATCTTTTCTAAGAACTATTGTTCAACAGTACCTATTTTTTTTTTTTTATTTCAGGCTGGTTGTTAAAAGAGAGAACTGGTTTGTGCACTTGAAAACATTTCAAACTGCTGTGGCGAAATTCTAAGAACAGTAGATGTAAAGGAATTTTTTTAGGCTTTTTGAATGTCCTAGTCTTAATTTGTAAAAACGAAGGAAGTAAGAGCATATTTTAATATGAAATTAATACTGTTTTGCTGGTCCTGAAAATTATTCTGCTCTCTCTCAATTTAATGGAGGGCAACATCCGCTTCATTCTGTCCTTCATTTGCAGATCTTGTAAAGACATCTCTTTCTCTTTTCCCCTACAAAACCCATTTAACCCCCTCAATAATTTATAAAGACAAGTGTTTTACCAAGCTTTTCTCCCTTCTTTTTCTTCGCTCTCTTTGATGTGTGCTTTGCAAGCTAATTCTCTATGGCAATGTTTAAAGATTCTTTCTGGTTTTTGTACAACACTGTGATGTATATTAGCCACAGAAGTTTCTTCTGGATGAAAAAGATATAGGGAGGAAGCCAGGAGATCATGAGCTTGAGGAAGCTTGTTGGTCATAATTTGAGTCTCTGGATAGCAGTTTAATATAGCTCTTAAAGACACAAATGCACACTCACACACAAAACTCTTTCACATGTCCTAAAAAAAATGGTTCACAGGAGAAGAAAGAGTGTTAAGTCTGAAAAGACTGACAAAGACTGTAATTTTTCTCCTGTGAGATAATGGTTTGAAGCCAGCAGCAGATAAAAGATTGCCATAAGAATGGCCTAATTCCCCATCTTGTAAAAGGATTAGATAATTCAGTCTCTTTATGGATTCCTTACTCTGGGAAATATATTTCTACTTTTGGTTCTCCTTAGAAATAGTTGCAGAGTGTACTTATTTAAAGGCACAAAGACCTGCATTCAGACATTTTGGAAAGGCAAACAGCGCACAAAAAAGATTAATTTGCAGGCTGTGTCAATGTGTAACTTTTGCTCAGCAAGTATATATTCTTGTATTACCAGCTGAAAACATTATGCTGTGCATTAACTATTGGTGACGTGGAAACTTTCCACAAAAATCTCCAAGAGTAACTGGAAAATAGTGTGTTTAATTTGCAAAAGGAGAATGAATGTCAACCAAAATACATTTTTAACTACTGGTTTTATGAATTTTCAAATAATTTGCTGTGTTCTACTGTTTAACCACTGAGAAATAGTGTCCTTAAGAAAGTGAGTTCAAAAGCAAGAAACAGG
>VXAX01007200.1:853573-1102354 GCA_013399835.1 Leptocoma aspasia
TAATATTTATTTAATATAATTTTACCATTATATTAACTGGTACAGTCTGTACTGGAAAATTGACATCTTTGTGTCTTTGTACCTGTGAATAGAATAGGAATTTTTCTGGCACAGTTTTAGTATTTTTATATTTGTAAAAGACATTAGTAAAACAAATGGAATAAGTCAGAAATTCCTGGCTTTATATTTAGGTGCTGAAAAAGCTTTGGATTTTACAGCAGTATAAGGAAGTGCAGAACTTGTGGAGTCAGTAAGTCAAGGTATATGAGATCAGAATTTGGATCAGTATGTTTGGGAACAAAGAATGAAGTAAACTCATTATTATAGGCAAGTCAGGACAGATGATTATGAAGCTTGAAATACTCTTACTGGTGTTGAGGTTGCTAGGGAAAGGTGCAAGAAAACATCGAGTGTAACCTAAAAGCACATGGGGCCTTTCAGGACTTTTGTTGTCTGTCTCTCTTGCTGTAACTTCCCTGGAGTTATGTATTTGTCCTAGGGAAGTTGTAATTCAGTATTACAGTGCTATCAGAGAAAGTTAGATGTAGATGTGAAGTTTTAAATTACAGAAAGGAAGCAGGTGATTTGGAGAAAAAAAAAGGTAATCCAATAAGTCAAATTTATCTTTCTTCTCATCTCTGACTAAAATTTCCTTTGGCTGACAAAGGAACNAGATTTACATGAAGTGCTTAGACAGAAATCCCAGAAAGATCAGACTTATTCCCTTTTTTTTTGCATGAATTTCCCACTTGGTAAATTCGCCAAGCAATAATTTCAGTCCTATCAGAAGTTCCACAAAATACTGTGATAATAAAAATATCATCTGTTATCAAAAATTATGATAAGCTGTGAAGAGACCAGTGTTTTCAGATGACGTATTTCCCTCTGTGTTAGATTTAACAGCTATTTTATTTCCTTATAGTATGCACATGTGAGGTAGACTTGGTTTTTTTGACCTAAATAGCTTCCATTACTTTTATGCTGATTGATTGACCTCAATCAGCATAAAAGTAATGGAAGACTTCTATTTGTTTGGAGAAAGATAAGTGTTTGCATGTTAGTGAAAACAGACTTAGACTTGAAACATGAGCACTAGGTACATTTGTATGTGAGTTACATCTTACATGTACACCTTACCATGATAAATCTGGTTTCGGAAACATGGCAGTGCACAAAGTTTATCTGCAGAAAGCTCTACTGTAGCCTGACTGACAGGGTATTAATATGTGGTTTTGGTTATGCAGGAAGAATGAAGCATAAGATGCTGTGGATTAGTGATGTGTCACTACACTATCTTTTCTAAGAACTATTGTTCAACAGTACCTATTTTTTTTTTTTTATTTCAGGCTGGTTGTTAAAAGAGAGAACTGGTTTGTGCACTTGAAAACATTTCAAACTGCTGTGGCGAAATTCTAAGAACAGTAGATGTAAAGGAATTTTTTTAGGCTTTTTGAATGTCCTAGTCTTAATTTGTAAAAACGAAGGAAGTAAGAGCATATTTTAATATGAAATTAATACTGTTTTGCTGGTCCTGAAAATTATTCTGCTCTCTCTCAATTTAATGGAGGGCAACATCCGCTTCATTCTGTCCTTCATTTGCAGATCTTGTAAAGACATCTCTTTCTCTTTTCCCCTACAAAACCCATTTAACCCCCTCAATAATTTATAAAGACAAGTGTTTTACCAAGCTTTTCTCCCTTCTTTTTCTTCGCTCTCTTTGATGTGTGCTTTGCAAGCTAATTCTCTATGGCAATGTTTAAAGATTCTTTCTGGTTTTTGTACAACACTGTGATGTATATTAGCCACAGAAGTTTCTTCTGGATGAAAAAGATATAGGGAGGAAGCCAGGAGATCATGAGCTTGAGGAAGCTTGTTGGTCATAATTTGAGTCTCTGGATAGCAGTTTAATATAGCTCTTAAAGACACAAATGCACACTCACACACAAAACTCTTTCACATGTCCTAAAAAAAATGGTTCACAGGAGAAGAAAGAGTGTTAAGTCTGAAAAGACTGACAAAGACTGTAATTTTTCTCCTGTGAGATAATGGTTTGAAGCCAGCAGCAGATAAAAGATTGCCATAAGAATGGCCTAATTCCCCATCTTGTAAAAGGATTAGATAATTCAGTCTCTTTATGGATTCCTTACTCTGGGAAATATATTTCTACTTTTGGTTCTCCTTAGAAATAGTTGCAGAGTGTACTTATTTAAAGGCACAAAGACCTGCATTCAGACATTTTGGAAAGGCAAACAGCGCACAAAAAAGATTAATTTGCAGGCTGTGTCAATGTGTAACTTTTGCTCAGCAAGTATATATTCTTGTATTACCAGCTGAAAACATTATGCTGTGCATTAACTATTGGTGACGTGGAAACTTTCCACAAAAATCTCCAAGAGTAACTGGAAAATAGTGTGTTTAATTTGCAAAAGGAGAATGAATGTCAACCAAAATACATTTTTAACTACTGGTTTTATGAATTTTCAAATAATTTGCTGTGTTCTACTGTTTAACCACTGAGAAATAGTGTCCTTAAGAAAGTGAGTTCAAAAGCAAGAAACAGGCTGTGGTTTGGATGGTATTGGTGAAAATGAAGTTATTTTAGATTAACTGTATCTTAGATCAGGGTGAAACTCAAATAATATAAATGCTGTATATCTCACATGAATAGAATTACTGGTAGCAACAACATACTACTTCCTGCCTGATGGCCTTGCACCACTTCTTTAAACTGGATTTAAAGGAATTTTAAATCTCTATTGGAAAGCATGCTGATTGTGTGATTAAGTATATATTCCCACATTTTATTCAGAAATTGTATTAAATATCTGTATTTATTCATGTAGTCTTATAGTTTAATATTGGAAATGTCTGCCTTCCTAGGTAATGTTCTGCAGGATAATCCAATAGTCCTCATGCTTTGTTTCTCTTTAATGCAGAGGCTTCCTGTATTTTAGTGTAGGGTGAAAACAGAAACTATGGCACTGATTTCTTAATATAACAAGGTGACATGCTGCAGAGCTTTTCTATTGTTGCTTCAGAGGTGGCAGCTACTCTCATTGCTCACCAAATTCACCATCCTCTGTTAGGGGATCCTTCTCCCATAGATCTAAGGCATTTTTCTTCTACAGTTCAGTGATCTAAAATCATATAAACTTTTTTTTTAAAATCTAATCTTCATTAGGAAGGCAGTGTGTGTAGCCAAAGCTGATGAGGAATTTTCTGGGTAAAGAGTACTTTTGCCTGTNTATAAGGGAGTGCAGAACTTGTGGAGTCAGTAAGTCAAGGTATATGAGATCAGAATTTGGATCAGTATGTTTGGGAACAAAGAATGAAGTAAACTCATTATTATAGGCAAGTCAGGACAGATGATTATGAAGCTTGAAATACTCTTACTGGTGTTGAGGTTGCTAGGGAAAGGTGCAAGAAAACATCGAGTGTAACCTAAAAGCACATGGGGCCTTTCAGGACTTTTGTTGTCTGTCTCTCTTGCTGTAACTTCCCTGGAGTTATGTATTTGTCCTAGGGAAGTTGTAATTCAGTATTACAGTGCTATCAGAGAAAGTTAGATGTAGATGTGAAGTTTTAAATTACAGAAAGGAAGCAGGTGATTTGGAGAAAAAAAAAGGTAATCCAATAAGTCAAATTTATCTTTCTTCTCATCTCTGACTAAAATTTCCTTTGGCTGACAAAGGAACATCATCATGTTATGTGTATAATAAGTTTATTTTGTTAATACATTCATGAGATTCATTAATCTTACAAAATGTATACTAGAGTTTTTGATCCAAAATAATAACTACTTCATAAAGAAACTAACTATAAGTCATGGAAGTATTTGGTAGGATTTTTTCAAGAGAATAGGTAACCTACTTTGAAATAATTTAAGGAAAATAAGTGATTTAACAAGCCAAAATCTCCTTAGTTAAGATTCTAATTCAAACATGACACTGCCTCTGTTTTTCTGAGAACTTTGTTGTTGTGCCCTTAAAAATATGCACCTGTTTTGGCTGATCATGAAAACAACTTTACTGCTCTTTTTGCTGAATGATTTAAGGATTCTTTACCAAACTTTCCACTACTTCTCACCGTATTCAGCTAAAAGAAGTCAACTGAGTCTTTAGCAATGGAGATCAGGAATTTTCCAATTAAATGTGTGTTTTCAGGAATAATGTTTCACAGAAACCAAAATGTTTCACAGTGTTTATTCAGATTCAACAAAATTTAGCTGACACAGGGCAGGGCAGAGCACAGAGAACGGCTGGAGCTGCAGTGCTTAGACATGGAATTTCCCCTCTCCTCCTTGGAGAGTGCCCTTTACTGTCCTGGAGCCCCTGAAGGAATTTTTCTTCACTACTAAAAAGTCAGCAGAAGCATTTGTATTTTCTTGAAATAGCAGGTTTTCAGGATTTCTTCTCAAGTGGAGTTTCAGTTTCTGTTGTTCACCTCTAGGGATCCAGCTCTGGTTTGCTGTGTTTAAAAATAAAAATAAGTTCTTAGCTGTGTACCAGAATTTGAAGGCCAGCCACATGCACAGTAATTATATAACTCTTGCCTGTGGTTTTTTATTTGAGATTAAAGGAGATTTTGTCTAAAAATGATAAGCCTTCTGCTGGCTCATTTTGGGAAGGAATAAAATGGGATTTTGGTTATTTAAGTGACATATTTCTGGAAGAATAGGTCAAAATACCATTAACCTAAATATACTCTAAATTTTTCTGTCTGTAAGTGACAATCACCATTGAGTTTTATTTGGCTCAGAAATTTCCTAAAGTACAACCTCTGTTATACACTAGCACAAGACAATTATTAATACACATACTTTGAATCAGTAATCTATGCAAAGAACAAATACTAGAGAGCATATATCATCTCACTATGAGGTATCCAAAGCATTTCCATTTCTTCATTTTCAGAATACTTTATGCCTTCTCCTTAGGCCCTGATGTTAGAAAGTACCTATGCTTGTAATTAAGTATTTGTAATTATTTTTATTAATCCCATGTAGTTTTTGGAAGCATTATGCGAACTATGTTGGTTGTTGGTTGTTTTGTTTTTTTTTTTAATTCTAGTATTCTGCTATAACATCAAATTTACTTTAGTTTCTCTAACTACTTATTTTAAGAATGTCATAGAACATCAGTGTTGACATAGGGGAGAATCATCTTGTATGTCTACATTTAGTGCACTGGAGGAGTTCCCAGGTAGGAATTTGTCCTGCGTCCAACTTTGACAGGTTGGAGAGATGGGTAGAGAAGAACCATCTGAAATTCAGCAGAGGCAAATTCAGGGTCCTGCACCTGGGGAAAAATAACCCTCTGCACTAGCACAGGCTGGGGGCTGACCTGCTGGAAAGCAGCTCTGCAGAGAAGGACCTGGGGATCCTGGTGGACAACAAGCTGTTCATGAGCCAGCAGTGTGTCCTTGTGGCCAAGAAGGACAATGGTGTCCTGAGGGTGTGTAGGAAGAGCATTGCCAGTGGGTTGAGGGAGGTGATTCTAACCCTACTCAGTCCTGGTGAAGACACATCTGGAGTGCTGTGTCCAGTTCTGGCCTCCTCAGGACAAGAGAGACATGGAGCTCGTGGAGCTGGTCCACTGAAGGGGTACAAAGGTGATGCAGGGACTGGAGCATCTCTCTTGTGAGGAATGGCTGAGGGAGCTGGGCCTGTTCAGCCTTGAGCAGACATAATAAGAGAGATCTTACCAATGTTTACAAGTATCTGAAGGGAGAGTGTCAAGAGGCTGGATCCAGGCTCTTCTTGGTGATGCCAAGAAATAGAATAAGGGGCAATAAGCAGAAACTGATGCACAGGAAGTTCCGCCTGGACATGGGGAAGAACTTCTTTACTGTGCAGGTGACCGTGCGCTGGAACAGGTTGCCCAGAGAGGTTGTGGAGTCACCCTTACTGGAAATACTCAAGAGCCATCTGGACACAACCCTGTGCCATGTGCTCTAGGATGATCCTGCTCAAGCAGGGTGGTTCAACCAAATGGCCCACTGTGGTCCTTTCCAATCTGACCCATTCTGTGAATCTGTGAATCACAGTTTTTAACCATACCAGCAGGAGGACTGTGATTCACACATCCACAAGCTTGTTAATAGTGACAGACCCTGTATAATGCTTCTGCACTGAAACTATAGAATTTATTCAGAATATCTTTAGTCCTGAAGTCCTTAACAGTTTTCTTGAAAGAAGCCCTGCATAATGCATTTTGGGGTCAAGGAAAATTGAAATGTTTACCTGTAGGCTGTTTGTTTTTGTAACTCTTGAAGCTCCAACATGCAGCTGGTTAATATAACTGAAACAATGCTTCCAATCCAGTGAGTGATTTCTTGCTTCTTTTAAGCAAGAAGTCACTCTAGAAACAGATATGGGAAAAAATGTTGGCTATCAGGTATCAAATTTATACTCACATTAAAATAATTAATAGCTGAAATAATGTTTTAATTAAAAGCTGAAATAGTCCATCAAGTGTTAGTAAGATAGTAGTAATGGGTAACTCTGGGTAACTCTTTTAAACCTATGTGTCTTTCTAATCTATGCTTCTTTCTGCTTAAGAGTTTTTAAGTGTTTTCACTTTACTCTGGAGGTGTCTTATGAATAATACTACTTTTGAAGAAGAAATTGTAATAGTCCAAGTACCAGAGATCTTTTGGCAAGAAATAGTGTTTGTAACTTTTTTGTTGCTTGGGTTTCATGATAATCTATTCTGATATGAATATATATGTAAGAAATACATAAATAAATTGAAAATTGGATGTGAAAATAAAGTACGGATATGTCAAACATCCTATTCACCCATCCACCCAGTACCCCAGCCATTTCTTCCTACAAAGTAAAATCATATAAAATTGGTTTTCTGATTAGATACATTGAAAATATTTTTGTGTGTGTGTGTTCTTCATGAGGCAATGGACTACTGAAATATATCTAAATTCTAGAATAAGATGAGAATAATTTCAGTTATTCATGTCTGGTTTGGTTTTATTGAAGCTCAGAATGGGAACATACTATAAAACCTTGAAATGGTGATGGGATGGGAAAAAAGAAGCAGATCCTACTTCTAGAGATAGTTTTTATATGACTGTAATGTAAGCAGAAAAGGTTGGAGTAATTATCCTTTTACTTAAATATAAATGAGCTACCAACATGGCTGGAGAGAAGAGTATCTCACTTCTGGCTCCTACAATTTAGTGCATATCTTTCTAAGATTGAATATGTGCTTGCAGTAAACGTGCCTATGTATGTAATGAAGGTGGATGGGTGAATTGTATTGCAGTGGAAAACTATGTGATTTTTGAGGTCTTCCTTTTTTCTCATAGTTATTTCATTTGCCATTTGTTTTCTCCCTATTTGAATATCTTTAGGATACAAAGTAATTTGCTTCTGTTTGACAAGCTAGGATTTTAAAGAATTATCAACTGGAGTATTAGAAGCCCGGTACAGAACTATAAAAGATTCATAGAAGTAATTTTCAAAATTAGGTTTACAGCTTCTAACTTTTACATTTTGTTGTCTTGAGTTTTGTGTTCTATGGATCTGCCACCTTAGATAAGAAATATGAATTTACACTGAGCTTTCCATCATAAATAAATCATTCCAGGGGCAATAAAAGGAGATAAAGTAATTGGGGGAGGGGGTTGTTGGGGAAATGGTTTTGAGGAGTACAAACAAATACTTGATTTAAGATCCATATATATTAGATAACTGTGAGAGTCATAAAATGTGAAATTTAGGGCAGATAAAGGGGTTCTACTTGGTTTCAGAGGTTAATTTCAAGCTTAGTATAAAACAGCTGCAGAGTGTAAGAACACAGAGTGAAAAGAACTTTTTTTTCTTCCAGGAGATAAGTTATTTCTTTCCCCAAGGTTTTACTCCAATGCATTTTTATGATTCCTGGGCTTTGCAAAATTGAATTGCATTTTTCTTATTCTTTTCATGTCTGAATAAATCTACGGTAAGATAACCTTTATGTAAGTGGAAGTTATATTGCATTTAGAGCTACAAAGCACTTCTTCAGAGCAGAATTTGTACTTAGGATTCATAAGAGCCTGGAGAGGGTTGGTGAGACTCCTGGGATGCTCATTTGAAAAAACAGATACAAGCATTATTTGTATAAATTGCTGTCAAGACATTGCAGTCAGCTGGTGCAACGGGAACGCCTGAAGACAAAGTCTGCCATAATTACTGTATTTTCCTTTTAACAAGTAGCAAAGGAGCGGGAAATATTCTTGCACATAGTTCCCTGTGGTGGGTTAACTTTGGCTAAGGGCCAGTTCCCTACCCAGCCAGTAGGATGACAGGAGAAAATAGGAAGTAAAAGCTTGTGGGTTAAGATGAAGACAGGGAAATTGTTCACCAGTTACTGTAATGGGAAAAGCAGACTTGACCTGAGGAAAATTAGTTTAATTTATTGCCAATTAAAACAAGTTTAAGTGATGAGAAACTAAAGGACAGACCTTAAAACCACACTTTTCCTCCTCCCTTTCCTGGGCTCAAATTCACTCCTTCACTTCAGACTCCTCCCCACTCACTGAGCAGTGCAGGGGGACAGGGAATGGGGGTTTGTGGTCAGTCCATTACAGGTCCTCTCTGCCCTTCATTCCTCACCACACTTTTCACCTGCTCCAGTGTGGGATCTCCATCAGCTACTGTCCATCCCGGACATACTCACCTGCCCTGGTGTTGGTCCTCCAGGGGCTGTATGGGATACTGCCTCTGGCATTTCACCATGGGCTGTAGGGGAGTATCTGCCCAGGGTATGGAGCACCATCTCCTTTGACCTTGGTGTGTCCTCTGCTGTTTCCCAGTCTTCCTGTTCCCTGCTCTTCTGTCTTGGTTGGTGTTGTGGCTGGCTCCTCCTTAACTAGGTTTCCTTCAAGATGCCACCATTTTGGCTGAAGAGCTCAGCCATGCCCTGCTGTGGTTCTTTTTGGAGCCATATGGAACCACCTGTGACTGGCTCAGGGCAGCCTCAGCCGCTCCTCACCAAGGCCACCACACTGCTAACACATTGGAATGGACATCCAGTACAGTCCTATTCAATTAAAATATTTTTGAAAGTAGGGAAGGAAGCTTGCAGTTTCACATGCACACCAAACCCCCGCTTTTGTAAAATAAGACTTACAAAAATGCTTAAGCTAGCATTCAGTTGGCTGTTCCTTGGAGGCTAGTTTTGGTTACTAGACAGTCCAGGTTATGATTGAACCACGAGTGTGGGCTATTCAGCAAAGCTGCTTTTAATTAGGGCAATGTCGTGAGCAGGGTATGTAGCTGGGGATAACGTTCTTCTGTGTCTGATCCATTGAATATGATTGCAGATGTTTTCATTGCATTTTTCCACAATTTAGATTGCAAGGGGATAATTTGGCAGAAAGGCCAGAAGATGTCTCCACGGTATCTCAGACATCTGAGCCAGCAGTGTCAGATTCTGATGGTAAGTTGCATAAATATTTGCTGCTCATAAAAAAACCCCAAACATCAACATCTTGCATTTGAGAGTAGGGGTTATGTCTGTAAAAGATGAAACACTTCCAAGAGAGTGTTCTTGGGCATTTGAATTCAATCATTTACCCTCCAAATCTGTTCAAAGACCCACTAACATATTTTTTGTCATGGCAAATTAACACTCCAGAATAATTCCTAGGCTTATTTTGAGAGGTGTATTGGGCCAGAATTTGTTCTTAGTAGACAGATTTTATAGTGGCACACTAACATTTAAAATAGCTTAATAGCATAGACGTGGGCTGTTCATTGCTGCTTTTATGCCAAAGAATGGTCTTTGAAATATTTAATTTATTACTATACATGCATCCAGATTATTTAAATGATTTACAGTTGAAATAAAGATTTTATAAAGTAACTCAGAAAAACACTTTTTCCCCTCATACAAACATGTTCATATGCTGGGTTAATCTGCAGTCAGGACACTCAGATTTATTTCAATTTCTTCTCAGGTTTTTGAACTGAGTAAAACCTGAAATGTTGAAAAAGGCACTTCATAAGGGATATCTTTCCAGAGAATGCCCAGCTTTCCTATGAAAGATAAAGTTGATGAAGGTTAACTTTCTCTTAGCTGCTGCTGTAATGCAGAGAAAAAGAAGTAGAGGTTTTGACAGAGAATCTGCAAAAATAAATCTTTCAGTCCACTCCCTTACTGTTGGGCCGAACCAGCCGAGTCTACAAATTGTATGTTTTGATTTGCAGTGTAGTCTTCAGCAGCCATGGACAAGTTAGCTATGGTGATCAATTAACACAAAAAAACCCCTAGAATATATATTTTTTTAATTATGCTAATGTCTGTCTGCTATCTAATGCTATTGTGTGTGCTATTAGGTATCACAGCAACCTGAGCTTTCACTCATTTCTCTTCCCTCATTTGTAAACCAGCCACTAATAACTAATATTTCTTTAAAGATAAATTTTTTCGAACTGGTGTTGTGAGAATGTGTGGTTTCATGCAGTCAAGTCATTGACTTTTCCTTTTATCTGCCATTGATCACCTAGTTGAACAAAGTAATAGGACACTCAGAATCTCAAAACATGATGTCCTTACAATTTTTCACAAAGATTTTCAGCAAGAGATGCTCAGACTGGTGACTTCAATCAAGCCCTGTGGAAGGAAGGCAAAATTCTATTGGTGTGAGAGTGATTCCCAGAAAGGGTGGTAGTGGTGGCTTGCTTGGGATAGGTGGGGGAATATGCATGCATGGGATAATTGCAGCAAAAGCAAATAGATGAGTAAGACAGACATGTGGGAAAAAGCTCTACAGTTCACAAAATAATTTTTGAACAGATCTCATACTTCCATTTTCCTTCCTGTGTACTTTTGCTCTCGAAGTGAAAATATGCCCACTTTGCCATGCCGTCTTCTGAAATTGCAGGCTTCCATTAAGTAGTTAGGTTTTGCTAAGTGGCAGAGACACCAGGATTAAAGAAGGTGAAACTATCAGAAAGTACTGGATGCTGGGTAACATTGGAGCTGGATCTTTCATGGTCACAGGGTATGGAGCACAAAAGTGCTACAGTTGTTCTACCTTTGGCCACTTCATGTGCTTCTGAATACCCTGCAGTCAATATGGCTACAGAGGAGGTGGAAGATGCTTTCTTTAAAAACCACCATATTCTATAAAATACAGGGAGTAAAATTTAGATAGGTAGGTGGGGCAATGACATTCATGTTGTTATAAACATCTGTCTCATGTCTGTGAATATACACGGGCCTATTAGTCATGTATCTAGAAAATAACAAGGCCTCTTGGGCGAAAAGACTGAAGTCAGTAGTAAGTTAATGCCAAATTTATGTCAAGAGGTGCCCTCAGAAATGTTCAGTGTTTCAAAACATATGGTTGGGTCTTTTTTTCTTAAAATGTTGGCTAGTGCTACACTTCGATTTGAAAAAAAAAACACAGCTGGATTTCACAAGTAGGTACAGACTATAAACAGGCACAGAACTCAGGCAACTGCCTGTTCTATCAATCTTTTCTATAAATGCAGAACAATATTTGCTCCCTTTGCATCTGATACTTATTTCTAATAAATATTATGTATGAGAGGATGATAAAAAACCTCATAAAGATACTGTGAAAAAATCCTTAGTAACCAAGGCATTGTTGCACTGAATTTTTAGTTATGTCCTCTTACAGATGTATTACATCATGAAATAGTGACTAGCAGGCCTCACTTCCCAGGTTTATTTGAATTTATGTTCTGCTATTTATCAGTACCAGTGACCTTAATGAGGGAAAACTGCATTGGGAAGTACTGATGCAAACCATTCATTCAAGAATAAGCAAGCAAGGTGCTGATGCACAACAAAGTTGAGAGTAGCTTTCTTTAGATAATGATCTGTTTCTGTTGTTAGATCTGGAACATCTCTCCTGTGAATTTCAGATGAACTAAGCTCAGAAGTAATTGGCAGAACATCTGATCTAACAGCCCTTATAAATAAGCCTCATTTTAAGCAATTCCACCTACTAAAGTCAATGCAGTAGCTTATGTGAAAAGATCACATGCAGCATCAGGCATGATACTGACTCCACTGACAATCTGGACCTGGTTCTAATTAACCACTACACTGATTTCCCTCTAGTATAATCCTGCTGAATTGGACAGACTTGTGTTTGATCTACGTAGTAAAAATGAGAGGTAGGAATCAGGTCTCAAGATGGAAAAGCTGCAGTTTCTTTTCACTGTCCTAAACTATACCTCTCAAAAATGTTTCCCTTTTCCATTAGACCACTTCACAGGAAAGAGCTAAGGGAAGAATTTAATAGGTTCTTGATTTTGATCAGAAGCAGCAGCATAGATGACTGCACAGCAAACTTCCCCTGTAGATGCCAAGCTTGTCTGGTTTGTCTCTTTGGTCAGTTCTTCACTGAGCCTTGCTCTTGTTCTGTAGAGGTAGATGAGGAGAATTGCTGAGGCTTCAAAAGATACACACTACAACAGAATTGATCCAGAAAAATCTACATCCAACAGCCCCCAATGTGTTTTTCATGTTGGTCGGATTGTAGAAGCAGTCTACTTCTGTATTTTTGGGAGGTTTTAGATATGTAGAAATAGTATCAGTAAAGGATAATTTTTCATTTACTCCCAATTTTCTATACATACAATTTTCGTACAACCTTGATTCACTTGTTTCATTCTCTTCTGCTGAAATGTACTTACCCTTTGAGTGAAGCCATTATATGAGGCAGGAAAAGAAGACATTATTGCAAATAAAGCTTTTGCAGTCTATGCATTCTTGTAGAAGTAAGTTTAAAATGCAGTAACTTACTAGGGAGTAATTCCTAATATAGGATAAATGAAAAGTATAAGACTTGTAAACCACTGCTCATATTATCTGAGAAAAGCTGTTTATTATGTGAGTTTCTTTGCATGTATTGTGCGACTCCACATATTTCTGAGGTGTGGGCAAAGACTTATTTCTTTTGTGACTTTACCTGGAATAATATTGGACCAAAAATTATAGGTTCTGTGGTACTATGCCACTGTGTAAGTGTGCTATGTCCTATTTTATTGTGCTATTACATCTACAGCTCTACAGATTATATTGTGATATATAATAATTAGTTTGCTAAATAAATTTTGCTAGAGCAAAGTTCACATCAGTAGTTTATTCTCTATCAAACAGGAGTCACTGGGGGTTTTTTGGGTGTTTTGGTGCTGGTTTGTTTGTTTGTTTTTTTATTTTTGTTTGGGTTTTTCTTTTTTCCCCTCTTAAGTGTCATTATAGTAGAAAGTTCAAAAGAGACATCAGGATGTAGAGGAAAAGTTTGGAATTGGGGTTGTTCAATAAAAACATGAACATATGAAACACATATAGTGTTGTTCTGGGTGGAACTGCATGACCAGGGTAAAAAATTAAGGATGCAAATATGTGAGAATTAGAATTGAGAGCTAGATAAGGCAATGGCAAAAGTGTGGCATCATCTCTCAATTCCCACACAATTCCCTGACCGCAACTTTGCATTATCATCACCTCTTTGCCCTCCATATCAATTTGTGTTTGCAATGAATTGGTAACCACAGTTACCATGCTTCACAGTAAGTTCTGCTTTCATAGTAAGTATAGGCTGAGATGTTTAACAAACTGGGTTCTGGAAACATAAGGACTTCCCTGCTAAGTGTCTGAATAACAGCAGAACGTAGGGAAGATCAGGACATCTCCTTTTGTTAGGCTGCTGGTAGAGCATCTAAGTGCCTTAGCAGAGTGTTAGGCTAAGAGTGAAACTGCATAGAATGTTACTTGGGAATTTCTTTCTCTGACAGGGTTGCATAAAATCTGTTTTAAGTCATTATACATGCATCAAAGAGACATTTTAGACTCCTCACAAAATTCTGTCATTTTACAAATGTGGCAATATGGGCAAAAATTATACTTGCAAAGCTTTTAAATGTTGTCTAAATTGACCAAATTCTTTTACTTCAGGAATTTTAACTGAATTAATTGAATATAGTTTTATTCATTTCATTGAAGCTGGAGATCCGCTACTCATTTGTGTAAAGGGTAAAAAGTATTTAGTTTAAATAGTAAAGTTAATAAAGAACCTATAAGATACCTTGACAGCTCAAGGAAGCTTGCTTATCACTCTAGTCATTTTAGAGACCCTGTTCCATGTTGCATTAAGGTTATAAATTAAAATCAGACATAAATTGTAATCATTGAAGTGTAACTGAAAAGTAGTACATTTACAGTATCCACATTTACCTTCCCAGCAGTAAATTTTTAGGCATTAAATTTTCAAAGTGACTAACACTTACTTGATTAGAGTGATTTACATTTCTCTTGTACCTCTTTGGAACAGCTCAAGTACCTGAGGTTGAAACACTCAAAGAAGATATTAATGAGTTTCAGAGTGCTTCTCAAGTGGCAGCATCTGTAAGTATCTTCCCTTATGGGTAATCCTGTAATTTTTAAAATTAGTTTCATAAAAAAATAGATTGTGCATAGAGATAAACATTGTGTTTGCCAGCACTGTCATCCTAGAGAGAAGAAAATGAAATTTACATAACCTTTCTGAATTTTCAGTTCTCTGCTTTAATTTTTTCATTCTAGGAAAGAGTGTATTTTGAAATACATTATTAGAATCTACAAAAGCACATGTTGTTGCGCTTGCCCATTGAAACTGAAATTTTATACATATTCTGTATGTTTTTAAATGCTAGTCAAGTAATAATTTTACCAGATTATATTCAATTTTACAAATTGAACAGAACAAAATAATTCAAACTCTAATTAAATTTAATTCTGAAATATGAAATTGTGATATCTCAACTATAATTTAGATTTCTGTTACCATTTGCTTGAAAACTAATAGGAGCAGTTTATTTAAAAGGCTAGTTTATATGTATATTTTAAAAGAATGCAATGTTATGCTTGGTACTATCTCCATCAGTTCTTTTATTTTGAAACTTAAAATCTCTGCAGATATGCAGTTTGTGGAAAACATAACCAGCAGTAAAATAATTTTTAAAGAATTATATAATCATAATTTTGATGGTACTGGTATTGCACCAGAAGTTTCAATATAGGTTAAAGAAAGGATTTCTTTTTTTTTCCCTAAGGCAAATAAATTGACAGTAGTTGTTAATTTTTGCAAAATTTTAGACAAGTGTACGAGAACACATTAATTCCCTATTCAGTCTGTTCAGCAATACTGTTTTACAGCACATTTTAGTGTTGATATAGGAAGTGAAAGAAGGGCTCAGTATTTGTTAGCTAAGGAAAAAAAGGCAATATAAACAAAGAAGAAAAATGGCAATGCAGATTGTTCTTGCAGTCTTTCAGGCAGCTGATTAAGCAGTGTGGCTAAAGCTAGATAGTATTGAACATAAAGTATCTACAACCAGATTATTTATCAAAACAGTTGAGGGATATATGGGTTCCAGATAAATTCCTAAAGTTCTTTGAGAACTTGGAGTGCAAGAACCTCACAGAGCATTTGCTGATATTGGGCAAAAAAGACTAAAGAACAGAACTTCAGCTGGCATTGCTTGGAGCTTCTTTTTCAAACGTCCTTTCTGCTTCCCACCAGCAAACAGAGGGGTAAAATAAATTTTGCAGCACTTTCTGAACTCATATTTTCTTATTAATTTGGACTCGTAGCTACAAGGTTTGATTTAGTAATTCTACAGACATGTAACATAGGGAGAAAGAAACAAATGAATTGAATTACATAGAAAAAAATACAAAGAAAACAAAAGTTCATTATGCTTATTAGCAAAATTTTGTTACAGAAAGGTACAGCCTTCAGCTGAACAGTTTTACATGTATGCTCTGTGTATGCAGGCTTAGGACAATATGTACCTGTGTTCATTTCATGCTCTGGTAGTTCCAGGCTTATTTGAGATTGCCTGGAGGATGGAACTGCCAGAGGCAGTAAGGTTCTCTGGGCTGAATCCCTGAAAACCACACTGGCTGATGCTGTAGTTACCAGTGCTGCAAAGAGAAGACAAGAGCAGTTGCAGCTCTTGCTCTGCCCGTCCATCCTCTCCTCAGGGCAAAGACAGATCATTTCACATCCCCAAGCTCTTGAAAAACTACTTTGCCTAAGTTTCTAAGGAGCCAGTTACTGTTTATATGCTTTGGCTTTGGGTTTGTTTGTTGTTTTTTTTTTGTGTGTGTCTTAGTGTTCTTGCTTAAATAGTGTGTAGCTACCTGATTGTGTACTTTTGTCTCTTTATAATGGCTTGATAGTCAAAATAAAATTAAATTATCCAACACTTTGTCTGTAACTGTATCTCCTCGAAAAGACACAAATGATCCAACTGTTCTCATTGCCTTTCAGGGCTCTGTAGTAGAGATCTGTTCCATGGTCCCCTAATAATTTTCAGCGATTCTTATTCTCTGACAATCTTGACATACAAAATATAGAGATAAAACTGAGATGCCTCATAGGAAGGCTGTATAGATAAATGCAATCTTGCAATGGATTTCCACAATCCTTCAAAGCAGTAGGAAATATACCTGTAAAATTAGTTCAGAATTGATACTAAAATGTATTCTCATGACTTGAATGATTTTTAGATATTTTATGAGATGCAAGATGAGGGAAAAATAGAATAAGATGTTGATCGGACATTTCTCATAAATTTGACAGATTGACTCATGGTATTCACGCAAATGTGCATATTACATGTAAAAATTCCTGACATGGTTCAAGGTGTGCAATGTTTAATACTGGTACTGCATTCCAATAGGGTAGTTTGTGTTTGTGGCTAGTTAAATAGATGATTATATAAATTTTTCTCTGCTAATGTATATTTGACAAATTTTCCTCAAAGACGCCTTGGCCTTCAGAGGGTAAGTGTTTTGAGACGAATTGTAGGACAAAACAGCAAGAATTATGCATAAGGATTTAAAAAAAAAACCATTTGGGTTCTTTTTTTCATGTCCTATGTATGAATCCACATGTAAGATCTTTAATGTGGATACTAAAACAATCTGGATACTAGTACTCAAAAGAGATAGGCAACATCTATGCCTGTTACATGGTTCATGTTATTTACACTATGATTATTTTATGATTTTCTTGCAGCTTTATTTATGTTTACTGTTCTATTTCTGAAAAATCTGGTTTTCGTAGTTAGACCTTTTTCTTTATACTTTTTAAAATAGAATATTTTGGTATGCTGTATTTTTCATAAAGAGTTAATGTTTGAAAAATTGAAAACTTAGATTTTCAGTGCTGCACAACCCCAAGCAAGGCATTCTGGGCAAATAAGTGAGTAAAACGGGCAAAAAGCTGGTTGAAGTATTTGTAGGAATCAGCACTTTCCCCAAGTGTTTTGTAAGAATTCAGAGTGGAAGCAAACATTCAAAACATCCTTAGAAATCCCGGTTTACTGCCTGGCAAATATTTTGTGTAACAAAAATTGCCAGGCAAAATGCAAAATCTTTTCCTTGAAATTTTTTCACTGTGGTGAACACAAATTTTGCTAGCCAAATGTTTAGAACATTTCCAGAAGCATAAAGTAAAATAAGACTCTAAGAAAATACAGAAGTGACACTAGGAAAAATTTAAGTGGCCTGGAATTCTAGCAGAAATGGAAAAGCAGGGTGTCAGAGGAAGGTGCTAACTTTACAGCGACTAACAGACAGAAACAGGGCGCAAGCACTGAGCAGATCACATTGAGTAGCCTTTGCTTCTCTCTGATTTGTTTCTTTTACCACCTGGATCTAACAAGATTTATGCTTAGTTTTGGGGGTTTTTTTATTAATCTTGCCTTGCACATACACATAAAAGGTATATTTTTCGTTGTAAATTATCCATGTAAGGCAAACCAATCCAAATGCAGCAGAAACTGGAAGAAAAATGTTGTCCAACTGCAAAAAGCATTTCTGCATGAAGGTGCCTTGGGTTATTGCTCTTTATTACTGTGCAAAAAATACTGTAATAAAGTGTTTTATAGAAGTGTTTTGTTTTAAATAATTTTTTTCCTGTATTCCCTACTGCTTTGGAACATTTAATTTGCTTTCATAGAAGAAATACAGACATGGATTTTCTGTGATAAATGCACAAATTCTTTAATTCAGTTTGTAAAATTACTTTAAGCTTCATGCAGAAGGAAAAACTAAGCCTTTCTTTCCTATTCTTGCTGTCAATATATGTTGAATACAATAATATAACAATGTTGCATGATTTCAGTTCTATTTGTTAGAAATTTTCATAGCTTTTCCCATTTTTCCCCTAGAACAATAATACGAAGTAACTTAATTACTTGTTTGAGTATAATCAACAGAAATCATCCAAACTTCTGCATTTAACTAAATCTATGAATTATTTACTGAGTTGGGGTCACTATTTCACATTTAGCAGGTTAGTCATTCAAATAGTTATTTTAAAATCACACTGCCACATCAGGAACAAAAGCAGTGCACCTTTGCAGTAGTAGGAATTATAAAGGTCATATTTATATCATATTTATTTACATATTTATGTTCAAATTAGGGATTTATGAACATATTTATGTTCAAATTGGTGTGTTCCGATATAAAAGTTTTCAAAGCCAAGCTGAATTTTGTAATTATGTAGAAATTCAGTCACTTACAGGTGAAATTGCAAATTTTAACTTCAAAATTTAAATATTCTATAAAAATAATAACAGTTAACATTAGATTACTTCAACTTTTCTACTGGTAGTAAAAAAAAACCTACACAAATGTGTAAATTTAGCCACTGTTAGGTAAGTTAACAATACAAGATGGTTAGAAAAGCATAATATCAAGCTTCTTGGGAAATAAGTGATGATTCCTGCAAGTAGTTAAGAAAGTAGTTTGAATTGCATACCCTGAACCTATTTGAGGTTGAGACCTCCCTTATGTCAAACAAAATCCATAAACTAGACACAGATTTTGTATGTACAGGAAAAAAAATTATTGGGTGAAAATATTCTTGTTAGAATATATTTAATCCTCTAAACTGTAATTCTAAATTGAAAGAATATTCTGAACTTTAGAAAAATATATGTAAGAAAAGGAAATCAATTAATGCCATCTTTTTTCCTGTCTAAAATTTTGTGTTCCTGAGAGTGACAAATTCAGAAATATTAATCCAAATAACAGTAAATAAAGCAGAACTGAAATTTAGAAAAAAAATTATTCTGGTTACATTTCAAAAACTGAAACAAATGTGATTCCCAGGTGTCCACGTTTTCTCCTTCCCGCTTTCCTGTAAACAGAAAAACTATGTGTAAGTTAACTCAAACTACCATTTTGTAGGGTAGGTTTAGCATAAAATGTGCTGCTGGCTGACTGCCACGGGAAGCCAAAAGCTTGTAATTTCAATTACACGGCATTTCAAGTAGAACAGGCCCTAATGTGGAAGAGGGGATTAGAGGTGGCAGCTGATATTGTAACAGAGCCCCGAGAAGCCTTGTATTTTTACAGTATCAGAAGGCTTGCTCACCTTATGTCCTTGAACAGATTATGGAAGCTGAAAGATTAAATATTAGGTGACCTCTTTATAGAAAGTACATGTTGAATGAAGTATCCTTAAACAAAATATTGCACAAAAAATATCCACTGCATGCAGAACATCTGTACTTGCCACCTGCTTGGCTAGAGTGGAAGGGACACTTGTAAACAAGTTGTTCAATAAAGAGGTTTTGGTTTTTTGTTTGGATTTTTTTTTGTTTGGTTTGGGTTTTTTTGTTTTTTTTTTTAATTTAGAGGGATCTCTGTCATATGTGTCTATTTAAGATATTTAAGTTTTTCAGCAAATAAAAGCTATGTTATCGTAGAAGGCTAAGCTTGGGTATATTCCTTACGGTTTTATCTCATGAAGCTATCAAATTTCCATTTGATTAACAAAACCATGTAGAATCTAAAGTACAATAAAAACACTTTTCATATACTTACAGTTTGCCAGGAGCTAACTAATTTGATTTCACCTTTTTCTCATTTCACAGTTATCATTCAGTTTAGGTAGTCTTCCACATCCACCTGGGCATGCACAGGAATACCTTGGTTTTACTCTGAACAAAACTGCATAGAAATACATGCTGAATAGTTTATTAACACTTTTTATGGCCAGTAAGGAAGAGTAATTTATTTTCTAACAAGTACTTGACTTGACAGGTAAGTTGGAGCCCTGACTCTTGCTCTTAGCTATTCTGAAAAGCTGTACCTCTGTAGAACTCACCAAGTGTCACTGGGTTTTACATAGCCCAGGTCAATTCAGCTCAACAGTGAGATCAAGATATTCACATCTTTTTTGTGAGGTGTTTTTTGAGGGACAAAAGCTGTACTGATTCATGCTGTGTAGCATTGTGCTGCAGATTGAAGCACTGAGAGTGAGCTTGAAAAAACTGTCTTACTCTTATTCATGACCTCCTTAATTTTATTTCTGTTACATTGTGACATTCCCGGTAAATTACAGCATTTTCCAGGAGTTTGGGGAATCAGTGGTGAGAAGGATTATTTCTGGCCTTATTGTGTGTAATTTTTTATTTTAGCAGTAATTTGGCTAAGGACAAGGAAGAAAAAAGCAATAATTAATGTATTATATGTGAAGAAATGATGATGATATATAAAGAAAGTCACTTAAGAAATGGACACGCAGTTGACCTTCAAAGTTGACAAATGTATGCCAAGTGCTTTGTTTGATATTTCTGGTGCAGAGCTCACTGCCTCACCTTCAAAGTTTAAAGGTGATGAACAGGACACAGTTGTTTCTACAATTTAGAAAGACAAGAATGTCTTTCAGTAACATCCTCATACTTAGATCTCATTAATCTTGTTAATGCAAATAGGCCATTTATAAATTTTGTGCTAATATTTATAAAGCATAATGAATGAGCAAGGGTAGTTTGGAAGATGCTGAAATAATTGGAAGGATTCTATGCATATACTTCATACATACATCCTTTATTTTTCAACTATATTCAGTCTGCTGTGATTATCATTAAAGTCTGAATTAACTGACATTAGTGTTTCATCTCTGCAGCTCTGCAGTGGCTGGGAGACAAAGGATAAGTTTTGGTGAGGTGCAGTAAGAATGTTTAAATAAATGGTGTGCAAGCCTGAATCTCTTTCTTCAGTGACATATCTGAACTGCTGCTATGTACCCAGTGGAGAGAAGGGGCGTCAGGGAGTTCTGCTAGAGCTGTACAGATTCATTTGTCCTTGCATTTGAATTGACCTGCTTCCAAAGCCTTCTTGATAACATCCCCTACTTTCAGCTTGTGTTTATCTTTTAGGAGTAAGACTGTTGCATAAATTGTTTGCTGGAGACACTGAGGACCTCTGTCTGTGTTTATGCATTATGCACCTAGATGAACTCATAGTCTCAAAATGTTAAAAAAAAATTTTAATGCTAAGTGTCATTTATATAAAAAAATTACCTGGGCCTGCGTCCAAAAATGTTGTTGGTTATAGAGGTGGAATATTTAGCTTCAGTGAAAGAACAAAAAAGGGTTACAGTACAGTTTTAACGAATTCTTATGCCCTTTTTTCCCAGATCATTTTGACTCTCTATTAAGTAAGCATTTAATAGTAATAGAAGTTACTATTATTATAAGCACATAATTTCTTATGAAATGAAATTGCTAATAATAAATATCTAATCTTGCATAGATACTAGAGCAATACTGTTCTGATATTTTGTGAAGCTATTGCCTGGAAAAATGTCAAAAGCTGACAATATTACATAAAATAGAAGATTCACAGGAAGAGTTACAAAATTTGGGGGAAAATTCCTCCAAAGTTCTCTCAGTTTCGCGAGGTGTTGGAGCTGTGTAGCTGAAAGGGAGTTTGAATATGTAACAGTAGAGAGCTTCCTGTACTCAGTTACCTTTGTTTTGTATGAGTTTTACATGACTACTGTGCATAAAGGGAAGAACTACAGTAAAGGCAAAGTGTACAAAAAACCAGCAGAGGTTTGTAGAAGAGAAAGATTACTCCATTTCCAGAAATGTTTCCAGGATGTGGAAAGTGAAATCTTCCCATCAGTCTTACCTTTGGAAGTATGTTTTAAGGAGGTCAAGGAGTTACTGAAAGCTGATAATAATTTGCTATAATAAGCTTGAATCATCCAGTGTAAGAATATTAGAAGAGCAGTTTGGTTGTCAAGTATTGCCATAGACCACTGACTAGTTTTTATTCCATATTTCATTAGAGTTGTATTTATGAATGAAATTGTATATTCAAAAAAGGATTAATCCTTATAACTATGGTTTTTTTTTTCCTCATGCTTTTTCCCAGATATGAAAATATACCCTATAAAATTCAAATAAAAATGTTCTTTTTCCACCATAAAAATCTGGGGACAGTGAATATCGAAAAATAAGTTGAAAAATTAAAAATTTGAGTTCTCTTACATACCTTTTCCCCCTTCCCATCTCTTATTTAGTTGTATTTATTTTAGAGGAACTGATCACAGAATAATATATTCTTCCATTTAGAGATAGATATTGGATAATTAATATCCATTTGAAATAAGCATTTAGGAATGTAATTTAATAGCGATTAATATTCTGTAGTGAGCAACAATCTCAGTTGCTATTTGGATGAAGAATTCACAGTGAGGACCCAAGTCAAAAATGCTCAAAATCTCTTAGGTGAACAAGTATCAGGTCTAGTGATATGTCTGAAATAAAAATGTTTGAAAGTGAGTTCACTTCTGAGTAATTTACTGTTTTATTCAGCTATTCTTCTGTATCTGCATGGGTTTAAATACAGGTGATTTTAACCAGGGAAAAAATATAATTTAAAAAGTTTTGCAAATAAAAAAAAATTTACTGTTCTAAAAATTTTATGAATTAATAAGAACAGAGTTATCTGCTGCTTCAAACTATTTTGTATGCTGGTAAATGTGACTGGGCTTTTTTGCATGCACATGAGCATCATTACAGTATAGCTGTTGCTTTAAAAATATAAATCTGTTACCATATTTTAAACATGCATGGTTCACAGTGATCACGTGCCTTCAAAGCAGTATTTATTTGGAACGGATTAAGAATGATGTAAAATATATCCCATATAACATTTTACTTCTGTAGGATTACGCCTGCTTTTCTAAAAGGGGAGGTAGCTACACTGTTTAAAGCAATTTTTTCTGAGAGTAGAGATGGTGTGAAACCTGTGTTTTCATGCTCATCCTTTGAACTGTGCTGCACGTTTCCCTGTGAGATAAGAGTCTGGCCAGGGAAGTGCCATCACTCACGGCAGTGATCCGCAGCAGCCCGGTGTCAGCTGTGAGGCAGCTCCAGCCTGATGGACTGTGGAGTCCTGTGTGCCCTCTGAATGGGGCCACTAGCTTGGGTCTCCCTCCTCTGATCAATCATTCTTCTCCCTGAAATTACTTCAGCTTAATGTCTTTGAAACAGCGGCCTCTCTAAATTTGCTTGGCATTTAATGAAAGATTTAAAAATTAGTAAGAGGTGAATGGCAATGAGACTATTGCATAAGCCTTGTTTCTTCAGGAAACCAACAAAACTTCCTAGCCTACAGATGAAATGTTTTGGTGAGGTAATAATGTAAATTTTATTTCAGATAGGCTGTCAAGAATTATTTGATATTTTTGTTTGTTGTTTTTATTTGGGTTTTTTTTATGAGCAGGTCTTGCACAATTGATCATACATTTTATTGTGCATTTCACATACACATCTATCAAGTTTACCTCAGAGTATGTTTTACAAAAATTTCCTGAAACTGTATTGAGTGGGTTCCAGAAAAAGCAAATAATTTTGAATACTACAGTGTTCAATAAAGAAGACACTGGGGCGATGGTCTGTTCACTGACAACCCTTTCAAACTGCTATGTTGCTCTGATGATTTAGCTTCCATTTCAGAAAGGAATACATCTTGCAGTGATAAAACAGTACTGGAAATTTTGATTAGGAAATTCTATGATATTCCCAGAAGTGCAGCTTTGCAGAGATGCTGAGCCAAATGTTATGGTAATTTAAAGTAAGTGGAACCCTTACTAAGTAATTGGAACTGCAGAGAATGTAAATCATTGAGGAATTTGTCTTGTTATGATGTCTCAGCAGAGCAAGAGCTTACGTGAAGGTGTATATTTGAGTTATTATAGAATTGCTACTTTTAACTAATTCCTACTACTTATTTTATGTATGTTAACAAATGATATTTTGTAGTATTTTGCATAGAATTTTATATATTCTACATAATGAGCACCAGATTCCTGATCCGAGATGGGGACACTACTCTTTTTATTGTTTCATATATAAATATGAAACTGGATTAAAAGTATTCCATTTTCTTTTTATCTGTGTAAGTCTCAGACAGTTTGGACCTTGGATGCCATGACTGTTAGACCTGGAGGTTCCCCAAGGCAGAAACTCTTAAAGGACTCCTTAGCAGCAAAAGAACTTCAGACCATGGAAAAACACCTAGCTGGTATGTATAGGATCAAGGAACCATAAAATGCCCAGAAGTACTCACCCAGCTTGCTCTGCCAATATTTCAGACAAAGGAAAAAATTATCCAACTCACATGCTGGTGAAAACAGATGAAAACTTTATTTTTTTTCTCATTGAAGAAAACACAATTAGTGTTTTATTTGTAGATGTAATGAACTTCACTGTAATCACAGTAAGTACACTACTTAAACAGCAGTTAAACCAACAGTTAAATATACTGTGTCTGAAAGCATAATAATGCACCTTTTTTTTGTTTTCATGTTTCACCCAGACTTATGCAATAAGGAGGTACTCATGTTTTATATAGTGTTAAATAGCCTTTAAAATCAGGCTGCAGTGGATCCTTGACTGGGGATTAGATTGCTTTGCAGGAAAACCTCACCTTTTTCATGAGAATTCTGGCTGAGTGAAATCTGTTAATTTGTGTACCTTGGAACATCTGCAACATCTTTGATGGGGTAACCATTTCTGAAAAGTCAAACAACAAAAAAAGAATGGGGCTTTTGGTAAAGAGATGTTTCAGAGCTTTATAAAAATTAATGAGGAATATTCTAAAATTTAGCTTGCAATTTGTTCTTCTTTGTAACCAATGTTTTCTATCTTCAGCTTTCATTAAAAGGTGTGACATAGATCTATAATGTGGTAGTCCTATGTTATGCATGCTATTTGTCATATGGTGAAAGCTTCGTAGGCTAATTCTATGAAAAGTAATGCTTCACTGGAAAGTAAAGACTGTATCTGTAAAATGAAAGTAGAAATGAAATTTATCTGATCATTCTAAGTCATTTAGAGAGTGAGGCAGAGAACACTTTTGATGTGATTTTTTAAAATACTTTGGATATTTATCTTGCCAATAACAATGGTGAGAAAGCTGTATACACTTTAGAAAGGGGACATTGCAGCTGAGGTCAAGGCAGATGACAAAGCTGTGAGCACAGTGAGGGAAGCTTTTCAGGAACAGGTTTTGCTCATAATTGAGCAAGAACTAAAAATTATGATATATGCAAATAAAGCCTTTTTAGGTCAGTTTTGTGTCTTACAGTAGAGATACTGTAATTCAATTTTTTTATAGGTTCATAAAGCTTACAGCTACTAGAGCTGCAGCCAGTGCCAAACTAGATTGAAAAATCCATGAGCCCTCTCTTTAAACTGAAACTCCCAGGTTTCTAGTGGGAGTCAGGAGAGCAGCAAACCAATATGGGGTTTCTGTAGCATAGCAGGGACCTGTGTACCCCAAGGGCCCTGCTACTGAGGTACCACTTGTTTTCCCTTGTGTTGTCACTCAGGAGGAGTCTGGTGAAGATCTCCCTACTTGATGTCCTAACTGGTCTCACTTCCATGGTCATACAAGCTGTTCTTGCATGCATTAAGCTATGAAAAATGCAGTCCCTTGGCAAAGCTGATAGTAATAACTACAATATTCAATAGACTATGGAGTTTTAAGTACTTAATTCACTGTAAAGTAACTAGGTATATTCACTTTATCTCTGAGATTCCTTCTGCAGTTGTGTGACCCACAAGATTTTCTCTCTCACATCAGTGGTGTTCCTGTCATTTGACTTTGGGCTTGTTATTTCAGTAAAGCTGTTGCATGAGGTTCAGCCATTCTACTATTCAGTAATTTTTGTCTGACTGAGAACTTCACATGAAAACAGCCCAATTGTTAAACATTGGACTGTTGTATTCCTAATAATTCATGCCCTATTATAACACCAGTGGTGCTTGAGACAATTACTCCCCTCAAAGACAAGAATAACATAATTTCTGTGAATAATCAGCTCAGAGTACCTCAGATAATAATGGTGTGGTTTTGCTTAGCCTCATTTGTCTTATACATTTGCAAAAGTTCAAGTGTCTGTGATATCAGCAAGTCTCTTGTTTCGGTTCTCTTAGCAAGTGCAATGGAACCTATTAATTCTACAAAATGCCTGCCTATCTAGGCAGTAATTTAGGTTCCTGAGCTATGACTTGGATTACCTGTGTAATGATGAAATATGGCCCCCTGTCTCAGATACATCTTCTTAAGGGACCTGGCCTTCCCTTATGGACCATGTGCTGGATAAAAGTCACTCCTAACATAAGGTGTAATTTGGTGCCTGTGCCTAAATTAGGAGCTAGCACCAATTGCCAGCAACTGCCTCAGTACCTTGATATTTGAAAGCAGCAGTTTTACAAAATCAGGTACTGAAGCAGTTTTCCTTCTCTACATATGGCTCTTTTTTTTTTTTTTTTGTCTAAAATCCAGGCTCTTATGTTATTATGGCTGCTTTATATCACATGAAAATGGAGAATATTTTTTTTTGGTACTTTCCTCCAGCATCTTGCCAATTCAGTTTGTTGCACTGATTTTGTGGTCTTTGTATACTTGTGGAAAATATTTTATCACAAGAAGAAGCGTTAAAAAATAAACAGTTTGTAAGTGCATATGAATCATATCCTTATTCTGGATATTTTGTGTTATTTGAAAGCAAAATGCCTTTGTGTTGCTCTGTTGCATTTTATTTTCCTTTAAATGACAGCAACAAGGATTTTTAAAAATCCTAAATCATAATTCAATTGTATTATTTAATATGGATCAGATAATACTGCAAAGCTGGGAATGTGTGATTCCTTTTTCTTTCTGGCTGAAAAGTTTATATTAAAGCAAAATCAAACAGAAGATGTGTAAATAAAATGGAATAATTATGCTATGGAAACATGTTAATTATGTTAATTAGAGAAATGATTATAATTGGTTTATCTGCAGGTTTGATTGCTATATGAAATTAAGGAAACATAAGCCAGCATATAATATTTATTTAACTCTATTAAATAATTTAATATTCATGCTATTTCTCAGCATACTGAATTCACTACAGGCAAGTTGGATGTCTGTAATTTTGCAAAGAAATAGACTAAGCTGTATCTTTACAAAACCATATTCTTCAGTTGGTTTAAATCAGTAGCTCACAGTATCATTTATTGGCCCCTGATTTTTTGCCAGGCATCTTACATGGTCTGCACCAAAAGAGGAGCAGGCAGCAGGTTGAGGGAGCTGCTTCTTCCCCTTCTAAGATCAGCTCAGTTGGTCAGAGCCTGGTGCTAATACCACCAAGGTCACGGGTTTGATCCCACACGGGCCAAACTGAAGAGTTTGACTCTTGTGGCTCTCTTCCAATTCAGAAGATTCTGTGGTTCACTACTCCACACTCATGAGACCCCACCTGAGTGCTGCATTCAGCTCTGGGGCCCCCAACATAAGAAGGGTGTGGACCTGTTTGAGCAGGTCCCAAAGGAGGCCACAAAGATGCTCAGAGGGCTGGAGCATCTCTCACAGCCTGAGAGACTGGGTGTTGTTTGGCCTGGAGAAATGAAGGCTACAGGGACAGCTAATTGTGGCCTTCCAGTACTTAAAGGGGCCTTCAAGGGAGCTGGAGAGGCACTTTTTATATGGGTATGTAGTGATAGGACAAGGAATAAAGGCTTTAAACTAAAAGAGGAGAGATTTAGATTAGATGTTGTGAAAGAAATTCTTGACTGTGTGGGTGGTGAGGCACTGGAACAGGCTGCCCAGAGAAGCTGTGGATGTCCTGTCCCTAACACTGCTCAAGGCCAGGTGGGACGGGACTCTGAGCAACATGATTTAGTGGAAGGCATTCCTGCCCATAACCAGGGGGTTTGGAACCAGGTGACCTTTAAGGTTTCTTCCAGCCCAAACCATTCTCTGATTCTATGAAGTTCCAAAGCGAAAGCATAGTGGAAGAGTAGTTCAATATGAAATAGTTTCAAAATAGAAATAATTAATTTTAAGGGGTCAATTAGAAATATTCTTAAATGTGTGCTAGAAATATTGATTATGTTTTGAAATTTGCTAACAGCAAAATATTTAATTTTTAAAAAGTTGAGAGACACTTTTATCTGAGGCTTTCACAACTATTTAAGTTTTATTAGCTTTTCTAGTAATAGCATTTGAATTGTGTGCAGTATGTTGTATTAGACTAGTAATGTGAAATTGACATGGCTTATTTTCCTGTTTTCAAGATCTTATAAAATATGTTAATGCTAAAGGCAGCACATCTTTAATTATTTAATATACAACATTCCTTTTATACCTACTGGTAAACAAAAGTGAAAGAAAATCTCATTTTCCAATATGCAGTTTAGAATCTGGTTTTTTAGGACTTCTAGAACCTGAAATAATTTTTATCAAAATAAAAAAATTAAATTCTTATTTTAGACAAGTTGACTTAGTAGATGTTTAAATCAGTGGAGTCTTGCTACTTTACAGCTTCTGGGTCTGTGACTTGTGCATGTTTGTGGGAAATGGCATTGCTATTTTAAAGATAATCAGCTGTCTCTACGAAAATTAAGTACAGTAGAGTACATGCCAGTGAAAGTGAAAATTCGTAACAGTAGTGTAAGATAAAATAAACTTGATTAAACTGTTTCTTAAGCTCTACATTTGTACTTGCAAGGAATTTCAATATGTTATCAATGCTAACCTAAATTCCAGCTACCCTCACCTGACTTTGATGGCTATATTCTGATTTAATTCATTAGAAGCATTAATATGATTTAAATTATTTCAGGAGACTCTTTTCATTCACTGTGCTTAATCTGTTGTGGTTTTAAAATAGATCTTATTTCTTAGGGCTGTGTGCGAGGTAGGGGTTGGACCACCCAATGGCTGTCACCTTTTCTCCTTGGACTCTGGATATTGGTGACCCCATCAGCTGCTGTGGCACTGATGGCAGGCCAGAGCACGAAATTCAGGTTCGAACAGGATCACAAATCCAGACATGCCAGAGTTCAATAGTTACTTTCCTCTGAGTTTTGGTTGGGCAGTAGACAGCAGGGCAAGAACCAAAGTTTTGCCTTGAGCCAGTTTTGGATTGCTCTTCAGTGCAGCTGAGGATGGCAAGTTTACATCACTACTCTGTCTTGGTTTGGTACTAACCTTGATTTTGCAGTAACTGTGCAAAAGCCACAGAGACATAATTTTGATGAAACAAGAGGAATTTTTATAGGTTGTGTTGACATTCAATGAAGAGGTAATATTTCATTTCTGCAGGATAGCTGTGTTTGCAGTGAATCAAATGTAAATAAACTTTAGGGAAATGCTTGCCAAACATTTGCACTGTTGATTCTGATGCCTTTTATTTTAAGCATGAATAGATTTTCTCTGCACAGGTTCAGGTTTTCACTTACACTGGAGAATATCATTGAGAGTTTTAAACTAGAGAGGAAACATACAGTGAGTTTCTTTCTTTTCCATTTGTTCATGTGTGTGTGCACAGACATTGAGAAGGACCTCGCACTGTGGGAAGAAGCAAGGCTCTCAAGAAGCCCTGGTGTCCAGCATCGCAGTGCAGTTACATCTGACCATCAAGGCAATCTTCAGGCTGCACAGGGCCAAACCCCAAGGCCTCAGGTGCCAACTCCGACAGGGAAGAACATTCAGCTCCAAGGAAACAAATCACCACTGCTGCCCACTAACAGCAGAACGCAGGTCTCCAGTGTCACAAACAGCAGTGCACAAACCAACAGGCCATCAGCTCCAGGGAGCAGACCTATGACCCCAAATAGCTTGTTGTCACGGCCTCTTACCCCTAGCAACCAAGGAAATAGGGAAGGCATTATTAGCATGCAAAGAAGTAGATCTTTGTCATCTAAGAGCCAAATGGGGAGGACCCTCAGTGCTGCTTCAGGGCTTTCTGTGCAAGTGAGTGGAGATGTTGTTGGAACTGTCACTACTCAGTGAAACAGTTTATCAGAAGTAAGATTTTCGATTTAATGTTTTTGCTATGTTTAATAATGCGAAGACTTGATTGCATTTTATGTTCAAGTAACATCAGTATACCTAATGTAACCTACTGTGCTGAAAAGAACTTGAAATATAATGATGAGAAAATTAGCAAGGAAATACTGCTCAGCTTTGAGAGGTACTCATTAGAGAATGTCAGTATTATTACAGAAACACTTGTGTCCCCCAAATTTACCATGAACTCGGTAAGGCTTTGCCTGTACAATGCATAGCAGTTTTATTAGCACTACAGTTTCTAACAGGTGCATACGTCTGGAATATTAATCAAAACTTTATCTAATCTTTATGTTCCATGGTATTTTTTTTCTTGATGCACTGGCAGTGCATGATATTTTCTTGATCTACTTTTGGTTTCATATTTTTGGGCAATTGAAATGATTAGTTAGGCATCACTGAAAGGACAGGTTTTTCCAAAGCACCAAACTGAATTGCAAGAGAAAATGTCCAACATTATTGAATCACTGTCTAATACTATATGCATGGTAACTAGTCTAATTTACAGCATAAAAATTTCCTGTCACATATTACTGGCTTTTACAGGACTAGTCTTTGTTTAAAACAAAACAGAAGAAAAACTTAAAGTACCTTGTAAATTCTGAGTAGGATTCTCCTCTGCTAACCTTAGCTGCCTTAAAGATAACTTCAGTGTGTGGGCAGTGGAAATAAAAGCACCTGTGAAAGAAAACCCCTGCTGTCTGTCTCTATACATGCCTTACAAAGGTGAGTCTTTCCTCAGGATATGCCAGTCTTTCTAGGCTGACTTGAGAAGGAGCTATATGTCTAGACTGCTAATTTTTTACTGGTGGAATACGTTGGTTCCCACCATTATTACCAATTTCTTTGTCATCCATTTGTCAAAGCCTGGAGACCTTTTTTCCAGGACTGAAAATAATATCATATCTTTAGATTGTTTCTGAGGAGTATCATCTGTTTTAATAATCCATTGGGTGTGACACTTGACACAATGTGTTATCAGTCTCATGACTTCTAAAGAAAATTTCAAATGTTGTTTATGATAGTGTTGCTTAAGGTTGCTTTTAGGAAAATTAGAGATTAAATACTTAGTATAACCCTTCAATTAATTATATGACATCCACTACTTGTTGTGAAGGAAAGGAAATGAGGCAGATTACTCTAGAATTTGGGAAATAAATATTACTTAAATTTGGTGGTGAAATAAATACTCATTATTTTGGTGTTTGAATGGCAGTGCACTAATCCCATCACTTTAGCTGTTTCTTCACTTAGAATTGAATATCCAGATTAAAGACATGAGGATTGACTACAGTTGTCCTGAAAGTGTCTTCACTGCCAGTTGATATATTTTCAAACCATGTTTTCCATGGAAAAAAAAGTAATTTTAGCACTTTTTTTGACAAAAAAAATCACTTTGTGTCCTCTTTTGAAGTATGGGATGTGTTTGTGTGTTAGAATTTTCTCTCATACCAGAAAATGAGAATTGAAATTAATTTTAAACTAAAAAGTATTCAGAAGAAATAAAGGGTTTTATTGTCTCAAACTAAATTCTTCACCCCTCTTTTTCTTCTTTTTAGGCAATCTTGCTCTTAACTGATACATAGTCATGTGATGCCAAGTTACTATATATACTCCTGAAAGTATGTGTATGTAATGAGTGAGAGATATCCAGTCTGCCCATCATACTGATCTTTCCTGTAAAAAGGCAGACAATTACAAATGCTTTATTCAACAGCCTTTCTGTAGTTACAGTAATAATAAGCAAGAGTCCCATTTAATTTGCTGTCTTGTTACTTCTGTTTGCTGATATCTCTCACAGTAAGTGTCCTGTTATACTTTTAATATATGTATATGTTTGTCTCAAGAATTTTAGGAAGTGAGCAATATTATTATGCTATTTTCCAGTTAGAATAGCATGTCCAAATTCAGCCAGCAATCCACTGTAAAGCTGATGTTAAACCTCAGCATTTCTATGCAGGATCTTATCCTCTGTTAAAATCCCTTCTAGAAGTGACAAGTTCTTTTCTTTCTCTTTGCTCACTGGGTACAATAGTACCTTGGCTGCTAGTGACCCAGCTCAGACCCTATTTATCTTTTCTGACATGCACAAGTGACTTTTGACATAATGGAAACTCAACCTGGGACTAGCTCTGCTTCCAAAGGGAAAGCTGCTGGTAGGACATGTTCATACTGAAGCCCTTCCTCTGCCGGGCTGTGAGGGCCCATGGATATCAGAAAGTAGCTGATGGAGATCTGGCCAATCTGCCACTCCCAGCCTCATTTTTGGCGTGTTATACTAGAAGCTTTCAAGCTGTCTTTTGCCCACTTAAGTTCTTGGTCACTTAGAGAAGTGGATTTAGACAGAAAATACTGTGTTCTGTGACAGTTTTTGCCATGTTTGACATTTCCTCCTATTGCCATATGATTTCATTTTCTTATGACACATCTTGCCTCTGACCGTGGAGATATATTTTAAAAATGCAGAGGTGGTTTAGCGTAGGAGAACAAGAGTCCTGTCTGTCTTTGTGCTTTTACAGATCACAAGCATATAAAACTCTAGACTGATACTGTAATTTATTTTGTGACATTCGTTGTAGGTTTTGTGTCCTCTTCCTATATAAATCCAGTGAAATAAAAGAGGGAAAATTGCCTTTATTCTTATTAGCCTTATGGTCTCAACTGGGAATTTCTACTAGATGTAAATACACTATGGTTATATTGCTAATCCTATAGAAGATACTATGATAATATTTTGCAAATAACTCTGCTTCCTTACTCTTAGGTGATGATAATGGAATTAATCAGTACAACATTGATATATATTTGATGAGAATAAGTCAGTTGAAAAGAATGTGACTACTGGGTGACGGGAGCATGTTTTACCCTAAGGAGCTTTATTTATTTATTTATTTATTTATTTATTTACTTGTTTATTTGTTGGGAATTTTAACATATCTCTCAATGCCTTATGTATGCTTCCTAGATTGTAATGTGTTTCAGAGTAACATAACAAGTCTAAATATAAAAATATTGCTAATAAATGCAATTCAAATTTCTTAAGCTTTAGTAAAGCTCATGCTGCAGCATGGGTGGTTTAATCTTGTTATAGCACAAATCTTAAATAATTTGGCAAGTACTTAACATATCAGCTGTTAAGAATGTTTTGGGGTTTTTAATGCTCAAGACTTACAATGATCTGAGATTTTGTGGACAAGTTTCTGCCTCCTGGCACACATAATATTACTAAGTTCTAACAGGTGTGTTTTATTATCAGCTCTGTTCAAGGCTGATTTGAATTATAGCAAAGAAATGCTACCTAGAGAAATAGTTTTATTATCTCTATAAAGGTAATAAATCAGGGTTCCAAATCCTTTGGCAGAAGTACTTTTATGCATGTTCCTAATCCTTTGGTGTTTTGTATAAATTGGCAAAGGAATGTTGAACCCTGCTTATCTCTTTAGGATGGATTCCATTAAAGTGACACAATTCTGTGATACTTGTCAATAACTGTTGAGATGAAAATACTACTGACTCCCTTGTTTGCCATATCATTTTCTGAACACATGAAATTTTGCAATAATTTCATTTATTCAGATAGTTTAAAGTCGTATTCAGAAATCTGTATTAGTCTGTCATTGTTAAGAGCAGGAAACTTCATCTTATTTGAATATAAGATTCAAATAATTGATTAACAAAATTTTTACTCCTATTTAATGGAGTATAGAGCATAACGTGTGATGGGGACTCTCTTTTTGGTCAGATACTCTCATTCTGTTCCTGGCTCAGGTCTTTGCTTTGTGTTTTAGAAGGTTAAAAAGTGTGTGGATCAGTGTGAGGGTCACTCATCCCTACTGCAAGAATCCTGCTCCATGAACCAAAATATGTTCAGTGTTGTAGTCAGCAACCTTCTGAAGCACAGCACATTTGAAGTGGCAATAAATATGTGACTGAGTCCTGGAGCTCCTGCCTGAGTTTACTGCTGGGCCATGGCAGCAGTCTTTGTGGGATTTTTTAACACATTACTGACAGAATTAATAATTTACTCCCAGCGAGTTAGATCTTGATTAAGCAGCCTTCACTCTCCCAAAACTGATTTAAACAAGCCTGGGTTCTGTATTTAAATCAAATAGCCTAAGAAAATTGATGTTGCAATACCATTTAACTTTAAATATGTAGATTCTCGTTTCAGCTGATGTAACACAAAACAGAGTTATTACCCCCCCCTTTTTTTTCAAGAACTTATAAAAATCTGGCCAGTAATTTTATGATAGCTGGCTAATGTTAAAGTTTTCTTTTAGAGACTAAACTTGCATGTTTGAACTGCTTTTGAAAATAAAACTCTGCATTCCAGTCTCATCTCTCCCCGTGAATATTGTAAAGGAATGTGTCAAAGTATTTTATATGTCTATGTGTATACCTGTTCACATACATATGTGCGTGTCTGCATGGAAAAATATTATTATACACATGCATAGATACATTATTTAAAAAAGTAAGCAATTTTAAAACATTTTCAAAAGCATATATGCAGCTGCATATGGATTTTTAACCATGTAAAACATTTATATTTTGGCAGTTTAATGGTATCCTGGGGACAAAAGTTTCCATAACATTTTTCCCTCCTAAGTCTTCTCCTTATGCAACAAATCATAGGTTCTAAATCAGGTTTCAGGTTCTTGTTCTTATTAGCTAGAAACAGTGAAAATTTTGACAAGTCAAAGCCTCACTTGAGCAAATTGCATTTGAAATGTCTATGCAGTCCAAAAACTGCAGGGTCAGATGTGGTATCTGCAATTTTGTCCTGTCACTGCATTTCCAAGATGAGTATGTTTGTGTCTTACATATCTGTATTTATAGTGGAGAGATGGCTAAATAGACCCCTTCATTTTGGTGGGTTTGGGTTTGATTTTTTTGGTTTTATTTTTTTGGTTGGTTTGTTTGTTTGCCTGCTTTTGGTTTTGTTTTGTTTTGTTGGGTTTTGTGGTTTTGTTTGTTTGTTTTCTGGTGGGTTTGTTTGTTTGTTTGTTTGTTTTTTACAGAATAGATTAAAAAAATCTAAGGAGCCTGCACATCCTCTACATTCTGGTTTTATTTCCCAGCAAGTTGTTTTTTTGTTTTTAAAGGCTTTCTCCTCTCTAGTTAGTTGAGGCTAGTGTTTGCTGCAGTCTTCATTTATACAGAACAATTGTCTGTCATTTTATCTAAAATAGATCTGTTTGTGGCAGGATGAATTCTTACAACAGCTTCAACTTGCTCATCAACCTTGGATATTGCCGAGTGACACAGAAAGTGAAGAAGTGGAAGCTGACCAAGACAAATGTAAGTATATGTGTAAGGAACAGAAAATATGTCAAAACCCCTCAATTTTACTTCTCTTTTCCATATCTTCAAATACTGTGGAGATGTCATGCCTGCTCACAGGAGCTTTTCTCACAAGTACCAATTACTTATTTGTCTGAGGGCTGAATCTTATAGGATTGATTTGCAGAAGCTTTCTTGTAGTCAGGGAACAATGACAAAATGATCACATAACACTATTTACTTAAGCTAAGTGAAACAATTTGTCCTGATGTGTTAAAGTAGCTGTTCCAGAAAATAACATGAACTTGAAATAGATAATCTGTTTAATAAATCTATATTCACCAGCAAAAAAAAAAGGCAAACTAAAAAACTCCAGGACTGAAAAGTAGAGCCTCCCTCCTTAGGTCTGTCACTCCATTATCTCTATTTTGCTTACATTCTTTTTAATTCATCTGTATTAATAAAAAGGTTCTTAATCATATCAGTAGTCCTTAATATCCCACACTGTTTGAATTATTTGTCTAGTTGTGGAAGTGAAGGTCAGCAGGATCAGAGCTTAAATGGCAGAACAAGTACCAAGTAACAGGCTATAAATTGCAATATTTTCAAGTTGTAGCAAATTCTCCCTGCCTGCAAGGTACCTGTAAATAATTTTACTGTTTCACATTTTCTCTTTTAATTCACCATAGTTTTATGATCTGCAAGGGTGAATATGCAAACTGCTTCCTAACGTATTTTAGGTGATGTACTTGAAAAAGAACAGATGATTCAATCACCATGTTTAGAAAACCCAATACTGGTTTAAACATCAAGAGTTAACATGTGAAAAAGATGTTTTCTCTACAGAAGGGAACAGTTCTGTAAGGGATTAAGGATTCATAAGAAACATGCCAGATAAAAATATTTTTTTTTAATTATGCCACTTTAAAAAATTGGTTTTTACTCCTACATCAGTTTCACAAATTCATACATAGCCCAGAGTTTTACTAAAATTTAAATTTACACAATGAGATCCTGAAGAGCATGTGTCAGGTCTTTTTAAACACTAGTAAAATGTTACAATGAGATTCTGTGCATCCAGCTGATTTTAGTCCAAGGCCAGTAAATCCAATCTGACTTGCACCAGAGCATTTCAGTTGCCTTTGAGCTGAAGCTTACCTTAGGTGGCTCAAGAGAGACTGGTACCTTCCTTTTATGTGCATGCAATTTTTCCTCAGTACTTTCTGTAATGAATTTACAGTCCCACAAACATTGCTACGATTGGCTGTGCATACACAGGCTGATGCTAATTATGTGACCAGGAAGACTGATGCTCCAGGACACATCATGGTTTTTTGATAGCTGCTGTACTTGAATTGCATGGGTGTGAGGACCTGTGAGCACCCAAAATCCTGTGCTATAATATTCCAAGGATCCTGGTAGGTCATTGTCACTACCCAAGAAACAAAGTGGTAAGTTAAAAATTAAAAGCATGTTGTTAAGGTCAATGTCCAAATGCCTCTTGAACAGTGACAGACTTGAGGTATTGACCATCTCCCTCGGAAGCCTATTTAGTCTTTCACCCTCTCAGTAAAGGAATGCTTCCTGATGTCTAGGCTAAATCTCCCCTGACATAGCTTTGAGTCATTGCCATGTGTTCTGTCACTGGATACCAGGGAGAAGAGATCAGTGCCTTTCTCTCCACATGCCCTCCTCAGGAAGCTGTGGAGAGTGAAGTCAATCCTCAGCTTCATTTTCTCCAAACTAGACAAGCCCAAAATCCTTAGCTGCTCCTCATAGGTCATTCCTTCCAGCCCTCTCACCAGCTTTGTTGCCGTTATCTGGACCCATTCAAGGACCTTCACATCCTCCTTAAATTGGGGTGCCCAGAACCGCACACAGTGCTCCAGGTGAGGCTGCAGCATTGCTGAACACAGTGGGATAATCACCTCTCTTGAGCAGCTGGTGATTGTGTATTTGATGCACCCCAGGATGGGCTTTGTCCTGTTGTCTTCCAGGACACGCTGCTGATTCTTGCTGTGCCTGCTGCCAACCAGCACCCCCAGATCCCTTTCTGCAGAGAGGCTCTCCAGCCAGTCCTCTCCCAGTTTATACTTTTGCTTGATATTAGTCCATCCCAGCTGCAGAATCTGGTATTTTGACTTGTTAAACTTCATGCCATCAATCGCTGTCCAGTGCTCAGTCTGTGTAGATCTCTCTGCAAGGCCTCTTGTCCCTCCAAAGAGTCAGCAGCCTCCCATTTTGGGATCATCAGCAAATGTGCTAATGGTGGATTCAACTCCTGCCTGCAGGTTGTTGGTAAATGTATTGAACAGAAGTGGCCCTAGAACTGACCCCTGGGGAACACCACTGGCCAGTTGCCAGCCAGGTGTAGCTCCATTCACTACAACCCTTTGAGCTCTGCCCTTCAGCCAGTCCTTCATCCAGCACAGCCTGCAGCCACTCATCCCACAGCTGGACGTGTTGTCCTGAAGGACACTTTGAGGGACAGTATCAAAAGCATTACTCAAATACAGAAAAACCACATCCACCAACTTCCCTCCACAGAAAGCTATCAAGTTAGTTAAGCGGGACTTTCCCTTTATGAACCCATGTTGATCTCAGTGTAGTTAACTGGGGTACTCTCTATAATAGATCACTGTTTCTACTACTATAACTAAAGGGATGGAGCAAAATGGATGGATGATCAAAGTAATACTTCTTGTAACTGAAATCTATTTCAGTTAAATAATGAAAAATTTTATTAAAAGTAACTAATGGTGGTAACGTCCCTGTCTGAGTTTTTGTGCTGGTGATATTGTCAAGATTGTGAAGAACTGCCACTGCTGACAAAGAGAAGCTGCCAATTCCTGGTTGTAAAGTGGAGTCAGCAAGGAGGTTTGGCACACTTGCTGATGCCACTGCTTGTAGGTAGAGCAGCTGCCACTGCTTGTAGGTAGAGCAGCTGGCAAGATTACACATCATTTTTCACCCAAAGTAATAAATCTGTGTGGATATTTTTGTGTGATTTAGTGTTGAGAAGGCCCAGGAGTTCATAATTCGTGAGTTTGAGCAGACGAGCTGCAAAATTAATCTTTACAATAGCAATACCTGTTCTTTGACTTAGCTTTTAATAAATTACATGTGGATAATATTTACCACATTCTTTGACTACTTTGAGATAATAGCAGCCAGGTGTAAAGCTAGTTTTTGGTAGTACGAAAACAATGCGGAAAGAGAAACTGTGTGTCACCTTGAGTTCTTTAAAAGTAATACCTTCTGGTTAGAGTTTTGCAAGAAAAAGAATGAAAAAATAAGGGGGGAACAAATGTATTCAGATGTAAGAGTTTCAAATGTATTCAGATGTAAGAGTTTAGAGAGGCTATTTTCAAAGTAAGTGATACCTGAACAGAACTGGGTCACTTTGGAATCTGAACATCTCTCAACAAACATCATTTGCAAAAGAGATACAACAGCGCATATCTTGTCTTATGGAAATGAGATCTTGGTTCTCAGTTCTTGTAAATCAGACTTTATGTTTTAAATTCTCCAGGCACTCTGATAGCATTTTAAAAATTTATCCTTAGCAACAAGTTTCAATGATAACTGGAAGTCACTAATTGTTAAACCTTCATACTAATTATGACAACATTTTAAATCAAAAAGCTACTCACATAGAAGAGTTTAAATTATTCTAGCTTAGAAGATTTATGTTAAAAAATGAAAGAAAAATATTTTTCAGAAGCTTTGTTGATTTTTTTAGCATACCCTTTCCTTTTCCTCTTTGTGCACTTAATTAAGTTTGTGGCCATAGTTCAGAGAAAGAGATAGTTTATAATTATTTGCTCTTGTAATGTACATTTTATTAATAAAAACAGGGATTAATACATGCATTTTAAGAGCTATTATAATTTAGAAACTAAACCTCTTCTTGCAAAATATGTTTTCCTTTGAAACTCTACACAATGAGAGATGAAAATTGTCAAGGCAGTATGATCCAAAACCAAGAACCTGTGGTGTTCTTTTAGAGTCACCAAAAATGTCTCTAGACAGAGCCTCTTGTGTTCTTCCTCTGTCATTCTGGAGACAGTTCCCCATTATTATCTGCAGTAGTTTGCTTGTGTGCTGATTCTCTGCAAAGAGTTTTTAGAGAACACATAGAGATCATTCTTGGAAAAAGGAGAGATCTGGAGAAAATATTTATCACTTGCATAATCCTTCAGTTTAATGGAAGTTCTTTGAGCTGGCAAGAATAGATTTTCTTCTTTATGGGGTACTAATGCACAGAAACAGAAGAACTGCATCTACTGCCACCAGAACATTTTTTAGGCAGCTTTTATAAGAAGAAATTCATCCTTCCAGGGGACTGACACAAGTCTGTTTGAATTTTCCCTTGAGAACAAGTCCTACAAAGATTGAAGATTGGAAATTTCTCAAGTATCAGTAGCTTCCAAGAACCTTGAAAAGACAAAGATAGGCTTTTGGTGTAATTTGACCTGCCATCTGTAGTCTTGGCAAGGATTTGCTGCCCAAATGCCTGAGTCTGCTTTCTTGGGTTCCGAACTCAATAAGTAACACACACAGCAGATTTCCCCAGGTCACACAGCCTTGGATGTAAAGGATCCCTACCTCCCATCAGTCCACCTAGCAGATGTATATGATAGGGGAATGAAGCAGACTCTTGAAAAGCTTGCTACTTGGTTAATCCATATTAAATATACCCACAGAACATTAAGGGCTTGAAGGCACCCTTAAGGATCACCTGGGTAAAAACATTCCTTTGTGCTAATCTGCTTAGGAATGCAACTTTCTGTAGTCAGTGGCACACAAAGTCATGTGTCTATTATCACTTCATTCCAAATTGCCAAAAGGAGCACTAGATGCTCATTTCTAGCTCAGCTGATCCAGGGCAAGTCTTGAACTCTTGCCTCTGACCTGTGGGAGGAAATTTAAATGTTTTGCCACTCTTCATCTGAAAACTCTTTGCTAAGGTTGACAGTGAAAGGTCTATTGCTGATAAATCAAATGGTTGTTGGGAAGAAGTGGGATTTCTACTCCATTCATTCTTGCACTGGTCTTGAAACTGAAGTGAAAGACACTCTGCTGATGACTTCAACAGGTGTTGAAGAAAATCTTCATTTTCCCATTTACACACATGTCTGCCTAGGGAAAAATCCAAAAGAATGAAAGATGGGGTTTTTTTGTAGACTTGAGAAGTTCAGACTGTGTTCTAGTAAAATTCCAGTCCATACAGTATTTGTCCATGGGTAAAGTTCCTTGCACTGAATAAATTCACATGCCAAAACAGTCAATTTATCCTAATTATGCAAATAAATGTTCCTAAGATTTGGAAAATTGCTTGGCCAGAGCTAACAGTAAGGAGGAGTCTACTGCTGGAATATATTTTTGCTGTGAAAGTTTGCTTTTGCTAGAGCCAGGTGCTACTCAAGATAAGTAAGAATGACCGAATCAGGGTTAGAGCAGCAACTGTTGATTGCAAACTTCAGGACATTTACACAAACCCATTCCATTTCTGTCATTCAAATTCAGCTGTTTGTGTTTGTGCTCTGCTCTGATAGAGCATAGCTGTATTGGAAACCTCTCTCTCAGTGGGTATGAGTTTAGAGCAAGGCTAGGAGTGGTTTCTCTAGAGAGTTAGGTGCTTATGAGGCATCACTCAAACGTTACTCAATTATATGTCTGGTTAGTAAGAATATAATTGTTGTAGTTGGCAGTTTTTCTCAGGGGATAATAAATTCACTATAAATGCACACTTTTTTTGTCTCATAAGTGAATCTGTCCCAAAAGTGAACTTTTAGGAGACTTTTATCCCGATTCACGAATTTTCTGGAAAAACTTATTGGTGTCTTTCTTTCATTTAATATTTCAAGAGTGGTAATACCAACTGCAGTAAAAAAGTCATATCTCCCCCTTCCATATAACCTCTGCAAAGGGGGTCATAAGCCTTTTGCCTGCTTGAGATATGGGTTATTTTCTAAATTTCTCCAGTATGCACTTACGTATATTAAAGAAAATATATTGTCTCTCATTCTGCCTGCCATTGGCTTGGCTACATATTTAGCTTGAGACAGTTCTATGTCCATTTCAGAAATAGGATACCAGAAATGATTGTGCTTCTGTAAACAGAATTTCTCCAGGCCTATTGTATGGTCTTGGCTAGATAACTTGTGACACTCATAGCTGAAGCTGCATCGCTTCATATAACTGCTTTTTGAGTCTGAAAGTAGATGAAAACAATTTTCTAGCATGGAAACCTGCCCACTTGGATTTAATTATTTATTGATGGTGAAACAAAAGTAGATATGGACTTTAATAATAATATAGATATTATTTCTACCAGAAGTCAGATGACTGTTGGACAGTGAGTGGTGAGTTCAAATACAATTAAGGAAAGTTGGAGTTAGACTCGAGTTTCCTATTTTTTGAATGGATGTGCTTAAATCCAAAGCTGTTGTTATCTTCTTATATTATCAAGGCTTTAAGGCATGTTGCTTTATTTATACTGACTAATATTTGGTTTCACTTTGGAAATGTTCACATTGGACTAAATATTTAGTATGAAAAGGGAATTTTCCATTGCTGTGAGTAAAAAAAAAAATTTCAAAACCTGTTTTAGTGCAGAAAGCTCTTTTCAGTACAGCTTCCAAACCTACAGATATCTTTTTCTACAGCTTGCCTTATTATGCTAAACTTGGATTCCCAAAGACATTTAATGTAATAAAAAATGATGCTGTAATTTAAAAAATGGCCTAGAGAATTATCAGGACACACATTAGGTAAATTAAAAGCTGGCTCAATGAGGAATCCAAAACTAGAGTTTCTAATGGGAAGATGTAGATGAATGGGGCTCATTAGAGTCTGATAGGTTTGGGTAATGGGTGGGAAGGACAAGTTGAAGTTATTAAATGACATGAATCCCCGGGTATAATGGCCACATTCCAGTAAAACGCACTTTATTATAACCAGATGAAGTATATTTAAACCAAATGAAATATATCTGGCACCAGAGAAACATATCTGTCTCTGCTGCAGAGTAATGAGGCTTTGTCCTGGAAAGCAGTGACCTAATGGATTTAGGATGGTCATAGAAGATCATCTCAATATGAGCTCTCAGCATAATGTTGTCACAAAGAAGGGTAGACCATTTCTTGAAAGCCTTAGAAGTTAAGTAGCCAAGTAATTATTCCACATAATATCAGTAAAAAACCTGTGGGTTTGGTGTCTTTCCATTAAGACAGATTGGGATTACTCAAGGGATTTCAGAAGATGATTAAAAATGACCCAGGGTTTGGGAAACCCTGTTAGGAATTTGCCTCACTCACATTCATAGAGGCATTCAACCAAGAACTTCAGAGATAACGTGATATCTGTAGATAGATGCTTAAGTAAAAAAGATTCAACTCATCAAACTGTGACAAAGGAAATTAAATGCTCTGTCCTAGCAACCACGAGCTTCAAGTGTTATAAGCAAAAATTAAGGGATGCAATGAACTCAAAGCCATTAACTTGTGGTTAACTTTTTAACTTCTTAACTTCTCCAGTTAAGAAGACCAGTCCCTGGGTTTTATGGGGGTAAGTCACAAGAAAAATCTGCAAATGAAACAGGCTTACACATATTTGCCTTTCTTTATCCCACTATAAGACAAGTTTGTTACTTAAAGATCACACTGTGATAGAACTTGAATATCTGCTAAATGAAGCACCTCCAAGGAAAACAGCTAAACATTATGTATGAATGACAAAAAGCCCCCAAACATATAAAGATAATAAGGGATAAGAACAGTTGCTAAGGTTTCCTAGGCTTTATGTCTTGTGTTTTGTTTGTTTGGTTCGTTTTTGTTGTTGCAGAGGTTTTTGTGGTATGTACCTTGCTTTGTTTATTATCAGTACAGAATCACATACAAAGTCCAGGCTTATCACCTGACAAAGTGATTATTCCAGTGGTATTTAATTAATTAGCTGGAGATAATGGGAAGAGTTTGTTCCTTCCAAGTTTCTTAAATCTCCCAGAAAGGGCTTGCATATTTAAATGTTCAAGGAGTGAAACTGTGGTGCCTGATTTCCTTCAGTGCTTAAAAACGGCAAAGTGAAGGCTTCTCAGGTAACACACAGACCTTTATGCATGCAAGTGCATGCATGCAAGTGCAAGTAAATGTGGTTGTGGTGTTTATTTCTGGTTTATAGCCTTGATTCTCTCACTGGATCTATGTAATAGGTCCAGTTACAGCATTACATTTTATAGAAACACTGGAGAGGGCAGGTTGTGTTGCAGTCAGCAACATTTGCAAAACAGTCCATTGCAATATGCATCTGTAAATATTTTTAGAAGCTAAATTTCCATTTGCTCTGGGGAATGTTTTCAACCTGAATACAACCAGAAATTAAAACATCGCTATCTCAGCTTATCTGATTCATCACAGGTGCATATTATGTTCAATGTTTTTTGAAACAAAGGCCATTTTTGCAATCTATTACTACTATTGAAAAAGAAGTAGCAGGAAAAAACCCCCCGAAAACACTGAATAATTGGAACAAGTAGTATAACCAAGGACACTGTTATTTGCTTCTGAATATTTTAGAAACAGAAAAAAAGAATTAAGATTCACGAGCATACTGATCCACGTTGCTTATTTAACTGTGAATTCAGCATAATAAAAAACTCTTGCAAAATGAAAACACAGTGAAGGATTATTTTTCCCCTTTCTCCTATTTTTATGTACATTACGTTTGAGCCCTAATTTCTGTGTTTTTCTGTTTGATTTCACAGGTTTGTGAAATCAGTGGGATTATTGAAGAACAATTTAATAAAAAACAAAATTATGGTGATCAAAACTACACCTGAAAATTTGCATTAGTTTATACATAAAATTTTAAATGAAGTTATTTTTCTAGTGTCAGCAGCACATGAGTGGAACTGCTCTGATATGAGGATGCTGTAGTGCACTCAGTGAAAGTATATACTGTGGTACAGTGGCCTTAGAAAAGAAGGGTAACTCTCACCTTTTAGTATAAATTTACTATAATATTTTGTTTAGTTTATACCCCTGTTGTTTTGGATTGACATTTGATAAACTAAATTCTGCCTGACCAAAACAAACTTTGCCTAAAGATTGTATGTATTTTAACTTGTCTAAGGTTTTCTACTCCTTATATTTTTGTAATCTTTGCTCTTTTTTAGATGAATAAACATTGAAATATTTGCTGCATCTGCCCATGTGTATGTCCCATTCAGGTCTCACAGAGGGCTAGCTGTTCACTCATAGTCACCTGCAGAGAGAGGTCAGACAGGGGAATGAGTGAAAGAGTGTGTGTGGGTAGCAGAAACAGGTGCTGCTCGTGCTGCATAGCTTTATATTGAATTTATCTACTTTGATCTTTAAAACAAAGACTCTGTTAAAAAGGGGAACATAATAAGGAGTGGTGCATGCATGCAAAAATAAAGCGCCTAAAGGAATGTCATATATTATGATAAAGTGTTAGTTACCCATATGAATTACTGAAACAAACTTGCTGTTTAAAATACTCTATCTGGTGTGTGCTCTGTGCTTGGAACTTCAGAAGATGTGTTAGCACAGACATCAAATGAAGGGATGTGGCAGTTGCATTTACTGATTTCATTTACCTGTTAATTCTGTCAAGTGTGTTCTCAGTTTCCTTTGTCTTCAATTATGTATGCTCGGGTCCTGTATCCTAGACAGAGTGATATAATGAAATTGCTTGCAACTATTAAAAATACAGTATTACAAAGCATCTATTTGTTTAAGAAATAAAAATGAGTTGTCTGTCATAAATGTTTCATTGTGTGAACTTTTTTTCTGCTGTCTCACAAGTACACAGTGCTAAATACACAGAAACTGCATGGTCTTTGTTAGTCATGAGCAAGTTAAATGGAAGTTAATGTTGTGGTGAACAAGTACTTGCTATATGTGTCATCACGTAGTGTACAGTTCCTATATGTAAAATGTCTGACATGCTGAAACACCCTGGGGTAGTCCCTTTAAGTTCATTTCAGGAAGGTACTTGGTTAATTTGTCATCAGTAAAGAAAATCTGTAATGCTGTGTGCATTTGCAATATACTTGAAGACTCATTTGCATATAGGAGGGTATATTATCATCGATATTTAGTCAGTTGTGCTCAGAGAAGCATTCTTGTGAAACTAAGATTCTCCTTTTCATGAGTTTTGTTCTTCTTTAGTGGCCCTCATTTCACATTTTACCTTGACATTACTGAAAAATATGAAATAGGATTGTCTTTTCTTTTTTCAGTTGCTTCACTAGACATCTGCTAAGCTGCATGTTTTCTGCTTCATGTCATTTACTGAGTGAAATTATGACTATATTTAATCCTTGGGAAAAATCTCATTGACTTCAGTGAAATCAAGATTGCTCACAGCAAGTTGAGAAAGAAATTGGAATTTGGCAGCATCTTAATTCTAGAAGTTCTGGCATGTATGAGAACTTGAAGACAGTTTTGGCCCAGTAGGGCAGAGACGTTTGGTCAGGGACATGTCTGGTTTGAAATTTTGGTTACAGGCGAAGAAATACAAGATAGACTTTATTCAGAAAGGCAGAATATCAATCATCTCACTGGTATTCAGAGGGAAAAAAGGCCTTTCAGTTACAGATATAGTGAGTGCATCAAGAGTTGTTGGACTGATTAAGAATGTAGCACATACTAATTGTACACAAGTATCTCAAGGTGTGATAGGATGGCTTGGGTGGTCTCAGTTGTAAAAGCTGTGAAGCCCTGAGCTCCTGAGATAGGGGTGTTCTTGGGATTGGCCAGAACTATGGTATTTTTCTGGGACACTTTCTAAGCTGAAGGGCAGAGGATAAAACTACAGAAAATATTACTTTATTTTCACACTAAACCATACAGAAAATCCCATGTGAATTTTTTTTTTGTTTGTTTTAGTTCTCATAATTTTGACATGATCTCATGATTTTTTAACACTCATGGTTAGCACTACTCCCTCTAAAGCATATGGCAAACAATTTTGGCTGATATTAGTGCTCAGCCCAGCAACCAGAGCTGGCACTGCAGAGGAGAAGCAGCCACCTGGTGCCCTGACTACAAACAAGCTGGCAGTGAAGCATAGCAAGTCAGGAGAACTCCAAGGAGGAGCTGAGATGCACTTAATAGGCAACAAGCAGCTGGGCTTAGGGGGCCAGGGAGCACAAGCAGCAGCTGGGCAGACCATGCAGAAGGTATGTGTGATAAACTTGTTTTCACCTCCAAGCTGCAGGAAGCCTTACTCATTTTCTTTTTGACCTTTTTGGCTTCAGGAAGCAGTTTCTCAATTGCTTCTGGAATAAACTGTGCCTACACGGTGTCTAATTGAATTCAGAGTCAGCTGTGGATGCTCTTGATGCTGCTCTAGTTAGTTTGGCAAGAAAGCCAAGGTGGAGGGGGTTTTTTTTGTTTGTTTTTGACTCTGCACCAGGCACTTCAAAGTCATCCAAAAAGCTATTGTAAAGCTGCATAGAAATGTGCTGCTGTCTAGTTGCATGGAATGGCATAGATTTAGCACTTTTCAGAAAGATACTTTATGGGTCATTGATGGTGCTATTCAGTTACTGCATTTTGATGGAAAAAAGTCATGAGAAACAGATACATTTTTCCTAGCCATATGTTTGCATCTTGATTTTTTTAAGCCTTTGTGAATGCGATGATGTAGGGATGCAAGATTCTAAATAGTACTTGTTAATGAAAAAAACCAAACATGTCTCAGTATATAGAAATGCATTTACCTTGTCTAAAAAGCAGCTGTTTTTCTTTCAAAGGCCAATTTATCATAAAATAGGCTTTATTGCCGTATGAGTTACTGCTGCTTCCTTTTAAGACCTTCATACCCTTAATACTTTATCTGACTAATCTTAAAAACAACCTTAATGTATCTGTATTCATTTCAGTAAAATGACAATATTAATGGATTTCCTCCTGTACTGCCCATATCAAGTAATTTCATCATTAGTCAGATTTTAAAGACTGCCTTCTTGCTACCCCAGTGTCTAGCTCTAGGATTTGTAGGTATGACTGAGGGAAAAATGGGGAAGAGCTTTTACTTGCATAAAGCTATTATAATTAAACAATTTCTTTTAACATATCCAGTGGAAGGCTTCTATGAGCAAATCCTTATCTTGGAAACTTCAGCAATGATTTAAGAACACACAACAATCAGTTGTACTCTGTATTAACAAAACCTCCTGGCCCTGTGGGAATATGTTTCCTAAAAATACGACCTTATTCACAGTTCAAGTATCTTTCTTCTGAGTCAATACTTATAAAAGAGGGAGAAAAATATTTCCTGCTTCCTGGAGTATTGCTTCAGGTATATCTACATTTTACTTACAGAGGTAGCTAGATAAGTGCAGGGCAAGTCCTATAATCCAACAACTAAATTCAGAGAAATATATGAACTTGATGAAAGCCAACTCACATGCATGAATGTGATGCTATCATTTCATTGCTCTGGCTGTACATGGACAGGCTTCACATTTAATCCAATAAAGTATTCATGTAAAATACAGAAAAGCTCCCCTGGGTTAGATTACAGCAGCCTGGACTGCTCTGCAGTAAGCATGCTAACTATAAAGTTACTATGCTTCTACTAACTTTGTATTACTAGCTCCAGGCAGCTTCAAGAGAAAAAAAGATGTGCAAAAATATGTGTTCAGAGAATTTTGTGCCCATTCAGTCTTTGCCCTGGTTTCTACATTTTTATGGATTAGAAAGCAGATAGTTAGGCAATGCAATTAGTTTTGTAGATATTTTTGTGCTTTACAGTTTTAGCTGAAATTGCAAAAGTTTGGGATTAATCCAAAAAAGTTTAAACAGACCACTGGTTTGGCAGTATTAGCTTACTTCTTGCTATATTGCTGAATTTAATTGCTTTTAATTATCAAGTTGCTGGTTAAAAGAAGATATATATTTTTAAGTTAAATTTCTGATACAACTGTTCATTAGAACTTTGGTTGCTGTTTTCTTTCTTGGCATGTTATATAAAACTAAAGCATAATCAAATAGAATTTAGTTTGATGACACAATTTTTATTTTTTCCTTTAGATAGTACAGTCAGCTACTATTTTCTATGGCTTGTCTGCCCTAGATATGCAGCAAATCTAACATGTGCTGTCTGTAGAAGTTTCCTCTACATCAGCTTTAAACCTATCAAGGTGCATCTTCAAGTGAAAACACAGCTCTGGACCATCAATTCAATCAGCAAAGCAGTCTAGTGGTGTTTTCATCTACACAAACACAGTATGAAGGTAGAAATTTCACTTTATCAAGAACTGAAATTCAATCTATGAAGCTCCAATCTCTGTAGATCTTTGTTGTTGGAAGATGGCAGTGCTTTAGTGACTAATATTAGGCCAGCTGCTATTCCAGAAGTTCTACAGTAGAATTCGATGCCCTCTCCAGCTCATGCATCTTTATTGTATGAAGAGTATCTGTGTTTGAACCTCACATTGTTTTTCTTTAATTATTATTAGCCAGTCCTGGAGAATGGTTCTAGTTCTAAACTCTTTAGGTAAAATCACTGAACCAATGTCTTCTCTAGGTTTCTGGACCTTCTTTTGAGAGCTTAATGATGGAATGTTGTTCTAAACCGAGAGACGGAAGAGACCTTTTTGCCCACTAAAACCAGTACAGCACAGCTCTGAAGAGACCCCACAGGAGCAAATGTAAATAGTTCCTCTTGTGAGTTACTGAAATGCTGAGCTGCTGATGCTCACCAGGGACCTCCTCTCCCAGAAATGTATCTGTGTTTGCCTAGAGAGGGAGTGTAATAGGAAATGGAGCTTGGAAGGACCTCCAGATATCAGTTTTGTTGCTCTCCCTGATGCAGCGTAACTGCAGCTTAACCATTTCTGGCAGATGTTCTGAGAATGTCTGGAGATGGAGAACCCCTCTCATCTTTAGAAAATCATGTACTCAAATGCTTGTATTTTGCATGACAGCTCTTTCCCAGAACAAAGTCTTTTCTCCTTGAATACATTCTTTATATCTTAAATGTCTACATCTTGCTTCAGCTCACACAACAATGAATTGAGATGCCACCCAAAGCAAGAAAATGAATTATTGGTCCTGTAAACCCTTTTGAATTTTTGCAGTGATGCAAATGTGGCCAGAATTTCATTCCAAGTTACAAACAGTGCTGAAGAAGCATTGCTACAGCCCCACAGATTTGTCAGCAGCGCACAGCAAGGACTTGTGCCCTGTGGGGTGGACATGCTGCTGCTCTGAGATGCCCTGCTTTTGCACTAAAAGTGATACGAGATGAAGCAACAAAGAGTTCTTTGAGCATCCATGCTTCAGCCATTGTAGCTGTCTCCAAAAGTGCATGAGGATTTCATGAGTGCATTTCAAAAACTTGCCAAAATACTCCCCAGGTCCTGATAAGTACCATAATTCAAAATCTCTCCTAAGTGCCCCAAGAAATCCTTTTTTTCCTATTGATGTGTGTAATCCAACACCTACACACTCACAACTCCAGGTTTAATAAAGTCTGGGGCTCTTTAGCTGAGATTCTGAAGCAATTTATACTATCCCCCCAGGTGAAGCTATATTTCTGTGTCCAGAATACATTATCTGTTACTGACTTTTCATCTGGATACAGATCTTGCAGAATTTAAAATATTTTCCTATGGGGATGTGTTGAAAACATCTGATGGGATTGCCTGGGGTATTGTGATGCATAGGCCTTCTGGGAGAGACTGTGGCATCAAACTCATCTGTAATTCTGTGTCTGCTCTATGCAAAGACAGGAAGCTATTTAAAAGACAGAGCCAAAGTTCCTGATGTAAGAATAGCCAAAACTCCAGAGACAGATGTACAGTCATTATCTCTCTTTAAAGCAATTAATTCAAAGTGTGAATTAATGTTATCTTCTATCACTTTTTCTGCACACAAAATGTTTTTAAAGAATAATACTGTGTTCAAATGGTGGAACACTGATTTTTCAGCATTTGGACATGTCAGAAGAAGACTTATTTAGGTAAAGTAAATGTTGTACCCTGTAGATTTTAAAAGGGTAAGAGAATGAATCCAAGAGTGTAGGAATTTTTATTCCAGTATCGAGATTAAGTATCTGTATTCAGAATGCTTTATTTGTCTAGCTTGAGGTAAAAACCATACAGTGTCCTTCTCTGCTCCATTCTACTAGAACCACATTCAAGTACATAAGATAACTTCAACAGCCCTTCATAATACTTTTATGTTACTTCTTTTATATTACTTCTGTCTCAGATTCAGAAATCTGAGGACATTGACAAGTGTCATGCAGAGGAGTCCTTAACTCCTCAGAGTGGTGCAATGAGACCTTACCAATACTGAAAAATAATATCTACAGAGAATGTTGACATGTTTTTTGCTTGACTTTGACCTGTGATGGTCATGTGGTGTCATGTTTTTGTCTCAACTTCTTACCTGACCCATGATACTTTTCAGTTCTATGCCTAATGTAGTTATGAAATGCCAAACACTGATATGTAATAACAGAGACAGCGAGATAAAGTTTTGTCCTGTAATTATTAATACAGAGGAAATACTGATGTTTGTGTATAAGGTTATCCCATATGTGACATGCCACATGCTTTAGAATGGTCTTTCACAGCATTAATAAATTCTGTGTTCAAAAAGCTACACTCATTTCGGAACAGTGAAAAGCATCATATCCAAATTGCCTGTTGTCTTTTAACCTGGTGTGTCTTCTTCTTTGCAAGGCAAAGTTGTCCTAGCAGGCAGCAGCCAGCAGCTGCATCTTCTTGGCACCCTGAAGGATCATTTGCATCCTGGATGGTGTTTCCAGCAGATTCTGTACTATGCAGTGAAGTTTCAGCTCTTGTAGTCCTCGTGTTTTATGAGCTTGGAAGACATCCAGTTTTATTACTGGACATTTTAAAAATACCATCTGAAGGCTTTAATCATTCTTTCTAAATTATTTCTTTTGATTATAGGTGAACTTTGACATAGATTAATCACAGGACTGCAATTTTTCTGTTAGGAATATCTTTTCTCCTCCTTCCTGTTGCCTCCATATTAAATATTTTTTTAAGTTCTTAATTGAGGTGGCTACTCTAATCCAAATATAGCATTTTTGAGTGATTCTGAGAAGCAATTATAGGTTTTTTTCTCCTATTAATTGCAATTTACCACTACCATGGGATTTTGGGGAGAGAGGGTGATAATTGAGGAAGACTTGAATAAAAAACTTCATCTTTTAGCATGTTGAATTTTTGAATTTTAAATTCTTTGTTATGTTGTATTGCTTGTAAAAGCTGCATTTTTCTATTTGAAACACATTCATAAGATCTGCCAGTAAAAAAATCTCTCATTTCTCTGTTTAGTGTGCCAGTAATTGGTCTACATTTTGATTTCACACCCTACGATGTCATAGGAATACTGTAGTGTTCTGTTTTATGGCCTTCATGCTTCTGCAGTATTGAAGAAGTTTGGTCATAGTTCAATTTAGCAAACTAAGTAACCTCATAGCAAACTAACACTTATGGTTCTCACAGGCTCATGTGAATTTCTAGACTGTTCTCCATTCTTCAGTGAAAAATCAGTAGTTTTGGCTTACGTTTTAGTTTGTGTTAGTTCGTATTTCTCAGTAGAAAAATACATGCCACTGTATAAGAGGAGTTTTCTGGGATTTTGTTTGTATAATTTCTTTGCTTTTTAAATGCAAACAGGATGGAATTTGCCACCCAGAGTAAGTAGCTGAGTGTCAGCTAATATGATAACAGTGTGATTGCCTCCAGGTAGAGGCAAAGGGGCATTTGCCAAGTGTACTGAAATGCAGTGAAATGTGCCCTGAGATCCACAAAGTTTCACTTTCTTCCAGCAAATCAAGCTCTTTGAATTCCTCTCCTTCAAGGGCTCTAAGAGCATTTGTGCTGCACTTTTTTTGTGCTCTTCATTGTCTGTCCTCAGTATGTGGCTTTCCACATGAAGCACTTCCTTTTGCTCTGTGTGCTCTCTTTTCATCATAGCTCTCCTTGGTGGAGCGTTGGAATGGCCTCAGATGTGTCTTCACAGGTGGAGAAAATTTTAGATGTGTTGGGAAGCGAAGGGAGTTTTCACATGGCTGCTTCTGTTTGTTGTGTGAGTATGTGGACATTTCTGTACATCTCTACTGCTTTCTGTTTGAATGAGTGGAACTCTGTGGATGTCTCTGTTCCAAGCTGCTCTTTCTCAGGTGCTTGGTCACACATTTCTGAAGGACTCACAGCACTGCTGCTGGGCTACCTCATCACTTTGAGCTGAAGCCCTCAAGTGATTGCAAGATCAGTTTGGGAAACAGAGATCCTTGTTGACACCCTTTGATGCACCCCAAATCCTTTGTGCTCTCGTAGTTCCCACGCCCTGTTGACAGCACTTTGACACTTCTGCGGTCATCTGACACTGATGTTCCAAGAAGGCATCCTGCTGCTGTCCTGAAATGAGCAGTCCTGTCTCAGGTTTGAGAATAAACTCAGATCCACAAGTAAATGGTGCAGTTCTTAAACTGCATTCTTAAAATGATAGAAATTAAGTGTTCCTTGTTCTGCTGCCACACAAGTATCTGGCTCTGGACAGGGCAGTAAGAGAGCATTTAAAAATGCTTTCTGCAAACTCTCTATTTGATGCTGATGTGCTGAAACATTGCAGATAGTGCTTCTCTCAGTCCCAGAACTTACAGACAGTATTTACTGCAATCCAGTTTTGACCTACAGAGCTTTCAAATCTGCCCTTTGCTTTGTAGTTTCTGTACACAGAGGTACCAATTTCGTCTCTTATGAGGGAGAGAAAAGTTGTTCATATGGTGATAGATCCCGTAACCTTACAGAATGAGAAAATCATTCTATTGCTGGCAATGAAAAGCAATATTTATGTCACAGAGAGGAGGTGCACTCTCCAATATGTTATACAAGATTCCAGATTTATTATACACATTCAATTTTTCCATTCAAAAAGATTCCTTTTTGATAAGATTTAAGGTTCCTATGGTGAAATATTTGAAAATTGAGACTTTTTTTATTGCTTGTATTGCCTTGAAGTTGAAATTGATCATGTAATAAAATATACTTGTTCTTTACATATCATTATGAAGCTTTCTTCTCTACAGAATAGTTTTGAATTACTATTCTACTAGCAGATTTCAGAGGAACAAGATTTAGTTAGGGCTAACTTATAGGAGACAGGTAGAGTAAGCAGATAGATACAAAGTTTAATCTACCAGTATACACTTAAGTATCTTTTTTGTGTGAAGGTTAGAAAATTAGTTTTTGAGCTGTAGCCCAGTGCAAACCCAAAACAAACAGTGGGGTTTGACCCTTTGGAAAGTGATTGTGTATTTCCAGTGATGGTGGGCAGCACCGCTCTGATTTATAGCAGAACAACTTTCACTTGATATTGCCCATATGGCAATTTTCACCACCTACACTGTGCAGGATCTGTGTCAGTAGCACACAAAGCAATGAACTTTATTCCCAGGAAATGTGACTAAGACAGAGGATGCTGCATTGTGGCATATTGATTGATAGCACAATCCAGTCATAACTAGATACCTCTTAATCCTTTGTAAACATGTGGTGAGCTTTTGAACCTCATTGCATTATTTTGACACTATTGAATTATCAAGTGTGCCAGCTTGTTTTCAAATTGTGGATTTGAAACAGATTACGACAAAAAGGTGTCATGGAACTAGTTTATTTAATATAACCCACAATCCTATTTTATACATAGTTATATTGATAGTCTTAATGCAAGAAATGGGGAGGGAGGGATATTATTTGGAGTACTTGACTCTGTAGCTTCCATCTTCATAGGCTCATAGAATAGTTTTGGTTGGAAAGGACCTTAAAAATTATCTAGTTCCAATCCCCCTACCATGGGAGAGACACCTTTCACTAGACCAGGTTGCTCAGAGTCCCATCCAACCTAGACTTGAACATTTCCAGGGATTGGGCAGCCACAGCTTTTGTGGGGAATCGGTTCCTGTGCCTCAACACCCTCACAGTGAAGAATTTCTTCCTATATCTAATCTAAACCTACAGTCTTTCATTTTTACTCCATTTCCCCTTCTCTTGTAACTACAGGCTCTTGTAAATAGTCCCTCTCCATCTTTCTTGTAGGCTCCCTTCAGGTACTGGATGGATGAGAACATCCCAGATCTTTCACAATGAAATTTTTCCTCCCAGCAGTTTATTTTTACAGTTCTAATTGTTGCAGTGCATATTGGAACAAAACTGGAAGCAGGAGCACTTAACCTGTATTTGGAGAGGAAACAAGTTTTTTTCACTACATATGGAAATATCCATTACTGGAATTTTCTGATGGCAGTGATGTGGCTGATATGTAGGACTGTAGGAGGGTGTTGTTGGTACAAGTGAAGTGAAGTGAACTTGGTACCTCACTGTACCCACATTATTTATACACTGGTTATGTGTGGCTAGTTGGAAAGAAAACTTCTTTGGTCTGTCTAGTGACAGAGCCACCAGACATGCCAAACATCATTATGCAGGGCATGCTACTCAAGATATTTGTTCCCATTTGTCAACTTGTTTTGCCAAAGGTATGTAGAAAAACTGCCAAAAAGTTGCCAAAACTATAGATCTCTGCCTTTCAGTTGACTGATACTGGATGATTTATTGAATCCCTAAAGATTTGTGAGTTAGACATGACAATTTCACTGAGGCTGGATATCATCTGGCTCTGTAGTTGGACTGCCTGATGGCCACTATGTGCCACCTCAAGCCATCAGGGCCTGTTCTGTTCATACTGGGTCTACAGCAGTTACTGCTGAGAAACCTCCCCTTCCCCTGTGCCAGGTGTGTTGCTGGCTGTGTGATGACCTGAAAATGAACCACTTTCTTTTGTCAATCACTTTCAGCCAGATTGTTTCCCAAAGCACTAAGCCTAAAGATTAAAACTGTATCTTGGGTCAAAGATGGAGCTGAGGTTTACAGAAACCTATAGCTAGTTGAAATGCAAATAGCAGTTGGTCCAGGACACAATAAGATTGTATTGTAGGCATATGGAGGTGAGGTTGGAGATTCGGAGGTGAGGGCTGGGAGGGAGAAATGCTGATCCGCTATAAACAAACAGTGCATATAAATAAACAATAAAACCACGTGTGGAAAAACATGGTCACTATGCATTATCTACGACTACAAACTCTCACCTAGTCCCAGATCCTTTTGCAATCAATTATGAACTATTGGCTCTATTAGGAGTTCTCTCAGGTGCTTTCTGACACCATAATTGCTTTTATAATGGAAAATGGAATTAAGTGATAAGAGAGAGAGAGAGCTCAAAACACATTTACTGTATCTCTGTTGAGAATGAATTGCTGTGTGATAGAGTTAGAGTAAAAGTAAGTTCTGGAAAAGACAAGAGTGGAAATTTTGTAGTCAAGAAGAAGAAAAATAACCTGATAGAAAAAAATTATGTCGAATTCCTTCTGCTTCAATAATGCTAATAAAGATTGGCTGGAAACCACTAAGCTCTCAGTGACACTCTGTCCTTTCAGACATTCAGTGGTTCGCAGGTCCTGCAACCAAGTTGTCTATCAATGTATGCTCAAGAAGTCAGCATTTGGGTTTGGTTAACCATCCTTCATGATGGCTCTTACCAAAACCTGCTGGATATCCCTGCCAGCTGTCACAGAGGCAAAACACTGCTTACCAATCGTCGTGTGAAGAACATCTCCCTGGCCTCCTGCTCCATAAGTCCCCAGAACACTTACATGTCTAACTTCAACAAATTCGTCTTCCTGATGGGATTTCTTTTTTCTTTTCTGTAGTATTATCTGCAGTTGTAAACATTTAGTAAATTTATAAGAATGGACCACTTTCATTAAAAGTACCTCAGTCCTGTCATGGACTTGTCAATATCCTTAGGCCCTAAATATATGGCTTGTAAATGTGTAGTGTTTAAAGTGTTACTTATGTTTTGTTTCATATTAATATTTGTGGTAACAGACTTCTAAAAGAGTTCTGCCCACATTTTGGGAGGTTGGATTATGTGTGCATTTCTTGAGTCTTTACATAAAAAAATAAGAGCCACACTTGGTAAAAGTCAGTGTAGCTACAACAGATTTATCACTGGAAAGCCCTTTACTTTCGTAGGTTTCTCAATCTGATTTGTCATGAAGGAAAAAATGCTTCTATTGAAAATTGCTAATGATGATAATACTGAATGTAATGTTTCTTTAGCAGAATTCTGATGGGAATTCATTGTTCTTGCTTGACACATGCTTTTTCAGAAAAAAGTATTTTATTTTTGGAAAAAGAATCTTAAGTTCTACCCAAGTATGCCAAATATGTCTATATAAATGTAACATATACTTACTTCCTCTATATTATTCTGTCAGTGTTTACTGGCAGCCAAAACAAACAATACTGCAATAAAAGTGAACAAATATAGGAACTTGGTTTTTATTTATAGTTTTTTGCCATCCAATCAGGTAGGGCCAGTTTTTGCCTTTGATGAAAATAGAGTACAAAGAGAACTTGGCTGATTAGAGAAGTATGGTTCTTAGATTAAAATGATGAGAAACTTCAAACTGTAGACTGTAGACTAACACCAGTAAAACTTTAAGAGCTTTGATACCGATTTTCCAGCAGTGGGATTTCACACCTTTTGCTTTCAGATTTCATTAGTGGTCTGGGACTAAATTAAAAGGGAGAAGCTGCTCTTAGATGCCAGGAGAGTTGATCATCCCTCAAACTTAAAAACTGTGCTGTGGCAATTAAAATTATACCAACAGCATTCTGGTATCTTTTTGGCAGATTAAGAAGTCTGGTTCTTCTTTACTTAAAAACAACTTTAAGTTGAACATCTGAAGTCAGATAGATTGCATGTTTCCCTGAATATTTACAGACTTCCCAAAATTGTTTGACCCCTTCTCCAGAAAGCAAGAGAGGAGTAACTTTACCTACTGCCAATAAGTTGAGTAACCTAGCCCTCTCAGTTGTAAAGCTGCTCAGTGCATTGGAAGATTAACTAAAAGGGTCTCTGGAAAATCACCAGGCTTTTTTAAAAACTAATGCCATCTATTTTTAATAAATGTTGACATGACGCTATCATCTATACAATTAACAAGCAGGTTAATTGTTCTTCCTCATGTGATACAGTCCCTGATCCCTTTCAGCTGCCAGTTTGCTATTACTAGAGGAGGTTGTAAATAAGAACTTTTCTGAGTGACTTGATAGAGGGATGTCTCATGTTACATGAGAAGGGCTTCCCCATATTTTATGAGTTGTGATGGTAGAATAGGAATTCACCGTTGCCAAAATAAATTCCTAATATTCTGTCTATGGTGGAAAGGATGCAATAAATAAGGCAAAGAAGAAGTCACTTGAGTTATTTCCTTTTTCCATAAAGCATGCATTATGATTACATTCACTGTCATACCTTTGGGTCCACTTCCATTTTTGTGACCTGTAATTCTTTGTGCAAGCTTTTGGATTTTTTCAGCTACTCTTCCTTATTAGTTTGCCAAGTGCCATTTAATGTCCCTGTTCAAGGAGATACTTTCCTTGCTCATGCCTATAGTAGGATTGAAATCAAAGAGAATTCAGAATTTGGCGTGATAAATGGGCTCTGTCCTCCAGATACATTTAGAACATACTTTTCTCATATGTGAAAGCATTAAGTTGCTAAATGCACTGTGTCCCATGTTTTGAAGTAATCCCTCAGGTCTTGTGAACTGAATTCAATAAGCTATGATCTGATAAGATTACGTTTTATCAGGGACCCAGTATTAACATTATTTACCCTAATGGATGTGTTCCTTTGTTTTGATGTGTATATGTGATTTATTGACACTGCAAATGAACAGAACTCAACATTGAATAGAGATTATCTAAGACATACAATGTCAGTAGTAGTTTCTTGTCACAAGCAGGTTTGAAGAATGTCTATCAAATTTCACTTACCCTTATCCTCAGCAAGTGAGATTGTAACTGTATTTTGTGGCATGGCTTTTTTGTTCCATGGGAGTACAGCACCTGGCTAATCTGCCATGATTTTAGGGTACAGCACTGGAAAGTCAGGTCCTATTAAAATCTACTTTTAGCAGCTCTGATAGGAACCCCTTCTGGTTTCTCCCTTATATTTATATTAGAAACTCTTTGCCTTTGGATGGCTGAACCCAGCAAAGTAGAATCAAATAAAATATGGAATGTGGCATGGCTTCCGTAATAATTAAGGTGAGATCTCAGCTGGATGTACTGTTGCAATTCATAGTAGCTTCACCCGTTGGCTTCTTTCTCTATCAGGCAGAAAAAATACCTTTTGCATTTAAGCATTGCTAAAAAACACACACAAATCATTTCAGGATGCAAATTTTTAAACACATTTAAAAAACTTAAATTGAACTAAACATTTAAAAACATTTCCATTCTAAGGGTAATAATATTTCAAAAAGCTTCATCTTACTATCCTACTTCAGATAAGTATGAATGTGAAAATGCTGAATTAAATTATCTTAGAAATTATGATTAGATTTTAATATATTTTTTTTTTATAAATTTCAAAATTTTTGACTGGTAAAATCAGGTGATAAGTGCTGTTGGCTCAGGAGACACTATCTTATTCCAAGAGGATAACCACTAGCTGCTATCTTATTTCAAGACAATAACCTCTAGATGAATGCCATGAGATTTAAAGAATGCTGAATAGTTCCTAGTTTTAGCCTTTCTCATTTTATAGTTCCCTCCATTTGATTACAGTGTCCTTGGAGTATGCAGGATAACCCCAAACAAAACTAGACTGTATTTTTGTAACCTATTCAAAAAATGACACTTGCAATTGGTTAGCTATACCCTTGTGGTTACATTAAACCAGCATTGTAATAATGACAAATCAGTCCATTCAAATGTCAAAATTCTAAAATATTTGTGACCTAAATGAGATCTGTTTTCAAATACATGTTTGTATTCACGGTGTAAACATAAAATATGAAGACAGTGGCAACCAGATTCACAGCAAGGTCTTTGTGCATTTCTGCTTGTTTTTAAAGAGGCTATATAGGCTATATAGAGCATACCATGCCTCACATTGTTAATGTTAAACTATTTAGTGATTTTGCCTTTTATTAGATAGCAGTGTTTGAATAATGGACAATAGAGGTGGAAAACCTGTTATTCTTTAGCTAAGCCAACATAGTTAGAGTTTGTGGCCTCTCTGTTATTGTTCATCTAGAAGATATGGAAAATAGCTATATTGTGAATCACTCTGTGGGATACTTTAGAATACCGTGTTGTTGAATTCCGTATTAAACCTGGCTGGATTATAACACTGCTTCTTTTCCTATCCATTATCAGTAAAATCCCACAGAGATTATAGTAGACTTTTAATGACCTTTGTTTATAAAAACATCAAAACTCTTATCTATACCAACTTGACAGCTGATTAGAAAAGGTTTGTCTCAAGTTTGAGTGGACATTGGTTAAATAGCTTCTTCAAGCACCCTCATTCATAATTATACTGTATCATGAAATAGCAAAGTTTAATAGTTCAGACACTTTTCCTCTATGGAGCACAGGCATTTTATCAAAACTGGAACATTAGAAACACAAAACAGCATTGAAACTGCTATTTCTCAGTTTTGACATGAATACTAGCGTTTGCCAAGTGAAATTGTAGCGATCACAGCAAAATTGTTGCCCTTATTTAAGCTATGCTAATATCAAGTTTCATCTTTTGTCTTTTAAATCTCCACAGTAATATTCCTACATCCACTGAAAACAATAAGAGATATGGATGTGGGATCAAACTTTTTACAAGAAGATTTTTATGTACTGTTTCCCACAACCACATGGTTTAGAGAAACCCACTCAGTCTTCTGTTTTGGTTGTCATTTTTTCATTCCTGTCTATTCAAGCAAAATGGAATAAAGACTGCTAGGTGAGTTTTTGACTACACATGGACAGTGAAGCAATGAAATTCACAGAATGCATGATTCCTTTAATGGAGATGTCACTGTATGCACGTGTAGATTATCTCAGAACTAGCAAAGTCCCATTTTCATTTCCAAAACATACTGAGTTAATCAAACAGACCCTACTTTATTGACTCTGCACATAAATCTCAAATTTTAACAGCTCTAGTTATCAACTAACCCTAAATGTCATGAATCTTTTCAGGAAGAAAACCAATGAATAGATTTTAGCACAGATAGGTTCTAAATACAGCAAGATCCTCAGCAGAAAAGCATCTATCCTGTCTTTTAAAAGGCTGCAAATTCAGAAATTTTACTAGTCCTCACTGAGCACAAATCTTGGCCTTAAAAATGGTAGAGAAATCTTCACTCAGTAGTGCACTCTGGTGTGTAGGGTCCTGCCTACAAAAAGCCAGTGGCATGGGTTTGCTGTTCTGGAATCAGAACAAGGGTTTGATTACAATTTTCCAACATCTTGAGTGCTCTAGGCAGCAAGATATAGAACCCAGAACCTCTTTTTTGTTTGTTTGGGGGTTTTTGTTTGCTTGGCTTTTTCTTTTTTTTTTTTTTTTTTTTTTCCCCGGTTTTTTTANNTGCTCCAGGCTTTTGAATTCTGAAATGTGGAACTGCTCTACCAGACAAAAGAGCAAGTTCAGAATAGTTAGTATTCTAGTAGTTGCCAGTGCTGTGAAGGTTGAGTTATGCTGAAAACGTCCTTCTGGTTATTGCACATGGGGTGGGGCAGAGGTCTTGTTACCAGGATGGATATTTGTTTGGGTTCAATGCTCTGATCTCCCCCTTGAATCAGTTTCAAGAGCAGACCTTTATTTTGCTATAAAATGTGATTGCTATCACACAGGAATAAAAGATATTTCATTGGATTATTCAGTAATGATCGATTTTTTTATATAGTGAGGGCAGTTTCTTGTGAACATATGGATACTGCAAGCCTGGTATTGTAGTCTCAGTAGCTACAGAATAGATTTTCCTTTCCACCCACTTCCTGACAAAGAATTACCAAAGAAATATCCCACCATGTCTTCTGTTTAAAATTCATTGCCAAGACCAGGTACTCCAAAAAGGGGAAATCAGTGGAGTTATCTTAATTTGTCCTCCTACATAAATAGACAGTGCTTTCATAAACAGGAAGAACTAAGCATCATTAGGAAGCACATTTGGCCCAAGTGCATTTTCTGGAAATATTTATGCTCCACTCCTTTTTGATAGTCAGCCTACATAGCTGGGAGGAAAGTGGTCTTGGGCCCTTTGCTTCATTGCTGCAGGCTGATCTGTTACAACCCGAGATTTGTTCCTTAGAACTATTTTAATATTTCTGGGGGAGAAGAAATCTCCAGCTGTATGATGGCTGATCCCCTTACTTCTTGTATACCTCTAAGACATCCATTCAGTTTCAGGGGGATTCCACACTATGTAACAATTTAGATGACTTTTATGGATTACTTATTGTATTTAGCATTTTGTGTATGGGAAGCCTGTCACAAATCAGGTCTGCCAGAAAGGGGATGTTAATGGGGCTAATTGCTTTGATGTAACTGTATTACATATTGGATATAATTGAGCTAATAAAATTACCCTTTTATAACAATTAGACACCTCAAATCTAATTTGCTACTTTTAGAGTAATATCCTTTGATTTAGTAATGTGCTGGGAAGGGCTGTAGTCATTGTAGAGCTATGAAAAGACTTAGGTCTGGTGGTGGCACTACGAGTGTAAACTTCTAAAAGATCTGTTTAATTTGATATTGAAGACATTTATATTTAAAAGCAGTTTTACTAAAAAACTGAGCTATATTCAGGTAGAAAAGGCATTCAGCTGTTATATTTTAAATTTCTTTCAACTCAATGTCCTCCAAAGCATCTGCCAGTTATGATGGACTGCTCTAGTGTTAGCAAGTTTCAACATCTGCTGGACTCCTTATTTTTCCTATATAATGCTGGAACTAAGCTCATTTCCACTTAAGACTCAAAGGTGTATCCATCATAGCAGTACAACCCCTTCAAATATTGCATGTATGGCAGTGACTTTGGTCTTTGTAAACTTTTTATATAGTTTTGTAAGTGGTGAACAGTACTTATTGGTTTATTCTGAGTTTTGTTTTTTCTTTTCTATCCTATACTCTGCCTTCTTTGCCACACTTTCTAAATGTTTTCTTACATCTCTCCTGATTTAGTCTGGGTTTAGCATCATGAAGACTTTTGTGCGTGATACAGATACATTCATAAACTAAAATTAATGAGACCTTGAGCAAAATGCCAGGGTCTTGCAAAATACCTGCCCTGGCCATCAAGGCAAACATCCTTTTGACTGCAAAGCTCAAACCTCAGAAATTACTTTTTCCCTCCTCATTTCCCTCCTTTGCCCCATTTCCTCTTCCCCTCTTAGTACATTTTGTTAGGGAAACAGTCTTTGTTTTTCTAAAAACCTGAAGACTCCAGTCCTGCTCTCCTTAGCCCTGTTGTTGTCCATTACTCTGAAACATGCTGACAGGGAAAGCATCCATCTCCCAGGCTCAGGAGCCAGGATAGGAAGGAGACCAAAAAGCAGTTGTGAAGTTTGCTTGCTCCTCACAACAAAGCCTGGACCAGGAAGTGTCCACTCAAAGGAGAGGAGTAAATAACAGTAAACCTGGTGCTCTGGCAGCAGTTATTTGGGATATATGGAGCATGTTACTATGGAGCATTTGCAGCTACTAACTGGGTCTTGGCCTTGATCTGTCACTATATAAAACTGTCATTATTTGCATTCACAGGAGCTTAAACATCTCCAAACAAAATGAGCTAAATAACATCTCATCGCTTTTCAATGGGTTTACAATTTTAATTTTAAGAAGGCAATAGTTGCTGCATGTTTGTTGGAGTCTGCTGGTCATGATGATATTGGCCTCAGAGCAAAGTTTTCTCAAGCTAGTAGAGAGGCTTTTGGAGATCTTTTTGTTTTGTCCAGTCCCTGCCCTTTGTATTGTTTAATGGAGGTGAACACACAGGCAGGAGGGATTGGTTAAAACCTTTGTCAGCTCTTTTGGTTCCCAGCTAATTTAAAATCTGAATGCTAGCCCCAACTCCATTAGCACTGAAATCATCAAATGTGTGTTATTTTGGACCAAATTAGTTTACATTAGTTCTGTTATCTAGTCTCCTTGAAGCACATGACCATTAAACTCAGCCATATAATGGATAATGTAATAACATTTGCACAGTTTATGTCTTATTACAATTGATTATGCACTTGAACAATCAGTACTGTATGACCAGTCCCAAGACAGGACTATAATTCAGCAGTTCTTCTGAATACCCCTATGAACAAAAACCCGCCTGCATTCTCCATCTATACCCTGTCAACATGCCAGCACTGAAGCAATCAAAATTTGCTGCAGCTTTGCTGCATTTTTGTGCTTTTTCTGGTGTCTGAGATGAACAGCCTGAAAAGTGGATATTTTTGTTATTTTCTGAGTTTTCTCAGGATATAATTTGGATCAATCACCTCTTTGTTTTTTCAATGTAATTAGATTTCAAACCCCTATTTTTCCATTATATTGCTGAGCTAGCTTTTAGCTTTCACTAAGAAGGATTTGAATAACCTCATGTTGTCTCTCTGAACGTGACAGCTGACATCCTGAAATTATATATTTCTATATGTTAAACCACAATTAAAACACACTATGTTGTACTTTAAAAGCTGATCTCATCATCTTCAGTTTAGCTCATTTTTCTCTTTCTTCACCCATGCCCCCATTCCAATGGTGGATTGAAACCAGGCTTTCTGGCTGCAGCCTTTGAAATCTGAATTTCATCAGTGATAGAGCACTGGAATGTCTGATTTGAAGCAGAAAAGATTTATTGCAATCAATGTTAGTGTGCACAAAGTCACGCCATCCTGTTTTAGAAGTTACCTACTGCCTCTCTCTTCCCTCCAACCACTCCACCTGACTTACACCTTACCATAGAACAGTGTACTTGCAATCCCATCTCAGACAAGGGTGGGGTTTTCTAATGATTCATTCAAATATGTAATAATTATGATCAAAGCATATTTCACAAATTGAAATTAATCACATTTTTAGTGTTGGCCCATGAACAATAAACAATTTCTTGTAGGGGGCCCTATTAGAGATCAGTGAAAGTTCAGAACTTAATTTGTCTTTAGTGCATTTTTGGGGGATAGTAAATGATTTCATACAGACTTTCTGGCTCTATGTGAGCTTTCCTTTTGGCACAAGTTTACTTAAAAAAATGTAGAACAGACAGTAGCTGCATTTCATAAACCATTCTATTATTTCAAGTTGATTTTTAATACTATATCTAAATTGACAGAAAGAAAAAGCTTGGCAAGTGTGTTAGATCAATTATCTGTGATGCTTTTAATTTATAAGGGAGATTGTGATTTTCTACTAAGCATGAAATCATATTAGCAATTGCCAACTAAAAAACACATTTTCCTATAAACTGTACATGGAGTAAATAAAAAGTATACAATCAGAAAGAAAGCTTGTGGGAGTTTTCTTTTTCTTTCTGTAACATTATATAAGTACGGGTAAAATTTAGACAACTGGGAGCAGTTTGTTTAGGCAGGTATCGGTTCAAAGTGTTTTTAAACACAGGGTTTATCTCACATACCATGAGTCTATCTGGTTTTGCTGTCACATTGATTCTTATGACATTCTCATATTGTAGAGATGAAATTAGGTTCCTCTCCTGAAATATGGGAAAGATTCCACAAAATGTCTGTTGTTCACAATCGATACAGGAAGTAAATCAATTTACTGAGTAACAGATCTCTTCAGAAAGTGCCAAAAAAACTCTGAATTATTTGAGGGATATGACCTTGCTGTCCTGTTATTGTCTCAGAGGATGACGAAAGGAGAGAGAGTTAATTTCATGTATGTCTGTCGTGTAGATATTTATCATCAGCACTGATACAATCTTAAATCTTCTTTAAACACCTCCAAGATGAGTTTCTAGTGCTGGCCAAACATTCCAGATTGGTTCCAACAAAAGGGAAAACTTTTAAAAGTTTGAGAAAAAATATGCATGACAGCTATGAGGGAACATGTTAGGTATTTATTTCACAGGATAAGGACATGACAGGACAGAGAAAAATATAGGGCACACTGGAGCACAAAGTAGAACAATTTTTTTTACTGTCTTTTTTGATGTCTCTTCAGAAATATTTTTAGGTAGGAAAATCAATAAGATGGGTCCAGCACAGCTCTCGGTGTGGCTGGATTTACTATTTAGTGAGGCTGTTCGTACAGTGAAGTCCTGGAAATTCCAGATGTTTTCAGGATATACTCACAAACCAAATAGAAATGTGGTTATAGTCCATGTGGGTAACCCAGGATCTCAGGGTTATTATAATTAAGCTTTGCCAAGATTTTTCACAAAGTATCCTGAAAGCTAGATTAAATACAGGAATATGAATGATGGTTTCTACCAGCAGTGTGGGTCCACCTTTACAAGAGCTTCTGCTATGAACAGGCTTTTTCCAGTGAATTCTTATCCAGTTTTCTTTATCTTAGTAGAAGCCCTGGTTTTGGGGGAGTCCTGAGAATTTCTTTCCTTTTGCAGGAGTGGCAGTCCTGCCACTTCGTGTCCCAGACACCCTGTAAAATGAAAGGGTAAAGTCCCAGATTTGCACTGGTAGACTTTGGAACTAGAGGAGTACACAGACTTAGCATTTCTCTCCACAACATTGAGCCATGAAGGTTAGGAGCAGAGTCTTTAATTGACTATTTGGTACTTTCAACACATGCAGAGCTGAAACCAAGCTAAGCTTGAGAACTAAGAGCCTAATCAGCTCCGTCCAGTTTGCAAATTTTCTGTGTAATTTACATGTAATACAGTTTTCCCACAGCTTACACTGGAGGAAGTTTGCATATGCTGACACCCTTACCTATTGATACTGTATTTGACTCTAGGATTTATGAGTGAATTTTCAGACTCTTTTCTGAATGTTTTGCACTTTAGTGTATGTGCAATCTGCCATGGCAAGATCCGCAGAATTAAAGGGCAGAACACTTTTGAGAAGATTTTAAATTGCATTCAGAAATCAGGTTAGGAGATCATTAGATGACTGCTCTTGTGGAATAAAATTGTGTCTCTTTCGTGAAGACAGTACTGTAATTGTTTTGTTAGTTTTGACTTAATGATTGTAGTGAAATGCTCAAGACTGGACTACTGGTTACCAAGCTTTACTTATTTTATCTGAATGTTAGCTGTGTTTTAACAGAATGGGCATGCGCTTGCTGTAAGAGCTAACGCCACTACTAATTCACAACCTGAAATTATTTCTGTTTATTTTCCTTTTAATTGATTTGAATGATATAATCTGTGCTATTGCCTTTTGGTCTGTGTTTACTAACCTCAATGCAGTACCTTCTGCTGCTTTAAATCACAGTGGCTTTAGTAGTTCATGCAATTCAAAACCTTGTTTGGATGTATGTTAATTGTTTTACCTGTTGTAGCTGCAAATTATACCTGCTTAGGTCAGAGAAGAAAGTCTGTTTAATCTATTTCAGGTAGTTAATCTCAAAACACCACCTCTAGGATCCTCTTTTTGTTGATAAAGTCTATTGATTCCCATGGTGGACAAAACTTCCTCCTTGCACCACTTATCCTCTGCTGGGTTGTCCTGTGTCTGACCTTTGTCTTGGCTAAGCCAGCCTTGCTGCCAGCCTCAGTGGCCATCATCTGTTGTCTTTTACATGCTTTTATGCATTCATGGGTAAACTCCAGCCAGGCTTCCACCTATTCTGTTTAAAACCCTGCTGTTCTGCTGCAGTGCTCTTTACTAAGCAAGACATCAGTCAAAAATTGACTGTTCATCTAAACTCATCAGCTAAACAAGCTTCCAATTCATATTTATGGTCCATCTCAGTTTATTCTTGCTGAGGTGCTGCCTTACCTTATTTCACTAGCTGAAGTAGCCCATTGTACCCCTTACTTATTAGTATTTATTTGGAAGGGAAGCAGAAGGGAAGCTGACTGGGTGGTGCTTGCATAGCCTGACCTACTGGAAGGTACTAGTGAGTGGCTGGGACACAAGGAAGGCCTACAGGTCTCTCCAGGGAAAAAGTCTGGGACTCTGTGCAGAGCTTGCTACAATGAGGAGCCTTAGCCTTGTTTGAAAGACTTACATGCTTCTCTAATAGAGAATAGTACAAATAATAACACCTTCAACTTAGGTCTCATACTCTGACCTTTGTGTTTGTAATATATTAACACAGGCAGGCATTGATGAGTACTTTTTTCCACTTTTTTTCTGTGAAAATTAATCTGCAAAGGGTAATAAATGGATATTATGTATTTCTGAAGTACTATCTAGTCAAGTAACAGAAATTCTTAATTACTTATGCAGGGACTAACTGGCAAAATGAAGGGCAAAGACTGTGACTAAGGTACTTGTGCATATAAGGTACAAAACTGTTTGGATCATTCCATGAAGACAAAGACGTGCACAGCTCAGCTCACTTACCTCTGACACACGCAAGCCCAGGTGGACTTATTCTCCCACTATGTATGCCTATTATTAATGCTATTAAAAATTATTGCTCCAAACAAGATGAAAATACGCCCTTAAGCTAACAGTTTAACATTTATTTCCAATCTTATATTTGCTGTTTTGGAAACAGAAGAGTTTCCCATTTCCCTCATTTCCCAGGTGGAGTAAAGGGGAACAATATAAACTCTGTATTTTAGTGTAAAAAATGTAAACACAGATGAAATGTACTTCAGAGCTCATTTTGCCAAAGCTTTTCTTGGATGATTTCCATCAACATAGTTATTGTAATTATTTTCCAAATGTTACCCATGTGATTCTCATTTGCTGCATGTTTAATTCCCTACCTTAAATGAGGGCACTCAGGTATGACTAAAGATGGCAGACATCTAAAGATTTGTAGGTTCAACCTGCATAATGGCCCCACAGTGGTCACATAGATGCTCATGTGCTCTTATATGAAATACAACAAGAACTGGTTGAAATCCTATGTGTGGATTCAGTCTTGTGCCTTTTGAAGCTAAAAAGCAGATGTTATCCATGGCATGATACTTCAGGTATAAAATTAATATTTAAAATTAATTATNTCCTAAGGTTTCCCATCAAAAGTAGCTAAACTAAGTAATTAAAGGTCAAAGCAGTTGCAGTAAAATTAGAGCTACTATTGAATTATGTTATTCTCATAATTTACTTCTCATATTCCTTCTCCTCTAGACACCAGCCACAGAAAAGCACAGAAATGCAGGTTAAGAGTCAAAACTTGTCAGCTTAGACACTAGTTAATCAGCCAACAATAAAAATTTTGGAGTTAAGGCTCCTTTCACTTATGTTTGTTCTATGGCTAAGTCACTTCAATGGATTTAATACTCCCAACAGTAAAATGCAAACTCTGTCCATTAAAATTTTTCATCCTACGTGAATGTGGCCTTTCTCCTCCTCTTTCACTTCTCTTAATTTAGAAATGTCTGGTTGGATCACAATGGTGTTGCCAGATTTTCTAGGAGCTGGGGAAGCTGCAATGCTTACACCAAGATGACTTTCTTGCAATCTTGAAAGAACATTAAAAAGCCCTAGAAAACGTCCAAACCCAGGAAGAATGTTAAATGCAAATCAACTCTATCAATTCTAGGCTGAGTCTCAAGATAGAGGACTATTTCCTCCTGCAATATTTAAATATTCTGGCATATTGGTGGTAATGTAATACCCTGAAAAATGTTCTGCACAACACTTTTTTGTTTAATGAACCTTGCATTGGTGTCAGAATATCTTTTTAGTTTTATGTAATGCAGCATAATGCTCCATTTACTGAAGCAGAGGGTAGAAAATAGAAAAGCCAATGGATCACAATTGTCGAAAAGCAACTGCTTCCGTAACTATCCCTACACCCCTTCCAGTGCAAGAGACAGAGGGCAGCCTTGCATTTCTTTTTTTTTCTATCCTCTTTGGCTTTGCTTTATGTTTTGATTCCAAATGTTATAAGACACAAGGTAAGTTACTCAAAACTATTTATTAGCTTGTTAAACTGAAATGCCTTTGCTCCTTGGCCAGGTTTTATAGGAACCCACAAAACATTGAAGTACCTCACAGGCAGTGCCCCACCTTTGCAGATGACATCAGCACAACAGGACTTGATTTTTCAATATATCTTTAAAAATATATTTCTAACAAGTACACATTCTTACATGTATTTTCTTTCACTTGAATCAGGCAGCTTATATGAAGTCATGATTTATGTCTCCCAAAGGATCTTAAGAATTTAGAATCTATAAGCCTGATCCTAATGTCTTTACTCAGGCAAAATGCCTGGAATAAACCAGAGGATAAATAAGGCTTCATATAGCATTTGGCCATGACTTAAAAAACACCATTAAGAAAAGCATTTGCAGGTATCAAAGGTGAACTTTGCCTCGTATCTAAAAGTGAATGAGCATTAAGATACACCCCAGTTTATTCCACACATACAACTTTAGCAGTTTGCTTGACGGACTCTATCATATTTTTGGCACTGTCCGTCTGCTCCATCCCAGCAGGCACTGGTACACATACATGGGTGTGTCTTTATGAGCCTTTCAGCTCGGACCAGGTGAGTGGGCGTTCCTGAGGAGACTCATCCTGGTCTCCATCCATCCATGTTGTGGAGATTTCTCCTCGCACACAGGCAGCTTTTTGAGCTAAGCCATAGCAGATAATGTGCATCAGGAGCTGAACTAATGCTGCCCCACAGCTCATGGGGCTGACTAGAGCTTGTCTGAACTGACACCCTGTCCTCCCAAACGCAGGGAGTTTGGAAGTCAGGTCCTCGGCTCCGGCTGTTTCGCTTTCCAGATCTGCTCATGTTGGGGTGCACAACTGGTTGGGGTAGATACAGTCACATGTTCCTCATGATCCTAGTACAAAGCAGACTGCAGCCTCAGCAACTAACCCACATGTCTGCTGCACATCTGTACAGTGAACAAGTCTGTGATGGGGGTTGTTGTTTTCTTTCCTTTTTTTAAACTTCTATCAGGGAGTCTTAAATCTGGAGTTGTGGTTTTCTGTTGTTGAATGTAATTTCAACGAAGAGATCTGTTGCATCTATCTGCCCTGCTCAGTTAGTGCCTCAAGCTACCACAATCTCAGTGTTTTATAGACAAACCATATGTTATTTGGAAATCTCTTACCTGGAAAACTGTTCCTTTCTTACTGTGGCAAGATTTATTTCACTGAAACTGACACAATTTAGCCTTGTCAGGCAAGAAGTTTCAGTGACGTGTCAAAGATCCCAGAGTGGATGGAGCTGATTGAAATCCAGGCTGCCCTGCTAAACTGGTATTCCCTCTGCCTCAGGCCACACTGAGTTGCCCAAATGCTTGAACAAGAGCTGTTCAGGAAGCTCCCCCATCAAAGGTTTGGTTTTGGCCAGTCAGCCACCCTCGGTGGGTGGCTCTGGCATTTCTCAGCCACACAGCTGTGGCAAGGATGACCAGGACAGGGGCAGGAGAGGAGTTGAAGCCTGGACCATGATAATTCAGACCTAAATAGTTTTATGCTGCAGTGGATTTCTGGGCTTATGCAAATGGAATTACACAGGTTTGTAGCTGTTGAACACGGCTTGTGAAATTTAAGTAAAAAATCTTATCTGGTAAATGTTTCAGAAAACATTCCGTATTCAGTGTGAGCCATTACAGAACTGGGATTCTCCAAATAAGCAGAATGATTTGTGATACAGATCCTAAAACCCACCACCCTTTTAATGCAATCTGTTTCTTAATTCACCTCTGTGTTGCCCCTTTTTCCTCTGAGTGGAAAGTTCACATGACACCATTAGAAATGAGCACTCCAAAAGGCAGAGAGAGGCCACTTCATGTACTGTTTTGGAAGCTCCCTAAAGTGAAAAATGATATTCTTGAGGATGAAGATTCCACAATGCCTTAAGGTACAGTACATTCTCTAAAAATGATGCCTAAGCATATTTTTTACTATCTGTAATACTTCCAGCACAGTCAGATTACAGACATGCTTGTAAGGATTTGCTGAGAGCTATAACAGTCAAATCTTTCCATAAATTATCAGCACAAGAAAGCAGTCTTTTACTAGAAATTGATTTAACACTAACAAAATTGTGCTTATCTTAATGAGTTAATTTGGTGTTCTCATGCATAGCATATACACTTCCTTGGGGCTTTAAATAGCATCTAAAAATACGTCCAATGGATATTTAAAGTGAATTGTCTCTCATGTATGGAAATACTAGTTCTATGTCTGAATTAATGCAATAGATATATAAATAGGTGAAATGGAAATTTCAATGGAAATTCAAAATGGACTTTTCAATATAGAAATATTGATTGATGTCTTCCTTCATTTAATGTATATCAAATAAAAAGGCTATAAAATTTGAAGGTCATGCTGACATCACTTATTATGATTACTTGCTGTCCTGGACAGTTTTATTAATGTCTTAATGCTCAGTAGCTTTAAGCAACCTATCATTTTGCAAAATAAAAGACGATTGATCCAGTTATTTTTAATGGCTGCATATTCCTTAGCTATATAATGGTGGTGCCTTTTTTTTTTTTTACAGCAGAAAAGGATCTGCCTTAAAACTATTCAATATTTGTGATGAAAAAAGATTTTTAAAGTAATTGAATACTTACTTAATAATTAATCTAAAAGTCTTGAAAATAATTAATAGTTCAGCTTGAGGAAGGTGAAACAGGCCTGTTTTGTTTTGTTTTTGTAATTGTGAATGACTTCTGTGTGTGAAGTTTGCTCGGGTGATGATGGCAATACCTGAGTAATCAAAGTCAGCAGTAAACCCTTCAGTCATGAAGAAGGAAAAATTCAATTTCTTGAAGATGTAGCATTCAGGCGAATAGTAAAATCCTCAGTGTAAAAGTGGGACACATTTAGCAATAATATACCCTGGATATTTAAAAAAAATCTGTTTACAGATTATGTTTATAATCTGATATACATTTACAGTCTGGTGACAGATTACCTTTAATTATTTTCATCCTCAACACAACTCTCCCCAGTTCCTCTAAAAAGGTTAACTACATCTGTCAGACAGAGACAGTACTGTTGTGACCAAATGCACACTGGTGACAATAAAGTCTCAATATTGCAGGGAATTAACAAAAAAAAAAAAAAGTAATAGTTTAGAGGAGCTTTTTTCCCCTAAAAATAGAGATGCTGTACTATTGAACACTGGCAGCATACACAGGGAATGCAGACAATAGCCACTGCTGAAGGACAGTGCTGGTGTCTTTTTAATCCACTGTTCTGCAGAGAAAGTAAAATCATCTGACTTCTTAAGATGATAATATGTTATTAGCCAATGTTTTAGTAGGAACATACAAATCTTGGTAATCCATGCTACCTATATTTCTAGGGACACGCAAGCTACCTTGTACTTGGCCCTGCTCTTTTATTCTGTAACATTGTCTATCATGAATACAAAACTGTAAAGCAAATTAAACAGAATCCTGGTCAAAGCAAAATATAGCTAAACCCAAAATAAAACTTCCAATAAATTGAAACATGGGGGCATATATACAAAAAAATTTTCACCCTGTGCTGTCAAAATAAAGAGTTCCCCCATATATAACACATTACCACATATTTCTGTTCCCCCTTCCACTCACTTGAATACACTGTTTTAGTATATTGAAATACTAGTTAGGTGTTTATTTTAAAAATTAAGAAATGTTTAGGAAATGACACAGTTTAGCCAGTGGCAAATAAGTGAAATTAAAAGTTGGCCTTCTGCCACTGAAAACAGAGACATGCTTCTAATGTGTTGACTCAAAGCTCATAACATTTCTGGCAAATGAAGCATGAAGCATATTGTCAGATAAGTAAAGACTGTTACATCCAGAAAACTAGTCTACATGAATGCTAAGATTCCAAGTCAAGCACTGAGAAGTTAATAACTGCTGGGGTTAAACTACCTAAGTAATATTAATTCAACCTACTTGTACTTGTTATAATGTTCTTTAATTACATGATAATTGCAATACCTATTAAGTGCACAGAACATAGTGAGGGCAAGATCCAGCTGCCAGTCCAGCTCTGTCTGGAATCTCTCCATCCAGTCATTTGCTGTTCTTCCCTTTGGCCAGATGCTGGGACCTTGCGGGGTTGCCTCGGTGACATCCTTCTGGGAGGAGGTGGTGGGAGGCACACGTCTCTCCTTGCAGCCAGGCTCAGAGCCAGAAGTCATGGTGCCAACATAACCTGCAAAAAGAAATCCCAAGGGCAGGAACTAGTCCTACATCTACAGAGCTTTGCTCACCTGATTTATTGCATGAGTCTGCTTGTGGGAACACTTGATATGTTTTTACAGAAGCTGAAAGGTGTCAGTGAATAAAACAGAGGCTTTCAAGAAGGGAAAGGACAATATTAGTACTACAAGAAACTGAAAAACACTCCAACATTGAATTGGCCCTTATCTCTGTTTCTGTCACAGGATTCTTCATGCAAAGATGATCAAATACTTTTAATTAACTTTCTCACAGCTGCCTACTGCCAATCTCAGCACTAGCTGTAAGAAATGGAAAGAGAACTTCTTCAGGAAAATCGTCTTTATTTGTTAAGCATTGTGATAGTACTAACAACAGAACTGAATTGAAAGATGGGGAATGAATACTTGTACTGTATTTAATACATTAATCTTAGAAAAAGTGTAGAACTGTGAGCCATGTAGTAGCTGTTACCTGTTTGATAATCCTACAAAGGAGGCTGTGCAAGAAATGGGCAAGAGTGTCATTAGAGACTTCCATAATGATCACGTATGAAGAGCTGGTTTGTAACAACATTAATTCTGACTATTTTCACTTTTGCGAGGGATTCTTTGTTTACATGTGTTCCATTATGCATGGTTATCTTTAACATGGGAAGCTAAGGGAAGGAGCTGGAGAAGGAATGACTGTCCACAACTGCAGGGCCAACAAGACTGGAAACCTCAGAACTCAGCTAAGACCTCAGTCCATGCTTGCAGTGGTTGGCTATTACCTAGCGTTAAGCCACACATTTTAGCAGTGGTTTTCACAGCAGTGTTTCATTGCACTACAGAGGGACCCAGGACTGCTGCTTTTCTTCCCCGATTTCTAAAGGGAGCAATTTCACCACTTGTCTATAGACATGCTTATTTCTACTTCTCAGCCCTCTCCTCCTCCCTTCTGCTTTCGTCCAGACCCCCAGCTTCTGACCTCTCTCAACACACGCCTTTTGTTTCCTTGTCTCTCTTTCTCCTTGGATCAGATTCTTTCCCTTACTGCCAGGACTCCAATGTGAATCGCATGCCTGATGGATAGAAACTGGTTTTCTGTCTTAGTTCTGGACTAAGGGCATGACAAAACTGCTGCATCCCTTGCAGCATTTCTCCCAGGGAAACATATGCATATTTCCAGTATTCTCAGCCACAAGCATTTAAAATATCAGGACGTAGACCACAACAGATCATGAAACTGCCTTCACAGTCACAGGACTGTGAAACCCCAAACCCCAAAATTCTGTTGTTCTTTTTATTAGACTTCTTGGGTTTTATTTATTCTCAATTTTTTTTTTTTTTTTTTTAAGATTTCACCATGTAGTTACACTGTGTTTTCAGGCTTTTCATTATAAAAGTGAGTTCTGGAAACCTTCTCTTAAAAATATTGACAACTAAAATTTTCTTAAGCTCAGCAGGACTTCAGAAGTTGTCATTTTAAGAACATGAAGTGGTGCAGAAGGTGGGCTAGAACCAGGAGCATTATTAGCTCTGCCCTTTGTCCGTGTATGGGGATAAGGCATGCTCAAGGCCCAGAGGATCCTTGGAAAATTTATCTGCCAGGCTTCAGCTGACTGTCTGGAGCATGTAGCAATGTGCTTTCTGGTGCAAGCTCCATCAACATTTTGACATAGATTTTTGTAGCAATAAACCTCCTGAGCAGATTCATGCCTCTGTTCTGAGCAGCAAGGATAGCAGACTTCTTTCATGAGGCAGCTGGAAGGATTTTTACATGGACAACACCGTTTTAACCTTAATACTATTCCTGAAAATGGGTGAAGCATTTAAGATGACACTCTCTACAAGAACTCAGCCTGAAGTGAGCAAACAGCATTACATACTTCAGGGAGAACAATTGAAATATGGCAAACTTCTGAGACATTCACAATAAAAGTCACTGGGGGAAAATAATTATGCAATAAGACATAGTTATCATTCATGTTTAACATGAGGTGAACTTGGGGATTCTAATTAATTTATTCCATTTTCACTTAGGAGTTTGTTTCAACACTTAGCTATGTATTGATACTATGAGACTATGTTTATATACTACAGTTATATTACTGGATTTAATTACCTAATTTTAATTACGCATCTAAAAGGATCTGTTCTTTCATATTAATGGATGTTACTTTTATTTTAAACCTCATATTTAAATATAATTTCAGGATATTATCACACTCTAAAATTCTGGATTATACAAGGATATCCTTCTGATTAACAGTACTGCTCAAAATCTAATTTTAATATATAATAATTGGAAATAAAGATACTTGGTATTAAGAATAACAATTCATTTTGCTTTTTGTCAATTGTGGCTTCAAATGATGACCTGTCACTTTGGAAAATCTCCTTTACTTAGTGGGAGTTGACAGCTTCAAGAATGGAGAAAAAGGGGCAAGATATATTTGATAAGCTTCAAAATTACACTTCTTGACTGTTTTCTACTTACTTGTGTACAGATCTGAATTTAGTTGGTAATTAAATTTCTTCATGCATTGTGGGTGTCACAGGTTCATTTCCAATCCAGTGTTTGAAAATTTTGGAATCTTTGAAATTATGATGGGCCAAACTCTACCCTATCCCACTGGACTAAATCCAAAATAATTTTGTGAAGAAAATGAACATTTGAAGGAAAAGACCTGAATTCAGACTTACCCCAATGAACTCACTTCCAGATTCACATTAAGGAAAGGCTGACAGCTCAGTAAAGTATCTAGCTGTGAATGCAATTTAATGAATAAATCCATGGTTCAAATTAGGCAGTAGGAGGACTTAACAGATGACTGTTGTGGTACTTGTGTCACACTTGTATTATATTCCAAACATGACTTTCTTTTTCTGCTTCACCTCTGAATCTGTCCCAGATATAGAATACTTAAACCTTTGTATCCTCTAAACCTACAGTCAGAGGTCTCATAAATGGCGAAGAATTACATCAGTCTTCTACACACAACTCTTACAGCTATTGAATGCCTACAGTATGCTGCACACAAGCGATAAAAGTCTGTATGTGTGACACTATGTCTGCTTGGTAGGGGAAAAGGAGAGAGAGATGCTGAAATACCCAATTCTACTGTTAAATAATGACTTGCTTATGAGACTCACTGACCTATTAAATACAAACATCTGGTCTAGGTGTTCAGGATCCAAATGAATTACCCACCAAAGACTAACCAGGCATATCAGACCTCAACTCGCTCCCAACAACCAAATCACCCAATATTTCACTTGTGGAAAAAGTAAGTGTTTTGTTAAAGTGGGGCTAGTCAAATAAAGGTTTTTTCCAGTACTGACAATAAGGCTTTATGATTTGTGTTACTGTATTAGTCAGCTGTGTTCTGTTGCTATTCTGCTAAACTCACCAAAAGCTTCAGATTTCTCATGACTTTCCTCAATCACACTCTGATCTCACCCTGTCTGATAATTTATGGACAGGTCTTGTTGTCACTGGGAAAGAGCAAAACTCAGAACTATGGAGAAGGGTTTGTTTATCACTTGAATTTCAGATACACTTTTGTGTGAGTCAGTATTAAACAAGAACTCGTGCACGGTGTCGAAGCAGCTGTGATAAACGGTAGCGCCAAAGATTTTCCTGATACTAATCTGAGACCTGATTACTTGTAATTGTTCTATTTTTATTACTCTAATGGGCACGTGCCAGACTTGGTTCACCACTTACATGGCTTGTTATGGCCATGCCACAGAAGCTTCAATGTTGCTCTGTGACAGAACAGGTCAAATCTCCGTGCCTGCTGACAGCTGAAGAGGAAGAATGATCAGTATGCCTCTCTTTGCTCTTACCTTGTCTGATATCTATTCTCAACACATTGTTTTGTTGCTGCTCTATGGATCACTGAAAGACAATTAGCCTTGCCTTTGGGAAGGCAGAAATCAGACCGCTGGCTCTGTGTTGCAGAGAACAAAGAAGAAAGTGTGTGCCACTGCTGGGTGTTTGGCATTTGATGAAATGATGTTTTCTCAGAAGCCTGCCTCATTGAGCTTGCCTCCCTGGCAGGGCAAAAGCTGTTCCTGTGTGAAAACCAGGTGGCTGCAATTCCTGTCTAGCCAAGCTTAGGTCTCAATTATCCGGTAAGGCATCTGTGTCTCCTGTGGTCCTGGGTCCTTTAACCCAGGGGGAGGGACTGGATTGTTCAAGTTAGAGAATATGAACTGGCTGCGGTAGTCATAGCAAAACTCCTGCCTCCAGCAGGTGAGCTGGATGGCTTTTTCTAACAGGAGCAGCAGTTGGCTCCTGGCACTACCTGTGCCAGAATAACATCTGCTAGGAGCCTGGCAGAGAGCAGTGGGAAGAGTTGGCTCTGTGGATTGTAAACCTTGGATGCCTTCTTACCCAAATTTTGTCACTTTCTCCTGCTAGTGAGCCAAGTGTTGCTTAAAAAGAAAGGAGTACGTTCTCTCACAGAAAAAATGATCCCTGGAAGGAAACTCTTAACCCTGATGTTAAGACAGTTAAGCTTCCTTTGTCCTGGTGAAGGAATGCAGAACTGTGTGTGAGGATGTGAGGATAAGGAATAGAGAACAGGTGGAAATATACTTAAGCAAACGCATGGCATCTGCCTTCTTACATGTTGTCTAAGTGAGAGGTGCTTTGCTAATGACTGTAAATAATTTTCTTTCCTCATCCACCCCCACCCATCTTCCTCCTGATCTCCATAGTTTATTCTACTCCTTAATTTTCATCTTCTGGCAACGCTTTGTAAAGATGGTCTACATGCCCACTAGTCTGTAGGGGAGAAACTTGCAGAAAAATGGATGCAAAAGAACAATGTTTAAGGAAAAAGTCATTGATTGTTAGTACTGCCATACTAACTAGTTCCATCTTCTCTTTTTATGTTTTAGCCACTATATTTTATCCACTTACTTTAGATTGTTGGTATGCTGGAGCAGGAACTACAGTTTTTAAAGTAGTTTTTAAAATTACACTGAAATAGCAAAGAAAGGAGTTACATCAATCAGGAGACATGAAAATTATTTCACAAAGAGGGAAGTCACTGTAATTTTTTTGGGACCTCAAGTAAAAAAGTGTTACTAAACCAGTCAAATCTAGGCTGTTATGCAAAATTAGCAATTGATTATGTACTTCTCAAGAAAAGTTATGCATGAAGGTGGAGCCATAGTTATGAAAGCTTTAAATTCCTCACAGTGAATTGTCATCAATAGCAGTGCAAAAATGACTGTATTTACAGACAGGAAATCTTCTCAGATAAACACATTGATAGCTGTTTAACATTTCCTGTTGATGCTGTTCCTGTTTTTCAGTTACACTTAAAACAGGTTAATTTGAAAATGCTAATAGGTGGATTAACATTGTGCCACAAAATGCTACACAAGGTCCCAAACATAAATATGTAAGGCTAAGCTAGTTTAGTAACCTAATTTAATAACTGATATTTAAATATACTTATGGACAATGCAATAAACCTAAACAATTCACATAGTAGAGCTGTTTATCCTCCATGAATCTGTTTTCAATAGCTGACTTGTTTAACCAACATAAACAACTCCCTTATTAAATCATGTATAATTTTGGAACTTGGGTTAAAACATTCCCACAATATTTGGTGCAGATGTTATAAAGTTGTAAAAATCTGCAGAATACCCTGTTTTAAAGCTGGTTATTTTAGGATTAGGAACAAGATGAGTAAACTGAATCAATGTCAAACACACTATAAATTATGAAAACATTAAGCAACTTCTTTTTACCTTATTTGCCTTTGTGGTGAGGGTGACAAGTACTGGGACAACTGGGAATCTGCTTGATCACACATCACCTGACACAGAATGTTGAAATATTATGGATTAAGGCCCAACACTGATGCATACAAAGTCATTCTACAAAATTCTTGAATCCTATACATTTGTCAGGTATCATCAGTGTTTCTTGTGTGATTTGAGTTTCCTCAGTGTTTACATGCCCAGAGATATTTCCAGTCCCTGCATCTCTTCCCTTTGTTGAGTGGAATTCAGGATGCAGAAGGACTAGAGGCTTCTTCAACTGATTTTTCTCACCCTGCACTACCCTCCCAGCTCCCTTTCCTTCTCACAGTTTTGCTGTGTGGCAAAGGGAACGTTTTTCATTATTGCCCCAAAAAAAATTCAGAAGGAATTTGCTGTTCCCCTCAAGAATGGTCAACCAGCCTTACAGCTGTGAGGGCAGAAACAACTCTCTTAATTTTGACCTGACTGATTCTTGCTTACCTGAGATACCAGGCCTAACACTTTGGGCCACATTCACACTGAGCAAACCCGAATAAGACAGGATGAAGGGCCATGCTCTTACTGCCACCAAGTGAGGTTTGAGGATTGTGATGTGATAATAAATTGAATAGAGCAGCCTCAGATTTTGTATTGTGTTCCTGTTGGTGGGGACAGTGGAGGGATCATGCAATTCGTCACTGGTGCTGGGACACATCCTTGAACTGTAGTGCAGTTTCAATTATTTTTGAAATATGATCATTTGTAAAACTCCCTCTGAAAATATTGACTGAGTGAACAGTGAAAAATTGTTTATGAGCTGTGCACATCAAGGAGCACAAACTTAGGGGCTGCCTGTAAGATGCTATTTCGGGCATTTCTATGCCCAACCCAAAATTTCTTTACAACCTTCCAATGGGAAATACAGTGTCACAGACTATGTACCAAGGCAGAAACTTAAGGAGCTTCCATCAAAGCGGTAGCCTGATCAAGGTCCTTGGTGAATAAAAAAAATGCAAGGTACTATGATAACATCTCAAAATAAGTAATGATTTTGATTTTCAGTTTAAACACTTCACTATTTTGATAAATCATTAAGAAAACATAAAACCTAAATCAGAACATGTCCTTCTTCCCCCAACCAGGAACAGGTGAATCACACGTGGATTAAGTAAAAGGAAGAAACCCCATGAGCCGTGTGAGAGATTCACTTTACAAACTCTAAGTTAAAGAAAAACTAAATTTGAACATCCATTTCCCCATAATTTTGTCCCACGCATGCCATACAGTAACAGATGAATTATGATTGTGAAAATCCAGTGTCTGTGGGACAGCCTGTCAGTCTGTGTAAACTGGTGGTAAGGACACAAATGTACAAGGGTGCTGCCTCTGAGTTTGCAAGCTGGAGCTCTCCTGCTACATGACCCAGTGCTGGGTGTCCCTTTGATGACTGAAATAACTGAAGGCACCAGAATGTTTCAGTCAAATTTTGGTAATTCTTGCCTTTGGTAGCCCCTAGTCCTGTCTGTATGTTACACCTGTATCTTCAACGATCCCCCAGATATCCCACAGATATAAGTGGGAATAGCTGCTCATGGTTAAGCAACATCCATACTTTCTCTCCTCCCATCTGCCAGCCTCTGCCCAGTCTCTCCTAAATCTCCATCCCTTCTGTCATTCCTAAATCTTCCCTTCTGTCAGACACACACTTAAAACAAGTTCCTTCCACTTTCCTGCCTACGCTATCAAGTGGATCTAGTGTGCGTGAGGACTTCTGAGAAGTATTTAATAGATGTGGTCATGTTTACTCCTGCCAGCTGTACTGAAAGTTATGAAATACCACCACCACCACCACTGTTCCCTCCATTCTTGTTCTTCAGAGAAACTTGCTGACAATTGCTTGAAGGGTGGCTGTTTCCCATTGTGCTCCATGACAGTAAAGCCAAATGCCCCCAGGGAGAAGGGTGACCTCGTAACTGGTGAGGAGATGGAGACAAGAGAATCCCATTATGAACAAAGAGACAGAAATACCACTTGCAAAATCACAGCTCACTGAGGTCAGCTGGGGAAGAATGAGGGGGGATGCCAGCCATGTTGAAAGGCGTCTTCAACAAGGCTTTGTTGAACTACTGACCAGCTTTGTCAGGGAGCTTGTTTGTTGATGAAAATTCAGAAAAAAATATTAAAATCACTGAATTTTAGAGATTTTTTTTCAAAAATTAGCAATTCTCTAGGGGGGTTAGAATTTTTTTTTTAAACAAATGTGGCACTCTGATAACTCCCTGTCTGTGAGTGAAATTACGCAGGGGTCTCCAAATTACTTTTAAAGTGTTTCTTGCAAATAGTATACACTGTCCATCAAAATACAAAGTGTGTTTTATTCCAAGTAATGCATCTATCTCAAATAAAACAAAAAACCCAAACCAAACCAAAACAGAAGACTGCATCCTGAGACACTGAGAGACAGTGAATAAATTAATTTGTGGGTAAAAAAAAAATGATGCAAAGACATGGACATATTGTTTATGTTATAGCTTTAAAGAACTGATCAGAAAATAAAAATCAACAATTTTATTTGTTGAAGAGTTTTTTTGCTTTTATAGTGGAAATGATGCTTTATTTATAGGCTTGCCACTAACTGCTGCTAGAACCTAGTGTTCCTTCTCAAAATTAATACCTATAAATAACTGACATTGGGGAGAATAAAATCCAGGATCCTGTATACATTGTATTTGTACATCTTCTTTACTTATTTTCTTTGTGTTTTGACCTATGAAATTTTCCTCTAAATGGCTAGACAAATTTAACTTCAGCAAATTAAAACTTGAGATGACATTTATTTCTGTTAAACAAATATGTAGCTTTGAGAACATAACTAAATATCTTATGAATTATAACTGCAGTGCACTAAGTCACATACTTGCTTGACAGAAATAAATGTTGGCTAGAATCAAATTGTAGAACTCGAAGTGTACTGTCTTAAAAATAACTAATTAAAAGCCTAGATAATTTATTTGAGATGTATTGAACCAGGATAAAAGGAAGTGCATCTTTCATGTAATTGTATTAGCTTTCACACACTCATTTGTGATTTTCACAGAGGAGAAAAAATCAGGAATACTGTTAAAAGCATCTGCTAAGCAGATATTTGTAAAAGACTATGAATCATTTTTGTGTACAGTACACAGCTTTAAGGGAAGATTTTTGATGCATTAAATGTTGATCCTTGTAATCCTAGTTATCCTTCCTTGTCTCAGCTGTTTATTTCTAGTTACAAGGTCATTCAGCTCTTTCTGTATCTCATGTTGAATTTGACATTAGAACCACAAAACATTCATTTTCCTTTCTTTTAGCTGCCCAATTTATTCAAAAAATCCCTAAAACATGTAGATGCAAATTATTTTGAGCTTTAAGAAAATCTTAGTGATTTTGGAAAAAAAAATCTTTATAATTTTTCTGCCTGAAATCTTGCTTCCCATGATATGGATTATGACTTGGCTTTCAGGACCATCTTTATTTAATCATGTTGTTTTAAGTCCAATATTGAGATAAATTTGGAGCTTTTCCCACTTATTTCACCGAGACAAAATCTGTTCCTTGTTGCAATAATTTTTTTGCCCTGAAAATCTAACTTTATCCTGTGATAATTTCAAAGTAAATTTTTAATATTAAGTTAGATGATCAAACTGACAACAATTCTGTGGTCTTACCCAAGAAATGAGCAAATACAGCAGTAACATTTTTTTGTTTGTTCCTGAAAAAAAATGTTTTGCCAATACTGCAGGAAGTACAGGCTTTTTCCTATCATTTCTACCTCCAGAAATTTAAACTGCAATCCTGAAAGCTGCATGTGCTCTACATCTGCGTGATGCAATTACCTTAACTGGGACCATTCACTTCTTTTTCTAAACAGCTACCTAAGTGTGTTTGCAAGATTGGAGTCTTAGAATATTTTTATTTTAAACAATATGATAACATCAATCTGTAATGGTGACTTGGTGCGGTCATTCATTTAGAGAAATGGAATCTAAATTGTTTCAGCCAGGACTAATCTTTCTCTTGAATGAAAACAATGGGTTTGGCTTTTTGTTGTTCACAGTGTTGTTTTAGAAGAGCGCTTGGGCACTTTTTGAGAGGGATTATATGTCATATTGCCCATGATAGCAGTGGACTCATTTGATGACTTTGAAGACCCCCTTCAATCTTGTGCTTATATATGAACCTGGTCAGTATTATTGCTGCTGTTTTGATGGATACTTTTTGTCACATCCAAAATTTTATTTGGTGGATTGCCCTGCACAGCAGCACGCGGGTTACACTTAAAGTGCAGGCTGACAAGAATTCCACAAAAGTAACCTGCTAGAAGAGACATTCTGTGATTAACAAATTTACTGGTATATTTTTGCGATGACAAATAGAGAACACAACTGTATCCACTGCTTTTCTGTCCTTTTTTTTTCTAGGTTATCCTCTTTAAAAAGTGTACCCTGTAGGTGTTCATGTTAGCTGGTATTTCCTTTCAGTGTCTCCAGTAAGTTATCCTTTCATTGTGGGTAAGTAAGAGTTTGCAAAACTTTGCACCCTTATTCTTAAATTAAATACTGACAAGGAATGGAAGTGTAAAGCATGCTAATAAGCAAGACCTCCCTGTGGGAACCTGTGATAGAAGACTGTTTCACATTGAGAGGCAGACAGCGCTGTTGACACAGGCTGTCAAAAAGGCTTCATGTCTTTGAAAGAAAATCTTAATCTTCTTTATTCATGTGTGAACAGGTCCAGGCCTTCATCCCGTAGCTTATATGCATTGACTGTTTAAACTGTGGGTTGCTAGGCTTTGGGTAGGGTTTGTTTGCTTGTGTCTACATTGTACGAATGGATGAGGACTGAAAATTAAAATCTGTCTGACACAGAGCACTGCTTTTCTGTCTCTGTTTGAAGAGACATGGCAACCCAGGGTGAAATGAAAAGGAATTTTATTGAGCGCAAAAACCTCTCAGTGTTTAAATGTTGGACGCAGGAACTGAATGGTCAATTTGGGAGGCTTGTAGGTTGTTTATAGACATTGGGATGGCTGTCAATCACAGTACAATGGTGAAATTTGTGTTGGAAAAAAAGTGCTTTTTAGTGGCTGAACTCCTGTTTCCTGTTAAAATGCTCACATCAACAAACAAAAAGAGGTTTTGTCTGAAGTTTACAAGCAAGAAAATTTCAGAATAACAGAGATGCTGCTACCGTTGTGGCATCTTTTGATCATTGCGGCACTGGCTATTTAACATTTAAAACCAAATTTTACAGAGAAAGATCCTATTGCTCTGTGGACCAGATTCTGATCTACTTCTGTGGCTTATAAATCATGAAAAAAATTCAGGAATGTGTCAATTAAATGAATGGCATTATGCTATTGAAAAGTAATATGACAATGGATTCTGAGACTTCGTGTATGTCTGTGCTGTTAAAAAGTTAGATATGTTTTACATGTTATTTATATGTTTATAAATCAATAACAAGGAGAAGCAGAAGATAAACAGCACCTATAAAAAAGTAATCTCTTCCAGCACTTGTTAGTAACAAGAAGAGGAAAAAGCCTTATTTCAGAAGCAACTTTCCTCTTTCCATTTATTGTTAAAGCTAACTGGAAGCATTTTGCTACTTCATTTTACAGAAGCTTGTATTATCTCAGTATTATCTTGTATTATTTCATGCTGAAACTTGGCCTAATGTCAAACTTGCCACTATAGGCTTTGGAATAATTAAAAAAGAAAAAAAAAAGACGGAACTGCAGGACATAGAAATAAGCCTGTTTTAACAGAATCAAATTTAAAATGTTAATGCCGTTGGCTTTTTCTGGTTTCATAACATGAAAAAGCATGTTTTACAGAACACTGGCTGAGAACTCAGCCCTCAAAATCTGATATAAAATGTGGTTTCTGGGCCCCTGTGGGATTCATAGAAGGAAAGAATTCTCCCATTGTAATTCTTTCACCTCTGAGCATTTCAGCCCCCAATCCTAGATCTTTTTGCCTCAGTGGCAGGGGAAGCAGTGAGGCTCAAAAGGGCCAAGGCATGGCAGAGCCATCATCCAAGTGATAGTTCATATTAAAATCTTCCTCACCTTATGAGCATTCAGCCCATATATTTTCCATAATCACTGGGAGCTCATAGAGCATGATAATGTTGTGCAGTTTTCTGGTTCTGAACAACAGGGCTATTCCTTTGTGCTCACCTTCATATTTTCACTAATTTCCTCAATGTACGTGTGTTTACTGTACTCTTCATGTCTTTCTGAGCAGGTTTTTCATTGGCATATGCAGTAATAAGCTACTTGCTGTTTTGTAGACAGGTGTGTATAGTTAATCCTGAAGTAGCTACCACCTTCAAATGTCTTCATTACTTGTTTCATCCTTCGCCTAAAATATAAAGCCTTAAAGTCTATGATGTTGATAGTGACTGAAATATTCATCATGAGGAGCTCTCCTCTGTAATTTTTAAATGAGAGAGTACATCTGAGGACAGTCTCAAAACTAAATTTCCTATCACTTTGCAGATTTCTGAAATTTGTTGTCTGTTTACCTTTTCAAATCTTTGCCTAATTCCTTCAGTAGCTTCAGTTACAGAGCTCATGCAAAACACCAAAAGTTAATCATATCACTGCTTTCCAAACTGGAATTTCTGTTTTTTGAGATGCATCTTTCTTTCAATTTAAATTTACCATAGTAAAGCATGTACAGCCCTAATTCCTTGTTTAATAATTGGTTATTTACTGCAACTCTCTTTTCAGGTTTTGTTGTCTTGACAACAAGACCTAAGATAAACCAGTGTGGGTAACTGATTAGAAAAACAAAACTTGAGTTTACATTTGGAGAGAGAGGGAAATTTTGTCCCTGTGTTATATACAGGAACTATACAGGTGCTCAACCTGATCAATGGAAATTCATAGAGGGATGTCTCACCTGGAAGTTCATTTTCTGTTCTCAAGTATCCCACATTGCTTCTTGCAAAAGAGCTTTTCACCTTCATTCCCTTCAGCTGTGGCTGCATTTGGCTTCAGCAGAAATGCAGCTGCACGAGTGAAATGCTGTGGGGTTTTTCAAGCACTGTCCTTGGCTCTACTGCCACATTCAGCAGCCTTAGGTGATTTGTATCACCTAGATATATGTCATTTTTTCCCTCTTCTGTAAAATGGGATCAGCGACAAGGGCTCTGCATAAAAACAGTTATGAAAACTAATTTTATGAAAAGCAAAGATGCTGTTGTTTATTACTACTCATAAGTTTCAGCTGAGTAAAGCATTTCATTTTCTTCATAGTTTCCTTCACCAATACATCAACACAGCTTGTGTTGCTTCCTCTGTGCGTGACTAAGAGGTAAATATGTCTTCTCTTGCAGAAAAGTAGAACACTTACATTTTTGCTTTCACTCATCATCTTCCATGTTAACTCTTGTAAGGTCCTACTACTTATTATTCTCCTTGTTTTAATCTCTTAGAAGCATATGTCAGTATATGCTGTTCTTGCATGATCAATACATCATTCTTGTTTATTACTGATCTGCCTCCCCTTAGCATGCTCAATAGGTACAGCTGCCCCTGGAGACAGCTTCCTCCCAGGTTTATCTCCCTCTGTCCAAGGTCTGCTCCCTTTGCCATCAGGAATGTCAAATACAGAGCTTTCTTAATATGCTAACCCTATTCCCATCCTATTGATTTCTTCCTCTCTGCTATGACCAGCTTTTGAAGTCTTGATTTGCCAAGGTCTTCCCATCTTTAAAATGTCTCCTAAAGACTGACCTCTTCTATGAGTATTGTAAAAGGAAACCATTCTTCTTGCTCTTCGTTCCAGGTGTGCTTTAGTCTTTCCTCTGCAATGTTGGGGGCAGGGACTGGGTCAGATTCTCTGGATGTGGACAAGAGCTTTATTTTTTAAGGGATTTTATCTGGTATAGAGGAGCTGCTGCAAACTGGACAGATAGCTAGGGACTGTATGCTGCATACAGTGGTCAAACAACAAACTACATCTTTCAGGCAGCAAGTGTTCCTCTCCCTCCCCCCTTCCTCCAGGCTTTATTCTGAAGGTCTAAGTTTATAACAAAAGAAACAAAAAGGTTTTTATATAAATGGAAAAGCAAATGGAGCCCAGCTCATGTTACAACTCAGCCTTCTGACAGCCCGGAATGGAGATCTGCCCTACTTAGAGGCCTCTCTTTGCTCTGAACTGCAAGGGAGCTTTTAATATTCCCTCACTTGCTCTGAGTGCTCTCTGATTAGACCTTCACCTCCAGCTCGGTCTTAACCCAAACTGTACATTTGGCAAAGGTTGCTGCAACAGTTTTGTCTGTACAGTAACAGCAACAGTGGAGCCATTATCCACTGCCTCAGTGCTATTGGGGTATAAATAATAAGCAGGGTGTGTATGCACAGTGTTGTGATTGCTCAGAAAAGTCCACTGTGTTGCAAATCCTTTAAAATATTACAGTGAGAAAGTATTTCAACTTTCCATTAGTCATAAAAGCCAACATTTTTAATATGCATGATTAAATTTAGTCAGGGAGATAAATGTGTGTTGTTTTTTCTCTTTTTTTTTTTTTCTTTCTGAAAGAGATTGATGGAAACAGCCCAACACTTTTGGTGTAGGTGCTTAAATATGTTTAAATTTGAGAGGGTGCTTTAAATTAACAAAGCAGGTGCCAGAATGCCTAAATTCAACCTTCTTACTCAGGTGCCTAATTTTAGGCAAGGCAGTATTTGTAGGATTAAATATCTTTTATTGGACTATGTAGAAAAAACCTCAGACTGGCGAACACAAATCATTCTCTTGTTAGGTGCTTGAAACTTTAGAGAAATCATTCACACTGTAATAGATGGTCTGTGCTGAAAATAAACCACATTTGATACTTTATTTCTTTCAGGCTTTCTGCAAGCAGTGTAACAAGGGTGAAACACAATTTTAAAAGCAAATGCCTGGATAAACTGCAAGATGTAGTGATGCCTGAATTGGGAGCCACAGATTACTGCCAGACTTTGAAGCTGAATGATTGTCGTTTTATGCTAAGCTGACTTGTAGGTGACAAATTTTTTTTGCCTATTTTTAAAAGCATTTTTACCTGTTTTTAAATAGGCAAAATTTTTCTGCCTATTTTTAAAATAATTTCTTCCTTTAAAATGAGAGCTTCCAAAACTTTATGGTTGTAAAATAATAAAGATTTTGGAGAGTGTGGGAAAATAACTAGATTACACTATGGCCCCAAAACAAAATGGAAAGTGTGGTCACTGGCAAGAACAATTTGAATCTGGTACATTTTATGGAATAAATCACCATCTGGTTTCTTGTACAGTTATCTCAGTACATAAAAATTACTAAAGAGTAGGAGAAGCTTGGGCAAGTCTATTCAGAGTAATAACATGGCCTACAGAGCATCACACAATCCTTCCATGCAAAGTTCATCCAATGTCATCCTCTCTTTTCTTAACTTTCTTTGCCCTTTGTTATGTTTTCTGCCTTTGCAGGAGAGAGAAGCATGAGGAGATTTCAGGGATATTATTTTCTCTAGTTTTATAAAGGACCAGATAAAACAAAACCCATATGACCTTTAGAGCTGCAGGTGACACTGTTTGATGAATGCTGGGCACATCACAGTATTGTGCTGTGTCCTTTCCACTTAGAGCCCATAAATTCTAAGTTCCTAAAATGCATAGCTGCAATCTTACTAGTGGAGAAACAGATGGATGTGTCACTGATATTTGGAGCCAACCATTTTCAAGATGCCAACTTCCATGCACTGTAAAAGTGGCTAATTACTTTGCTTTCCTAACTGCCTTTCGCTTGGTGGGATGCCATTGGCCTTTATCTCTTTGTTTTTATATACCCGGCTGTTTTGTTAGTGCTCTGCACTCTACACCCCTGCTTCTGTTTCTCAGGAGGTTAGACAGTGAGTTATATATTCACTTGAGACACAGCCCTCCCGATTTTGAGAATGAATGCAAAAGAGAAGTTGGATAAGCACTTTGTTTCTCTTTAAATTTGAAATCTACAAAAAATTACGTGTGGGTCGTTGTGTGTGTGGAAGAACCTTCAGTTTCTACTAACAGTACAAAGATTTATGGGGAGAAAGACTCCTTTAGATGAGTCTTGCTGTGTCATGAGAAATACTATATGTGGATTTACAGATCTATCTAATTTTTATGCCTGTACACTCCTCCTTAAAAGGATTGCCAGCTTTGTCAAACAGTGAGGTTTGGGTACAGTTAGCTTTTCCTTCTCCTGGGAAGAATACTTTGACTTTGACTGGTTTGCCCTTTGTGAGCCTGGTCTTTAGGACTCTGAATCTCACCCTAAAACACACTCTAGACAGCAAAGTAGAAAATGCTTGTTCATTGCCTGAGCACTGCACTGCTTTAGCTAAAACTAAGAGGACTTCATTCTATATTGTAATAGGTCTGGCAAAAGGAAGCCAAGAGCCTCACAGGGGGCCAGCAGGTTTTTGGATTTCAGTCTGAGTTTGCTTCTGAGCTTTTTCTTAATATCACAATGGGCTCTTGCTGTGTGCTTCTAATGCCTCAGCAATGAAGTCAGGGTATATTATGCCATCTGTCCAGGAGTCAACACTACAGGTCAAGCTAATTTAAACTGGCACTTTTCATCTCCCTATGCTTGTATGCACTACATTTAATAGTTTAAGTGAGTGATTGTATCTCCTGACCCTGCAACAAAGACAAAGCACATGTTTGTATTTTTTCATTATCTCTAGTTGTCAGGAATAAGGATATTTGATCCTTTAATGAAAAATATGGTTTAATCAGGGGCTGATACACAACTTTTGTTTTAGGAGTGGGTGTGTTCCTTTAATTTATTTTTCATGCCCATTTCTATCTTTTTTTTCTTTGAAAGGTAAGTAAGAAGGAAAACTTATATATGGTGGAACTTTGTAAATTTAATCCTGGATTGAAGAGTTTAAATGTAAAAATCATTCTTCCTCACATTTAGATTAAAAATTTTATCAGGGGAACTGTTTGCCCTGTGGCAAACAGAAGAGTTAAGTGATGATCCTGGAGCACAATTACTCCCATAAATACTTTGAATTCTGTGAAAAGAGCATTCTCTCTCTACATCAATATTTCTCAACTGAGCTCTGCAATGAAATTAGAAAAATTAAATGTATAGGGATGATGGGTGAATTTTTAGAATGGAGGTTTGATAAATGAAAAATGTGCAAAACAGTATAATAATACATGTTGTAAAATCCAGGGAAACCTTTCTCAAGATTAGTACTCCGTTTACTTCATCTGTCATATTTTTCCTCCTTCTTTTTGCTATTTCTCCGACTTGTTATTTCTTCTCACCACCATGTTTCCAGTATTTTTCTTTTTCTGACCCTGGAGAAATACAGTCATTGCTGAGGAGGGAAAGGGAAGAAAGACCACACACAAGCATTTATTTCTTAAACACATCTGAAGTTTGGAACAGGGATACTGTTCATATGATAAGATTGTCAATATGTTATTTTCCCTCATTTCCAAAAATGTTATACAATTATGATAATATAAATCTATCTCCTGCAGCCATATTAGCCCAGGGCACCAAAGTTATGACTGCCAAACTCAAGCTAATTTCAGAACCAATTGAGATGTATCCATGTAAATTAACTCTGCAGACAGATATATGGGTTGTTTGTTTTTGTTACAATAAAGAATCTCAGTGTAAACCTGGTCCTATATGATGGCTATGGCCAGCTGTTGGTCTAATATTTTTTGTGATATGAACCTTTTGTCAATAATTGAAGACATGGCACAATTCAAAACACACACACACACAAACACAGAAAGTCTAAATATTACAAAATGAGAATAAACACTTGGAACTTCAAACACTACAGTGAGGCAGAAAGATGAGACTCATGTCCCTCCTTGTCATCCAAGGGACCCCGGAACTGAGAGAAACCAAAGCAGAAAATGTGACTGAGCCAATAGCCAGTGTGCAGACCTGAAGGTACAGCCTGCCCAAGGTACAGCCTTACAGCTGGAAGTGTTTGAACTGCCAAAATTAATGTTTTTATAGAAAGGTATTAATTTCACACCTACTTTCTATACTAGTGATGTTAAACTTGGGACAAGGAGCACAAACATACTAAATCACTCATTAACAAGGGTAAAAGGAAAAGAAAACAAAATATGCAATCGATATTTTTCATATAATACTGAGTGTAATTTCATATGCATGTCCTTATACAAGGAAATATCTGTGTTATAAGCAGGTACAAACAGAACAAATAACAACATTTTGAACTAGGATTTAAAAGCTAGAAAGAAATATGATTCTTTCAAAAACATGTACAACATTTTCAATATTAACCCTTATATTTTATACTGTTTTTCATCTCTACTGCATCTAAAATATACTGAAATTTCCTAATACTGATATATGATTTATTAATCAAAGTGAAACTGTAAAATATTTCTTACCATTATTGTGAGTTAAATATTGCATTCTAGGTAAAGGTTACCTGTCCAGAAGCTAGATTCATAATTGAGAAGTAGGAATAATGGCATATTAGACCACTGGTGAAAGAAAAAAATTATGAGAAGCTATAATGGTGACTTCATTGGCTGTTATAAATCTGGAAGGGGAATGATGTCACATAGAGCTGTATCTTTAAAAAGACATTAAATTAATCCAGTAAGGCAGGACAAAAGTGGCTTAGAATTACACATTAATATTAATCCAGAGCAAAATGTATTATAAATTCAAAATCAATTCCTAAAGAAGGGACTTGACAAATTTAATGAATAAGGACAGAAACTCCCATTATAAGTAATATAACTATTAAAAAATTTGGAGAATGAACATTTATTAGGTTGAATGTGTTGTACTTACACGGCATGATAAAAAAGTGAGGTACTTCTTATTCATACTTGCAATTCTAATGTATATAAATCACAGCAAGGACGATTGCAAAAGAGCATTTAGAGAAGAGGGAAGGGACAGATAGTCATTAGCAGCAAAATAAGTGAGAGGTTTTTGTGAGATAGGGAGTGCTGGAGAGTGTTTTAGCCTCCTTTGCTTCCAGCAGACTAAATGATGTTATTCTACATTATAAAAACCGAGTTAACCACTGGGCATTTCCCTTTAATTCAGGTTAATTCCTGCCTGTTGTGGTGCTCAGCCCTCGCTGCCATGGCAGCACATTTCAATCCATGAAGCCCCAGATCACTGATCACAAACACCGCCGATGGTGCAAATTGCAAGGTCCCCTGTGCTTCCCCACAGGAGAAGGCATTCTCTGATTTTTGCCTCTATTGGCATGGCATAATGGGTTCTGCACAGGAACTGACAACATCCTACATAACTTTCTGAGATCCATTCTAGTTTTGTTTTCCTAAGGAGAGGCTTTCTGCTTTGTAGTCCCAGCTGAACTTAGGTATGAGCTTGCTATTTTCCAATTCCTAAGTGAGAAAGTCTGTTAAGGGAGTTGCTCTCCAGGACCCCAAGGTTCATAGAGCTTGACTTCCAGAAGACCTTTTTAGAGCACAATGGCAGGAGCCAAGCCCATGGATCTTGCTCTTTTTGTCTGTGGTAGTTCACCTGCCTAGTTTGTCTCAGACAGTCTTGGATTGATGAAGTTTTACAATGTGGGTATATATCAACCATTGATTTTTGAGTGGCTGAAGGCAAACTTGTTTATCTATCATTTACACTATTTGTTTCCCTCCTGAAATGCTGATTTTTGACAGGGCAAACAGCAGAATGGTACCTTACTTTTGTGAACTACTGGTTAGTAATACAGTACTATGTTCAGTTTTTGTAGCAGATAAAAATGCAGAACAAAAATTCATGTGTTGTGGAGACTGCAAATTCTTTTTGTTTGCACAAGCTTTTGGGAACAGAAGATTTTTTTCTCCCTGCTCATCTGACTTTACATGAATTTTGCTCTTTAGGAAGGAAGGATATACTGTGATTTCATTTGCAGATGGCTAGAAGGATACTTGTCCCTGTAGGCTTTATAGACCAGGCTTTTGGCTTGTTTGGGAATACTTTCTTAGGAGATTGATGCCAGTTTTACCTTGTTTATTTTTTTCATATCACTCTACTGTGCTTGGTTGTCCTGATCTATCTTTGGAACAAGTCACATGCTAGTTGCTTGAGAAAGGAGATCTGTTGGTAACTGACATTACAAAGAGTCCACAGAAGATTAAATGAATATTGTTCTTTCTTCTGTTCTTCTTTTATCTTACTCTCTTCTCTCTGAGCTCTTATAAGCTTGATTAGTTGGCTGAGATATGCTGTGTATATTATATAAGGATATCATATAAGAAGCTTCTGACAAAAAATTTATTGCACTTACTGAGACTTGATGAAATGTGAAAGAAATAAAGTTACGAATGTACAGTTATATTTGGCTAGGTATGGACATTAACAGACATTATTTGTTGAAATTCCTTCTCAAAATCAAGAAATTATTGGAAATGAGCAGAAATCATTTGGATTGATGCTGCTGCAATATTAATATATTTTCTCTCTGTTAAAATTTTATTAACACTTTCTGTCTACTATGTAAAAACTACAGAAATGTAAATCTTACTGTACGTGATTAATAAACAAATTAACCAAAGGTAGCTTTCAGTCTTATCCCTTTCCTCTGAATAAATTGAGGAATAAATTAAATAAATTTACTTTTAATATGATATTAAAGGGAAGAAAGAAAAGTGAAAAAAACAAACAAAAATTATTATATAACTTTGGGACAGAATAGATTGAGCATTTTTTTCCTGTGGTGACATACTGCCATGTAGTGGCACCTTACTTCAATATTTACTTCTGTTATGATTAAGAAACCTGTCAGGGGTTTTTCCCTCAGTCAATCATGCCTGGTAAGCAGATGTTGGTTTAAGTAGTATAACCAAAAATTAATTGGGTGCTAGAGGCCCAGAAGACTGTTCTGCTTTCAGAAACTGGAAAGCCCCTTTCTGATTTGGGAGCATATATAGTCAATCCAAGTTCAGAGCTGGAGACAAGTTGTGTCCTGCAGTATTATTATCTTCCTGACATACTGTGCTTCATGCTTCATGTGTTGTAGGGCTTGTTCTGGACATCCCACTTCTGTCTATGCCTTACAAGTGCTCAGGATGATGAGCTGAAGCTGTGGTTTACTGTGGCTTAGAGGAGTGGCAAAGTCCACTGCTGTCTTTGAGACATTTATAAAAAGCAATTTGCTGCTGTAGCACATAACACACAGCCATTGTACACAGGAACACCTTCTGAGAGGTTTTGCAGCTTTCCTTCCAAAAATGACTGCCTGCTCAGCTGGAAGTTTTCTTTGCATTTTCAGTCATTTTGAATATTTTTCCTTTGTTTTTTTTCTAACAAAGGTACAGCTGACCTCACATGTTTACAAGCAGTAAAAATACTTGCATAATAATTAAGGACATAATTTCTGTTCTATAAACTGATTTGGTTTAATTTTAACAAGAGCTGAACTCAATCCATCTGCAAGTGAGGGCTTAGTTCCTTCAAACAGATAAACACACTACAGACTTTGTACAGCTAAGACGTCTGCAATTTTTCATAAGCTAGCAGAGAGGCTGTTTTATTTAACATAGTTCACACTGAAAATATGATTTGATTCTAAGTTTAAAGGAGAAGTGCAAATTCTAAACCACAGGCTTTGTTAAAGCTTTCTAATTCCATTCCAAGTATTATGGAAGTCTGATGTTTGAATAAGGCCAAGTCATCTTTTAATTCCTAAACTGGCTCCCATAAAAGGCTGGAAAGTCTTTGATCTATGTAAAAGAGAAGATCACCAGGGAGAAGTCTCTGCTTCTGTTTGTCCAAATGTTGCAAGCAGTCTCTAGGCTATAGCTAACAACTCAAATTATATTTGTTTGTGTCTCAGGCAGACTTTTAGATTTGCATATAAAAGGGATTTCAATGGCAATATCAGCCTCTTTCATGGGATTTGCAAAAGAGGAAAAAGGGTAGTCAAAGTTTGATGTAACAGACTGGTCTGCAATGATGTCATGTAATTAGTGTGTGGTAGTATAAATATTGCCTGATATCATACTTCTATTTCTAAAATTATCTGGTATGTACACAGCAAATCTGAAAAATTCTATGCAAAACTTTTTCAATATTGGACTAAAACATGGAGATAAAATACACTCTGTGGAATGGAATGAAATAGAATAGACTAGGATGGGATAGAATAGAATTGAAGTTTTCCTGAAAGAAAGAAAAAAAATATCTGGAAGGATTATTCTAGGAGGAATAAGGGAAATTCACCTTCAGTATATATGTAAAGTTTGTAGAACGCGGTTTCTATCAAGGTCTCCTGAATTTTTTTACTGGTCATTTTAGAGGAAAATAGAAAACACAGGAATAGGCTGAAGAGCTGTTCTGACTATTTAGTAGGGAAACATATGAAGGAAGCACAGGAATTGTGAAGAAGGCTACATGCTGCAGCTTATGTTGATGGCATCTAGTTTTATTTTGGGTGAAGTGGGAGGCACAGTACCATGCAATAACACAGTCATCTGTCTTATGACTGAAGTTATACTTCTCATAAGCAGAAAGGTTATTTATAATCACCTATGAAAATTTCCTACCAGTATTTTTTTCTACATAGCATACTCCTGTAATCACCTTTTTTTTCCTCAAGAAAGTCAAAGAGGGTTTAATGAACAAACCTTCCCAGTCTTTGTCTCCTCCCATCCATAACAATCTTAGGAGGGCTTAGACAGGAAGAATTGTTCTTGCAAGCCAGACTTTATTGTTCTCTTCTTGAGCATTTATCACAACCAAATGCAGATATGAGAGGCGGTCCTGCAGAAGAATCATGCTAGATTAGGCTGGTACTTATCTCTTCATGTCACTGGAGCCCTTGACCACATGCTACTTGCTTTTTCCATTATCCCCATTTGGCTATAATTTTAATTCCCTTTTAATGTTACAGGGAAAAAATTGTAATTTTTAAAATTACATGAGCTAAGTTTACATGAGCTAACTTCATCCCTTGAAGCCTTACATCTTCCCTCTCAGTATGAAATATGGCAACTTTAGAGGTAAATGTACAGTTTTAACAAATACTAAAGATGTTAACTAGATTAGAGTTTGTTTCTAGTATTATATATAGTGCTTCAGCATATTAGGTTTTATTGTTTTTCATGAGAATGATGTCATATCATGACCTCATATTAAGAGCTAATGCAAAGTACAGCTGCTCTTCTCCAACAGTCCTTTTAAACAATGCAAATGTGCTGCTTTCTTGTCTGCCCTACTCAGAAAGGCACATGTGCTCCAAATAGTATCTTTTTAGCCTGATGTAGTTGGAAAAATAAATATGTCATCTCTTCCTGAAAATTTTGCCATTGTTATCTCTGTAGTGAGTAATTGCTAGAATAAAGGGTCTGGACAATCTTAATGACATCCAAAGAGTTCAAAGGAGTCTGTAAAGTTTGTCATCACTGCTTAAGTTGTCAAATCATAGAAAATAGTCCTGGAAAAGACCTCAAGAGGTCATGAAGTCTCTAAACTAAGATTAGCTATACCTAATTTTTTTTTCCTGAAAGATGTTTGTCTAACCTTTTTCAGTGATGGAAATCCCATGACCTTCCCAGAAAAATCTATTCCAAAGCTTTTTCTTAATGTTTAACCTTTGATGCTGTCACTGCTTGTTCCTTCCACCATGAGCAAGTAGAACAGATGATTTTCTTCTTCTTGACAAGAGCTTTTCATGTAATTGAAGGATGCTATGATCTTTCCCCTCTTTCCCAGCAAACTATTTTTCTGTCTTTGTGTTTTCTAATCTTTAACCATTTTCTTTGCTCTTTTCTGGAGAGGTGATGAAGCAAGAAGATTTGATATCCTCCTTCTAACCCTGTTACCTTCCTTTCAATCTTCCTGCTAGTTTAGCAAGGAGAATAGAGATAACTCTTTAGATCATCATGTTCTCTCCCAGTCCACCTGAAGAATTTGCTCTGGTAGTATAAGCTATTTTTTACTTTCCTTTAGTTAGGGATTTGCTTTTGTCACTGTTTTGGGTTTTTTTGTTATTTTAAATGTAAATAAATCTATTTATTTGAATATAAACAAATGTAATCTGTGTTGAACATAAAATCATTGGTGTGACTCAAAATAACATTATTCTTCAGAGGAGTTTTGTCACTTCTTGTATTGCTGAATGTATTTCCATCTGCCTGAGCAGGAAAGGCTAAACATGCTTGTTTGCCTCCAAAGCTTTGATTACCTTGGCTTGCATATGATCTGCATCTGTAGTTAACAATATTAGTTAACTTTGGTTGAAATATCATCACCAAGGATCTGATTTAAACCATTACCATAAATAAATGCTTTATTTTCAAGGAACACCATCAGGGACATCATACCCCTTTTGCTTCTGCAGTTTTTTTCTAAGACATTTTGCCTCCTTTAGAGCTTCAGCATCACTTTTGCATCGAAACTTTATGGTACTTAGCAGCAGGGTTTTCAGTTCATTTTGTGTCTGCACTTGGTCTATTGACTGAACCCCACCCATTTCCACTATGAAGTGTAGGTCACTGCTTTTTTCTTTTTCCCTATGCAGCTGTCCTTTTGGCAGTCCTTGTGGGGAACTTCTTCCAGTTTTGTTTCAGTCCCTGAACTCTACAGGACTGAGCCAAAAACTCTGTCATGCAAGTACCATCAATAAATATCTGTTTCTTAAGCTCGTGGGATCAGTCCCTATTTTTTGTACTCTGCCTGGAAACTCCAAAGTTAAGCCTGATGGGAGATCCCCTTGTAACATCTGTTCTGGGACCGTGCCTTTAAGTCATTATCAATGGATGTAGCCTTGCCTTGCTAATGCAACCTGTGGACAAGAGGAAAAATGGATGTTGAAATTAGACATTGAAATAAATTCTCCACTGCCACCACCCCAACAAAATTATGTAACACTTAATACTTGCTTGACTTTGGGAGCATTTTGTTACTCTGAATTGTGAGCAACACAATTGTGGCACCTATTGGAACACATTAGTCCCGGGCAGGGGTGTTGGACTTCCATAAAAAATGTAGCTATGTGACTCAAAACAGTTCTATGCATGAGAGAACATAAATCTAAAATTTTAAAAGACTTAAGACAGATAGCAGTTCAGGATTTCACATTGCTTTAGCCTAGAAAATCAGTTTCTGGTCTTGAAACAACAGTTAATGTGGCCGCCAAAATTAGCTCTCTGTCGTTATAGGCGTCTATGTGACCTTTGTGGGGATCCTTTCTGATTTTCCATGAACCTCATCTGGAAGTAAAGGCAATATGTCCTTTCTCTTCCCCTTTTCCAATGCTTTTTGAGATGCAAATATTCATGCATGTGTCACAACAGTTCTGAAGTCCAAGAAAGCAAAACCATGTGGTCAGGGGCTTTAAGAATTGTCAGTAAAGCCATATATACGTCATGTTTTTATATATGGAAAAAAAAATAATGTTTTCCTCTCATATTTGAATTTGAGGGGAAAGGAGAATTTTCAAAGGCATGAAAGAGTTCAGTCTTCTGAGCATGAATATCTAAGCAAGATGTGATGCTAAAATGACAAGGAGTCAACATCTGGGTATGTTTTCCCACATTAGCAACTGCTGTCCTAAACTGCTGTTGTATGTGATGTTAAACAGCTGCTCAGTTTCACCACAGAGGTAAGACTATTCTGTATCCGATTTACATTTAAGTCTTTTAGAACTTTAGAGATAAAAAAGGTCTTAGAGAATGTGTAAAGTAGAGGCACTGAATCTTCACTGTACTTGGTACCTAGAAGCTCATGTTTTAATTCAATAAAAATGTGCTGACATGTTTTAATGCTTATTCTTGGCACCACCGTATTCCATTATCCAACCACCATTTCTCATTATCTATATAGTAAATTGTTCAAGTCAGTAATTTCAGTCTGTCGCCTCCATGTACAACTGAAATACCATACAAATAACTGCTACAAATATTAACAGCTGGCCCATTTCAAGGAACTGTACCTTTGTCTAAAATTTGCAGTAAGAATGGCCTCTATCCTCCCAACAGCATCAACCCATCCTGCAGGCTGAAAAGCCTGATGGCTTTTGAAGCTGAGTGTTTGAGTAGGGTTTCTTACCATACTGCTATTTTGGAGAAGAAAAAGGGTTGTATAGGATCAGGGAAAGAATTATTTGGGACTTGTTCGTATTTAATAATATTATGATCAGGAAAATTTATAATGGGATGTTTTGTAAATGACGCAGGCATTCTTCCTGTAGTGATTATAGGCAGGGTACTGAAATGTAGCACACCAATGCCTGTAGTTTTTGTTTGCATTTCTTTATCTTAAATGAGATGAATCATGTTACTAGAAAGAAAAGGCATTACTATAACACACCTGCAATGGATGGGACTGCAATTCCCCAAAACTCCATGACTTTGTGTAAAGATGTTCATAACAAAGCAGAAATATGATTTTGTAGGCAATTGCACAGAGAAATAAGACACAACTGTGATTTCTTATAGAAGAATTGCTGATGTGAGAATTATGGATGTCACTTCTTCCAAAAGTTTCATTGTAAGAGGTTCTTTTGAAGGTGGCCTTGTTTTCTAAGTCCAGATGGAAGCAGTTAACAATTCTCCCGATGTCTAAGACCAAGCTGAGCTCCAATTGCACTTGCAAAATCAGTGGCTCTGGAGTTAACTTTCTGTTTACTAATGTAGTTCAAACATTAACTGAATTATATAATATTTTTCCTTCAAAATGAGTTCATAACTGTTTTCCATAAGAGAATATGGTGAGAAGTTGCTTTTCAGTTTGTCTGAATTACTGCAAAAGATCTGTCTTGCAGTATAAGAACTGCAAAGGATATCCTAAAAATGTTTTCAAGTATACATCTGTGGGTATCTGTCTCCTAAAGTCTATTGAAGAACATACCTGAAAATGGTATGAAGACATCTATGCTTCATATTAACTATAATAATATCTATATCATAATATAATAATAATATCTGAATCATTACCATAAAAGAAAAATCAGAGGCTGGATCCAAAATAAATTATTGTGGTAACTGGAACTATATTTTGAGCTGGTGGAACCCTATGAGTATACTGACTGAAAAAGACTTGTCCAGCCGCTTTTCCCTCTTTTGCCCTAGCCTTGTTAAACAAGGCTAGGGCATGTGACTAGCTTTCATAGAGAATCAGACAGGGCAAATGTTCACTTATTTACCACTTCAAAATGATCTGCAAACAGCCATAATTTACGTGGCATTCATGTTAGTGAATTGTGCTCTACTGGGCTGTTTGCCTTCACTCGTTGTATGTATTTTTGCACTTGCAATTCGGTGCTGTAAGCCTTACTCCACAGTAAGTTAGTTCTCGAATCACAAGAAAGTCTTACAAAGTGTTCTCTTCCCCCTGAGGATTATTACTCTGTATTCACCTCACATAACACAGACTCTTTACAGATTACAAATGTCATTCAAGTCAAACCAGTCTGGTAGTGAGTCTCCTCTAAATAAACTTTCTTTTATTTCCCTGGTCTTAAAGTCTGTTCTGTGTCTCTTTATTTTCTTTGCTCTTTTGTGTGGGGTTGAGATTTATAAGGACTGCTGTTACAAGCTATAGTTTTCTTACATCAGTCCTTTTGGTCTCGAGACCTTGGAACAGCGAATTTACAGTGGCCATAAAAAGGACCCCCCAAAAATATGATTCACCTTTGCAAATGTTCTGAATTTGATGTACAAAACCAGTCAGATGAAAGGTTTTTCCTATTACTCTCCATGAAGAAAACCAGCTCCTGTCTACCATTAAAATTAGTGAGGAGCTTACACTAACTTTCTTTTTAAAAGCCAGAGGAAATTCTTAGCATTTTCAGAGTCTTCATCTGTACCTTTGCAGAGAGCCAAACTGGCTTGAGATCTGAGAAATTTTCATCTTCAGGAAAATTCAAGCACAGCTTCCAGAGTTTTTCTTAGGTCTATGTCTAAGGGAACTGTATTCCTTCATGGAACGTAGTGGAATATTCTAAACAAAATACGAAAACCTGTTATAAATAAACCTAATTAAGCATTTTCAAATGAATAAACAGTAGTTTCATAACCCTTGCTATGAAATCTCATAATCTTATAATTAAGTCCATGTTTAATATCAAAATGACAGTTTGATGGAGTTGCTTTGAGGATTAAATAGGGCAATGTACAACATGCAGTTTTCCTGCTCCATACACTACAGATTTGACATGGGGATGACATCACACTAAGTAAAAAGACAAGTGATCTATTACCTGGATAATGTGCGCGAAATATTGTTGAACCTGGTAGCTTGCACATGAGATCCTTTCTTGGGATTGAGCTCCCTAAGGTTCTCTTTGTTCACATTCCCCCAAAGTGGTCATCTCACTCTGAAGCAGCAGCTGTATAGTGTATGAAAAGTAAGAAAGTGAAAATCAGACTTTGGTTTTCTTAGGATGTATTCCAGGATTCTATGACTTGTGTGAGGTATGTTTCCCACTGTTACTAGCACACTGGATGAGATCTTAATTGATCTCTTGTACTTTATTTTCTGGGCAGAATGGAGTCTTTGAAGATGAATACTGGCTCATAAACTAAATGCTTTCAGCTGTTGCTGAACATAACAATTCCTAAGAAGATTTTTGTCAGTTGCTAAGATATTTCCTTGTTTTTATGGAGAAGAAAAGGTTGTAGTTTAACACTTAAACAACTTCTAGAAAACATTACAAGTCACGCTAAATGTGTGCAGTAGAAATTTAACAGCTGGAGAAGGAAAGCATTCCTTAGTAAGGCAAAGCATTTAGAAATGTGAACACTGTATCCTGATTAGATAGGATTAATATGACCTGTTATGCAGGAGGTCATATTCATATGACCCATATATATTCATAGCTACATGTAGTAGCAAGATGAGAAAAGGTTGCAGGACCAACATGCAGCGTGCTGACACAACTTAAGGCAGTGTCAATCTTTCACAGGAAGCCTTTTCAAGCCCTTTTTTTTCCTGTGCTCCAGAAAGGAGCGACATGTTACACGGTGCAGATGGCAGCTTGTCTTGGCCTGATAATGCATGATCAGAGCCTCATGAAACAGTTTAGTTGGAACACCCTCCCAGTACATAAAATATTCTAAATGAAAAGCAGAAACAGAGTGGGATGAGAGGAGTGTGTTTGGGAGTCAGGCGTGTCTAAGTCCAAATTCTCCCACAGCAGAACTTCCCCTCCCTGACTTTTTTTCTCCCCAGCTGAGCAGGTCACAATATTCTCTATCTTGCTGAAGTAAATATTGACAGTCCTTTGAACCTCTCCAGCAAGACAGAAGATTACTTCAGGAGCTTTCAATTCTACACACATCACATTAACCTTGCTGCCAGGCAGCAAGAGGCCGGGGAACAGCTGACTGGAATAACCAGTATGGGAGATGGGAGCCTTGTGACTGCTCCCTGGAATTATGGCAAGGTCCACAATCAGAGGAAAGGCAAAAGAGAAACTAGGATCTCCATTATAGCCAGGGCTGGACCCAAAACTCACATTATTGTACAAACAGCTATGGATGAAATAGTACGATCCAGAACTTGCATTTTATTGTATTTGTGTGTTCTCTGTTGGGAAACAATTTGAGCTGCCACTGTAAGTCTTTGGTGAGATGGGAGAATGAGTGTCTGGCAGGAATAAAAGACAAATCCATTTTCCATATAGCTGGAAAAAAGTCTTGTTTCCTATAGGGAGCTTGTTGAGGTGCTGGGAAGTACCTCACTCTCCCTGTTTCTCTGCTGAAAGTGAGCCACCTCAGCTGTTTCCCAAGCAGCCATCAGGTTTTGTCCCTTTTTTCTGGTATACGTATATTTCTGGTATACATAATAAGTGACAACCCATTACACTTACCAGCAGCTTAGACAGTTCATGCTGTTGGCTGAGGAATTCATACCTTGATAACACACTTCTTAAGAATCCACAGGAAAGATTTTTTTTTTAATTTAGCAGCCCCCCTCCCACCCAAAAAAGGTAAATCACATACATAAAACTGCCTTTGGGTACAAACTCTTGAAGCTGTAAGCTAAAAAATACCAGAATTAAGGGTGTTGCTTGTTTTCTTTCCAAAATTAATTTAATTTTCCAGTGATTAGCTTTTATATTATCTGTAACTTCTGTGATCATGTGCTTCTTTCCTGCAAGATCACTGCCTCCTTCAGTGCAAGGTGTACTTACTCAATAAGCAACTGCTTAATCTTTACTTCCTTTTGTGTTCCACGTAACATTGCTATGTACTACCTTGCTGTAAAACCCACACTACTCATCTCATGGAGTTTTCTGTAAGACTCATCACTTTGGGTTTTCTTTTGAAAGCACTTAAAAATATTTTTTTTCACATTTCTGTGAGATAAAGATCTCATTTTATCAAGATTTTCTAGAAAATACTAATCCAAACTTTGAAATACTAAGGTGGATTTTTTTTAAAAGTGGCCCATTCACTTTGGGTACCCAGTTCTAGACTTGAACACAAAGTGATAAGCAGCTTTCACCATGAGAACAGCCAAAATAATTGTAACCCACCTTGTTGAACAGCAGCTAGGGTCTTTGCGACAGGTTGAATACAATTGTTCAAAGGAACATAGTTCCTTGAGTTTCTTCCAACTTCTGCAGCAAGCAGAGGTCTTGCAACCAAGAGGTACCTATTTTCAAGTCAGTCCTGGGCAATGGTCTACTCTGTTCAATCAATTGGACAATTTAACTGAAAACAGTGTGTTACAGTCACTGTGTTTAATGTCACGGTTTCTTGAATGTACTTGCAGAAGGATACTAGCTTACACCTATGTGGACGCTCTAATCATTGACTTATCTGAATTATTGCAATCTTAAATTCTTTTGTATTGTATTTTCTTTTACGAGTTCCTCTTATTTTTCAAGAGGTTTGCTAAATTATGTTTGAATGTGGAAATCAAAAGACATATTCTAATCTCCTTATGTTTTTTAACGCATTTGTAAATACTTTCTTGTATAACAATATGGAACAAACTCTTAGAACTGAGAACATCTCCACTACTTCTTGATTATATTTAATGCTTCAGTTCTCCTGCATAATGCTTTTGTGAGAGTTGAGGCAGAAAGAGGAATGGACCATTGTTTAGTAACTATGACTTGTATAAAATGAGATCTTAGTGCACTTTTTTCACAATATTCTTGTTATGATTAACTCTAACACAAGCCATTACAATAACTTTGTGGATTGTCTGCCAGCATGTACTGTTCACATATTGAAGAATACACTGAAGATGTCAATTCTGTACTTACTTGTGAAACTTCCAGCAGTTCATAACTAGTGCTTTGCCTTAGACGTCAGAAAATCAAATCCTTATTATATCCCATGAGTTCCATATTAGGCTGGAATTCCAATGGAAATTCATGAGGGACTTTCTGTCTGCAAGGTTTTGTAATGTGGCTATGAATACCACTAAAAATGTTTTTCTTAAAAGCTGGATATCCACACATGCCCTATTGGTAAACCACTGGGTTGCTGAATTAAGGTTTTATTTACCACTGAAATAAATATACTACCCAGTATACACATAGTCAGGAACCACATATGGGAGCCATTCCTGGGCTATATCACCATCAGTTAAGTTGTTTGCTGTATTTAATGCTGTGTGTTAGCATTAGGAAATATGATTTAAATCATTAGCTTTGCTAGTTAATCTCTGCATCTCTTCCAGAGATCTGGAATCTGTGAGAATCTTGGTCTTTCCAAATTTGGAAGGGTTTTGCCTGCTTTGAACCCAGTCTCAGAGAAAATTCTACCATCTTCCTTGAATATCTTTTGTGTGATATTTGCTTCAACCATCATGCTGTCAGAACAGATTTTGCAAACTTAAGTTTTCATAAAAGGAAGACATAAATAAGACATAGGTTTGTTGTTTTTTACTGAACTTCTTTATTTGGCAAAAAGTAATAGTGCTCTTAAGTGAGGGTTTTTTTTTTTTTTTCATTCTACAAAATTCTATTACTATGCAATTCATTTATTCTGGAAAAAAGGAGTAAAATTTATTGACCTGACTTAGCGTTTTACTTCTAATTTGTTACCTGATGAGATGAGTAATGAGAAATGACTGTCTGAATAAAAATTTTTTCCTGAATATTTTAATAAACCCTATATAGTTTTTCCAGCTTATTTATGGCTCTAGCCATTTGATACTATATATTTTTTAAAAGTTGATTGTTGGCACTAGCTGATACACCTGTCATAGTATCTATTTACAGTATATACGTCCTCTCTGCCAAGTTAGGTCATAGTTTGCAATGTGGTTAGCACTGCATTCACAACATAGCATGATTCTGTATAACAATCTGAACTTGTGAAACCAAACTAAATGGTGGTAATCTTATAGGGAGTTTTATTAAGTTGCAGCTACACATGGGGATATAGAAAAAATGTCGTTGAAACTAAAATTTATATTATTAATCATTTTAAAATGAATTTTCTTCTCTGTGTGTATTTTTGTTCAGGATAATTAACTAACCACAGTTTGTTTATACAAGGTGTGTGTAATCTGTTTATAGAGCATGGCAGCTGACATAATGTAGCTCTTGGAGAGCTGTGACATTCCCTTCCCACAAGTAACATTTGAAATGATAAAACAACATTCAGATTAATAACTCCCCACCAGGTAAAAATCATTACAGCCCACATTCTCCAATAATATTTTCAATCCACCTTGTTAAACCTTTCCACAGAAGCAACCCCACTTGCTGTAACTGTAGAGCTATTCTTTGGCCAGTTTGGGGCCCCAAAAATGTGTCTGAAGTAAATTTACTGTTACTGAGAAGAGTGTTTTTTGTAGACCTAAATGTTATGATATGGCCCAGACAAAAATAATGAGATTTGATTAGGGGATTAGAAACACGAACACACAAGTCCCCTGTCATCTGGATGGAAATATGGCATAACAGGGCATGAGGAATTTGAGCCCAAGTATTTGCCTTCTTGGAGACTTACATTGTGCCTGGGCTCTGAAAAAGTTTCCTCCAAGATCACTGCATGATATGTATCACTGCATGCTATGCATCACTGATGCAAAGTATGCATCATTTTTACACCAGGGTCCATGTGAATGTCTTTTTTCTGGATTGGTGTACTTTTCCCTGTAGAGTGACAAAGCAGGGAGCATATAAATATAATTGTGGGATCTGCTCTGCATGGAAGCGTTGTGCAAAGATGTACAATATACTTACTGCCTACATGTTCTGATGTGAATGGCTCTGGCTTTGATTTGCTGTAGAAACACAGATCCCCTTTGTATGGGTAGAGTGAACTTCAGCAGGCCTGCAACTGATGGATTCAAACCCCCAGAGGAAAGGTAACCTGGCAGAAGTGATGTCTGCTGAGGATCAAATTTGTTGGCCTTCAAGCAGCTTGAATACGTGCAGTGAGTGGATCCAAACTAGAATAAATTATCCAAGGAACAGTCTGGCAAAGGTCTCAGGGCTGGGCTGTGTACACCTCCTTCCTTAGTCTGCAGTGGTAAAGCAAGGGATGAAGAGGGAAGAGCAGTTAAATCAAGCAACTGTGTTAACAAAAGAGGGTGGAGAAACACTGCCTCTTCTTGTGCAGTCTCTTTTCTCCCTAGATATAGCAACTTTCAGTTCTTCATGCTTACAGCCTGGCTCCCAGAACACAACAGCAAAGAAAGGAGACAAAGAGATGTGGCTGCTTACAGATTTCTGTCAGTGAGGTCCTCCTCCCAGCCTGAAGGAAATTCATTGCCGTGTAGTATGTCCCGGTGCTGAAGCAGTGCCAGTGTACATATGCAAGTGGAGATGTTTGCTCTGGAATCCCTGTGCTCTCCAGACTGTGGAGCCTCTCAGTCATGCTAATGCACAGCCTGGAGGGCTCTTCTGTCTTGGAAATTCAACTTGCAATGTACACTAGCGCTGCTCCTACCCATCTGTGGATTTGTTTACATGATAGTTTCTTCTTATAACTCCTATTTGCTGGTGATAGCACCTTTTTCATCTTACTCTGACAGCACATGAACTAGATGCAAATGAGCTAGATATTTACCCCTTTGCCAGCTCTGAGCTGCAAACTCCATCAGCATGCCCAAATTATCTGTTTCTGGAGAACTGTGACTCCAGCTGAAAAGTTAAAAGAGAGTGGACAGGATCATGTTCTGCAAATAAGTGAATGTAGTGCTGAATTCTATAAATACAGTAAAAGTGAGTGGGTAATTGCAGTTAATCTTTCCATAACCACACTTCTGCAATTCGAGACCCAGCAGGCACAGGTGAAATGGGACAGTGACAGTTTTTCTCTACTGGAAAGACATGTCAGGAAAGTTCCCTGGCTGGTAGAGTGGTTACCTGGAAGTGAATATAGACTTATATTCAATTGAGCATATACTCCAAGGAGAAAATTTCCAGTTTTATTGAAATAATAGGATATTTTGTTGTTTGATTCAGTGAGACAGGCAGTCAGTCCCAAATCCTTGGGGACATAAGAAGACTGCAACGTGACACTGGAAGAGGTGTTATTTTCTTACTGCATGTAGGGCTAGGATGGATGTCAGAATCAGGTAGGAGGCGAGGTGGAAGGAAGGGAGGTCATTTTTTCAATAGTTTGTACTGTGAGATATGCACCAAGCACCTGCCATACTGAATGGTGTATATATAGCTGGTTGCAAATGCTCTTTCTGCTGAAACCAAGCTGCTATGGCAATGATACAGGATGCAATGTATGCTGGTTTCTCTGTGTAGGATGCTCTCATGCAATCCTTTAGTATCAACCTGTGGTTTATATTTGGTCCTCTAACTAATGGGTGGGTGCTGAAGTCTTCCTCATGGGGTATCTCATGCAATTTGAAAGCTGCAGTTATTTTCTTCCTAATACTTTTGTTTTGCGGTATGATGTGTACCTGAAATATTTGTCCTTGGTTTTTGTAGCTTTTTCTGTGACATATTTGTTGTGTCTTCCAGAAATGTCCAGTATTTTACCAGAATATTGAGAGAGGGAATGAGACATGACCTACCGTGTTCTACTTCTGGGAACATTCCTACATGATAGTTGTGTTTACACTGACTGTATCCTCAAGCCCACACTTAAAATGTAGATCAAACAGTATTGCCAACGTGTATTTTTCCTTGAGAGCTTTTCCCAAATATGGAGTCATATTTGCTGTTCTGCCAGTATTCTTCCAGCTAGTGTCTGTTTTATATTTCTGTGCAATTCCTCTTGTTAAAGAAAGAAAGAAAAGCATAATGGCCAATGTCTGGCTAAAATGTGCAATTGGGAGTATTGACTCTATTGTGATTTCAGATGGGTAAATGATAAATAAATATGCAAGGAGCATGCAGCAATGAACTCTTGGGTATTGTGTTGCTATTCTACCATTTCTGTTTTGTTCAGATGACACTAAGACAGTCATGTAATGGCAGCAAATAGAAATTAGGTGGTTAAGAAGTCATTTAATATGCAATGTACAGCTCAGAATCCTGCTACAGTGGGGATACAGATATATAGCTAGGCCTTGCACATTTGATTTATAGTTTGTTAATAATATGTGATCAGTTAAACAGTGCAGAATGAATACATAAAATTATTTAATCATTTAGAAATCACAAAATTTGCTAAATACTAAGGTAAGGAAAATTGAATTTGTGCAGCTTTTTGTCATTGCAGAACAGTCCAAGCTAGCCTTTAATTTTCTTTACTGGGTCAAGTTACAGTGTCAGGTCTAATTCATGGGTATTTATAAAAGACACATTTTAACAATCTTCATTAGGAAAAATGCTGTAATTTTTCCTCAAGGGTCATAAGATATTGCACAAAAAATGGAATAATATTAGACCACTGATCTGAAAAATTCTTTCCTTTTTGGCATTCTTTACACCATAAGAGGGCGAAAGCCCAGAGTCTGTGATGTTACTCAGTTTGGTATATTTCATCCTTTTCAAAAGGCTTCATCTCTCTGGACAACCCAAACCATTAATCTAGGGAAAAAGAGTTAGCACTTAATAACAGAATGTTACTTTATTGAGCACTTAAACTGTGGCCAGGAAAGGCAAATACACTCTGAATCAACTCAGTGCAGTGAAGTGGAATATAAATGTTGCAGAGCTTATCTGTGGAAGCATGTTGTCATTTTGCTGAGGTTTCTATCAAACTTTTAATCAAAACCAAAGCTGAAATTGGCCCACATTACTGTGATCATTTTTGAATGTTCTGAACTGTTAAGTCTAGCACACAGATTTATAATGTTTGAACACTAGGACTTTTGCCAAAAGTCGCAAGAAAGTTGCAGGCTTCAGACACACATCATCAGTACATGTAATATATCTACTTCAGAAGCAAAGAAAAGTCCACTGGAGATGGCCACAAATGCACTCCAGTGGCTAGAACCAATGATCCGATAAAGCTGCAAGATGATCTGGGAAATGTATTATTGTAATGAATAAGGAGGAATGTATTCACAAAGCCCAGCTGCAGATCAGGTAGGCTAAAGGCCTGTATTAGCTCCTGTAAAAGTCAGTTGGGAAAACCTATAGTTGGAGTTCAACACTAAATTGGCCTACAGAATGCCAGCACTGATTTAATGCATTGCTTAGTGATGTGTTTCTTCTATTCCTTCACTTTTCTTAGCACAGCTGGTCATTGTGCCTCTTTCTTACATACATAGTATTGTGAGACTCATACCAAAATATATTAAGATAATCTCCATATATAGTCCATAATGCCTACTGCACGTACCTGAAGTTCATATTTCAAACTTCAGGTAGAAAGATCCTAGCACTGCCATAAGCTGTATTTTGGGGTTAACCTCCTGTTTTGTTGTCTTCAGTGCACATAAGCAAACGTGTTCTGATAGCCCATGGAAACAGACATGTCTATAGGCAATTTTGGGATTTTTTGTCTGATAATACATCTACTAGAACAGCTGTTAATCTAGTGATTTCATATAGCACTAGATTTTATATACAGACATCAAAACCCACACATATCTCATATGCCAGCAATCTTTGGTTTATATTAGAAACACAGAAAAGAATACAAAAGCCAAAATGAAAACCAGGAGTGGTTCACCTAGTATTACAGGTGATACTTTTCTACAATGGTAATACCATAAAAATGCTGTAAGAAGTATCAAAAGAAAAAATATGTGTGTGTTCATAATACATAATGTTAGTGAAGTACTTATTTAGTAAACTGTACTAGTTAATTATGCTCTCATTAAAAAGTTTTGAGAAATACAGGTTGATCAAAAACATATAAAACATCATAAAGTAAGGGGAGGATATACTAACATTGTCATGTATTGATAGTTATTTTTCCAAGGAGAACACCGTATGTTGTTTTGTTTTGATAATGGAGTAGGTGTGAAGAATAAACTTCATGTAAGGAGCAGCAGACAGTGTAAAATATGTGTTTTACTAGTGGTTTGACAGTTTAGTTGCTTGTTTCTAGTTTTTAAAAGTTAGAAAATAAAAAAATATATTTATGGTGATTAAATGAAATATTGAATTAATTTTATAAGGCATGCTAAATTAGGAAAAATGTAATTAATTTGGTTCTCTTTTTCCTAAACTTTATCTCACTGGGCACTGATCTTAGAATAACTCCATTCTGTACTCAGTTTTCAAAGGGTTTCCATTTGGTTTCATGATATTTGCCCAGTGTTTTAAAGGTAAATAGGCATTCAAGCACTCCAGATACTTTGCAGAATTAAGGGACCATGATCAGGGTTTTCTGAGGCAATCACATAGTGAGTTGGGGGAAAAAATGACTCATTTTTATGAAGCATCCAAGTCCATTATCCTTTATGTAGCCAAGGCCCCAAATTACCCTGATGTACTTGGCTGAGTACGTGATGAATGGGTTGGCTGGAGGAAGGAACTGGTAGCGTTTGTAATTTCCATGTATCTCTGGGAGGTCCCTGTGAGGAAGTCTCAAGCACTAATTTGAAGACTCTTCACACAAAGTAGTTCAGGATTATTATTTTTCTATCTTTTGAAATAAATTGCATAAGGTAATTTAGACCGGAGGAGAAGTAAATGAAAAAAAATCTTTCTAAATGGAACTTTGTTTCCTGCTTAACACTTATTTCTTCCATTTTGATTCTTACCTGCTTCCTGTCACTCTAGCATCTGAATGACTTAATGTTTCATGACTCTGTTTAATATTTGCCCTGTAAATTAACAGAATAGAGGTGTCTACACCTAAATTACTGCATGGAGGGGAGGGTGTTCCAGGTTTCTGAGTGCTTGGTGAGACCCTGCCATGCACCAGCACAGTACAGGATTTCTGGAGAAATAAAACCCATTTAAGCATTCTGGCTAGAAGTACTCTCCAGTGACCACCACCTTTTTCCCAGCCAAGCCATGGTGCATGCCGTAATCCACTCAGTCTAGGTGTTGCTATAATTGCCAACAGTGCTTACTCTACAAAACTGTCCAGAGGGAGACACTTAGAAAGTTATCTAATCTTGAGTAGATCTGTGAGCAGAAATGCTATTTGCATATTCAAAGCAGAAAAGGTCATGCAGCTTATAAATACATTTTGTGTTTCTGTCACCCATTGAAAATCACTAGGTAGCACGGATCACAGAATTACTTTCAGCTAAGCCAGAAATACAAGAGTCAGATGTTACAAATAAACTCCAATTTCAATTGATTGAATAATTATTTTATTCAGCCAGTTTTCTTTAGAAAATGGTAACATCAAATGGTTTGAAAACTGTTCCAGATGTCAGTTGTTGTTTTTCATTGGGAATGCATGAAAAATGGAAGGTCATTTGATTGATACCAGCATCATACATAAATATGATGCTGTATTCTATTTTAATATATGGGACAAGCAATTTCACTCCTAGCAAAACTAAACCTGAGTGTCCTTTTTCCTAATTTAAACAAATATTCAGTTTTAATCCTGTTTGTAATCACAGAATACACACACTCCTGTGTCCCTTCCAGCAACAAGTACCTCTGTATGTTTGAAGACAAAAGCTTTAATCTGATACAAGTTCATCCTTCTTGGTATCATTTAACTTAATGTCAGGGTTTACTGAAAGTCTTCAGTCAAAACTATTAAGAGCACACTGTTTTTTGATGGAATAAGTCTTTTGTGAACCACACTGCTTCCTATAGAAAATGTTGACTCTTGGTTGAAATTGCCGGAAAACCAAAAGTGCTATGTTGGATGTACTTTTTCCATTCTTCCCATTCCCACTTGCTTCTGTGTCCAGCTTCCTCGGTTAGATTACACTGCCTGTAAAGCATTTAAATGCCTCTAAGAGCAGTGAGATTCAGTGGACTGTGAAGGCAGACAGGACAAAATGTCAGAGCAAAACATTTGCAAACTATTGTTTTTCTTCCTTCTTCTCCTGGCTTTGAGATCTGTTACTCTGAAGTAGTGATTTACAACAAGATCATGTTACTTCTTAACATATTCTTCATGCTTTTGACAGCTTAATAGGTTTCAACAGCACATTTTAAAAAGCTGACAAACATTTCAAAATATGATTCCTGGTATGTCATTAAAAATAATGCTATTCTAAGATACTTCCTTTAAAAACAAAATAAAACAACACAAAACTTTAGACAACAATTCACCATGCCTTTAAGGGCTTAAAACAATTATTTTCTTTTTCCTTGAGGTTTCACAAGTCCTGGGACAGTAAATAAAGCATGATTTCTAATGTCTTTCTGTGGCCTATAAGAAAGTAGATACAATGAAACTGTAGTTTACACAGAGCAGTCAAAGAAGTGTTAATTTATGAAGACCAGTGAGCTCTATTGTCTAGATTTGCTCCTTAATAGCAAAAAAATCTGGGTAAATCCTGACTACCTTGAATTTAGTGGGAATTTAATCACTGACTTTAATCACAGACTTCAATAGCTTGGACTGTACTAGTAAATAAAAAATTTATTTACTTTATTTTATTTTACTGGAGTGTGCTGCAGGGCTCTCCTCTGCACCACTGCATTGTAGTTGCCTACTGGGACTATCTCCATGCCCCTTCCCGAGCCCTGCACAGGAGTGCTGGGGTAGAGGAGTAACTGGCCCAGGACAAAGTCATGCCAAGGACTTTTCTGGAAACCAGCAGCACAAAGTAGCATAGCCACTAAGGCTGAGGATAGAAATTCACCTTCTCCTTCCAGTCTCTTTTAAGTAAAGTACACTTGTCCCTTGTTTCTCCCATAATTTCAATATCTGAAAGATTAGATCATAAATATAGGCATCATCTGATTTTTTGCCCTTGCAGTTCAAAGGGATCAAGAACCTTTCTAGTGAAGTTGATGGTTAGTTGAAAGCTGGATTTGACTGAATTCTCCCCCCTCAAGGCGAAAAAAAATATCTGTACCGTAATAAAATTTTAAGTGTCCCTAAAACTGTAAATGTTAAGCAACTATTTTATTTAATTACGTACCATATGCCACATTTGGCACACATTAAAATCTGTAGGGTTTTTATGTGTTTCTTACTGCTCAGTAACTAGTACTTAGTTAAATATTTAATCTAAAACTCCTTAAATACAGAAGTGCCCTGCATGAATTTATAGTCTCCTGTCATGCAAGAAAGGAAGAGGTAAAAAATCTGCAACTCTATAAAGCTTTAGAGGGTAAAAAACCATATATAATGAATAGGAATCACCTTCCCTCTGGATCACTGAAACTTAGGTCATATGCTCCATCCATCTGACAAAATTTTTACAAATTAAATTATCCTGTAGGGCAGACTTAATGCATCTTCCTATCTATCATGTATCTCTTTGAAAACAAATATTCAGTTCAATCTTCATGTATAAATAGATGCTCTTTCAGGCTGGGGAGTCTAAAAATGTTTCATCTAGATGCACAATTAAACATTTAAATGAATTTTGTGGTTTTCCTATTGATCATCTGTTGTGTATCTTCTTCCCTCAATTATGACTCCAAAGAGTTGAAAATAAGGCTTTGTCCTGTATTGTAATTATGGTTTTTCACAGTACAAAAGCGTATAATATTTTAAAGGCAGAAACAGCTGAATTTGATGCTAAATCAAATAAAAAAGTTATTACAATTAATTTTTGTAGCCTTATTTAAAAATAAAATTGTTGCCAGAAGGAAGAATTTTAAACCACATAGAGAAAGAATTTCTGCCTTTTGATTCCCTCTTTTAGGTTGCAATGCCATAAAAAAGCTGGTGAGGAAGAATGGGACCAGAAGCATTCACTTAATGAAAATAATAAGAAAATTAAATAAAATACAAGCAAAGCCACAATTTGCCTGAGTCTAAAGGACTTGAACTTAGAGCTTTCTCTACTCTACCTTTCCATAATAGTGACAGATTTTCATAGGTGAGATGGAGAACTATGGGAAATGTTTCACTTTTATGTTGCCTCAACAACCCGCATTTTTTTTCTTGAAAGTAGTTCCATTGGAAATATGGAAGCACATGGAAATAAAAGTGAGATTTTTTTTCCGAAAAATTAATAATCCAAAAGAATATGTTAGTACTTGTGTGCCTTCCAAAGGTACAATGGAAAAGATGTCTCTCTCCTGGATTTCTTTTTTTTGTTATTGTTATTTTCTAGGATGGATGAAAATCACAAAGCTTTATTTTGTCAACAAAAGTCCTAAAGTCTTCCTGAACGCTAGTAACATATGGCATTCTTTAATTTTTAGTCTCTCTGATCACCAGGAGCATTAAATCAAACCATGATCTAGAGTCATCGAAGGGATAATGTACCATGAAAAGATGAATTTAATTCAATTGCAATAACTTCATTAGCACTACATGGTACCCAGTTACAGTAGAAGTTAATGAAGGCAATGAATAGTCAACATCTGTTCATTGAAAATAATTTAGCCCTAATTTAGTGTAGAGAGATAACTTCTGCACTGAAACATCAGTTGTTTTTATTGCTGCCTAGTATACAAAATCAGCATATTAGTTTGGCACAGATTTCTGATGGAACAGTCCTGACCTTGTATCTGAAATGAGAACTGTGATTATGCGGAGTAAATAGTTGTTGTCCGAAAGTTTGGCATTCTTTGATCATAAATTTTTAAATTGCATAGGAGAACATTCAGCAATGATCTAAGCTGCAGGGCTTAGAACTGTAATGAACCCAGATGAGCTCATCATTGGGTAAAAATCACTTGAAACTCAAAATTTGTTCCCACCCTGTTCATATTTTTTTTAATACCTCTTTATTTTTCCTTTGTAGCTCCAGATTGCAAATAGATACTCATCTGCTGAGTAATCTTCTTACCAAGAAACTTTGTTGAAAGCTGAGGATCCAAAATGTAGTGACCTTGTGGCATAGAATATTTCCTTCTCATCTAAAAGAGTAAATACTCAGTGTTTTTAATTGAGACTGTAATGAAACAGATAGTGTTTCCTGTTGCAGTTGGTTTCCTCTATAATTTTTTAAACTTTCTTGGAAGCTGCCTTAATAAAGCATTCTTCACAGTGAACTGGTTTGTTAAAATATTTGTGCAAACCAAACATCTGAAGAAGCACGTTGCAAACACGAATCAAGTGGAAACTGAGAGCTTAAGGCATATTTGAAAAAAATTATTATTTGCAAGTTATCTTCCTCTTTTGCTTAGACTGTTCCACTAAAGTCATAATTTCTGGAAGGATAATGTCCAGGAAGAATTCAAAGCCAGTTTTTTCACGTAAACTGTCTTCTGATGGCTAATAGTGGACTGTCCAATAGTATTACTTAATATTTAGGAAACAGAGTGAAATAACTCAGCTACTAATGTAAAGTACTGTAAATCAAATACATAATGGATTTTAAGCATAATAAAGCATTTGCCGAAAGGTAGCAATGAGAAGGAATCTGAAAGTGTGTCTAAAATTGCTTCTATAAGGCTCTGAGAAAATTTTTATTAGGAACTCCTTTCCCTTCTATAACAGCAAATTCATGAAAGACAGTGCATCAGTATTTTTTCAATGGCAGATGAGCTTCTTTATGACTAAATAAGTGCAGTTATTCACATTTAATGGTAACCTTAGGAAAGACACAGTTTACATTTTTTCTTTGAGCTTTACTGAAATCGCTTTCTTACCCATTAATTCCTGAAGAGACCTGAGCACTGCAGATCTTACAAGTGACTGATGTAACAGGCTCAAGAGCCAGACAGGCATAAATCCCTTTTCTGAGATGTCTTCTATGGTGCTGACAAACCTGCAGTCAGGAACACGACAGTACGGTATGTTTAAAGCTGTGGATGAGCCTCAGCCTTTCTATTTAATGACATATTTCTTGTAAGCAAATACACAATGGAAACTGAGCTCTGTGTGATTTTGTGTGTTTTAGTATTTAATGCAGCTGTTAAGTACCAGATTAATGTCTCTGTACAAACCTACTCAGCTAGCCAGGTCTGAGTAAATAATGCATTAAGTCTTATTCTGAGTCTCCTCATAAGGGACATTGAATCATTCCTTTTAATATTGCTGTTATGACATAACATAAGAAACAAGTATTACTTTCTTCACAATAGGGAAGTCAAAGATTAACAGAGTCTCAAGTGGAATCTTTGTGGTAAGAACCAGGAACAGTAGTTTGAAGGGTTACCTTAAATTACCCCAGCAGCAATTAACTTCCAGAAGTTCAGATTCACCAGTCCACTCTCAAAAGACTAAATTTACTCAAATAGCAGGTCATTTCACATCTGTAAATAGCATAAAATGTAATGGATTGGGCAGTTAGAAAGAAAATGCTGATTTACTAGAAGAGTTAATGAATTTACTTTGAAAAAAAATTTTAAAAATATAGTGCTTGGCTTAAAGATTTGGATTTTGACTTGGGATCATAAAAAGGAAATCAGACTGTTTTAATTCCTCACGCATAGTTCTTCCAGTCTGCTTTCAGAAGCTTTTTGTAACCCAGAGTGATAGACAGCAGAGAAATGATTTTCTAATTTTTATTTGTTTTAGCTGATCTATAAACAGTGCTTTGACCTAAAGATTGAGATTCCAGAGACTTATTCTCCTTGGAACCAGGAAGCTAAAGAAACCCAGACAAAGTCACGAACAGGGGCAACTTTTTTTTTTACTTGTCATGAGGAGAATAAAGCTTTTATCATCGCTGATAAAAAATGACTGCAACACTTATTGCTTTCAGCGTAAGAAGCTGCAAGATCAAGGTAATAGGGCATTCTCCAAAGGATACAATGGGAAGTAAAAGCACTATTCTAGTATAGTGAAATAGAAATTCTCACAAAAATGTGGTCATCCATTTTAAGCTGAATGATACTCAAGGAAAGACAAAGACCATAGCTGGGCTTTTTTGATGCATTATAATCACAGTCAGCTGAAAGCTCTGAGTAATGAAGCAGATGATACTATGTGAGGTTGTCCATCTAAGCTTCCCAGCAGTAAGGAATTTACTATAACAATTTATGGACTTTGGTTCCCATGGAAGGAAATATGTGTATGCCTATCCTGATGTAACTGAAAGTAAAAGCTGAAAAATAAAGTAACTGTTCCCAGGGCTTTTCACATTTGACTTGATTTCTGCATTAATCATTTCTATCACAAACAGTCCTTGGCTGTAGTCCATGAAGACAAAGGAATAATTCCACAAAGCAAAGGAAGACATTATTCATTTACTCATGGACAACCTCGGTCGGAAAGGTAATCTTTCAATAACAGAGAAATTTAATGTGGAAGCAGTGATATTGACAAGTAAGGTTAAACAAACTGAAGCAAAGTTGAGTTTCACTTCAGATCTTGGGCAAAGACTCTTCTCTTTGGGCCCAATGTGTTTGAAGCTTTGAATCCTGGAAAAGTTAGGGCTAATCTTAACTTTTTTTCTTTCCCTTGCCTTTTCTGTCAAATGCCAGTTAGAGTACCAATCATGATGCTTATCAGATCGTTTAAAAGGTTTCCCACAAAATTTAACAGGTTTTTTACAGAAAAAAACCAAAAAAAATTCACAAGTTAGGAGTCTGAGAGATAATAATCTTTATTAATGTGCAATGTAATTCACAGCCTCTCCCCCACAGTTGGGTGCCGAGATGCTCAAAGCTGGGAAGCACAGAGAGAGTTAATCCATGTAAACTCATTTCTGAAGTAAAAGACAGCTGATACAGAGTTGAAATTTCTTTCTATGAAGAGTTCTGTAGGAATGACTATTTAGGCAGAATGCATAGGGAAGTTTTTCCTGCATCCAGTGGGAGCATTTTGCTCTGTGATGTTGAAGCCCCTGAGTTTGGGCTGTTGATTTAGCTGTGTTTCCCACATCATTCTTGGATGCAAGGAGGCCTAGGAGGACATTCAGCAATGATCAGCTGCAGGGCTTGGAGCAGGGTTCCCAGATCTGCCCACCCATTGGGACACCTATGGCATAAGAAGTGCTCCTGCTACAGACAGGGAAATGCTGGGAGCACAGGAGGTGAGCTGACAAGAATTTAGACAAAGTTTCTAAAATAACTAATTTTTCATCAAGAGTTTGTCTGACAGGCCTAATATCACAAAGTATTTTGATTACTGTATTTTTCAGAATAAGACCCGTTCACTGTAAGTTTTCAATTACTTCAGAAAGTGGCGGTATCACCATGTCACCTAGCTTCTGTCTTATCTTTTTTCCCATTAACATGTCCGTAATTAATGAAAGGGTTGTGATCAAGAACACTTTCCATGTGCCTGAATTGATGTATTGTCCTCTGCAAGATGAGGGTATAGAGCTGATGAATGAAAGATCATTTTCATTTCATCAAAAGATGTTTTGTTGATCAAATCCCTGGTTGCTTTGTGGTTTGTTTGGGATTTTTTTTTTGTTTCTTTGGTTTTTTTTTTTTAGGGGGAGGAGTGTGAGAAGAGGAATAAAAGCAGAAAAATTTGGGGACCTTGGGAGGTCATGGTTTCACAGTCAGACAAGGTTGCTTATGGCTTATTCAGAAAAGTTTTGAAAATCTCCAAGAATGCATATTCAACAGCCTTTCTTAAGCAACTTGCTGTTTTTCCCTTGCTGCAGTTTGTGTCTGTTGCCTCTTGTAATAGGACTGTATGTCTCCAGCACCATTTTCTCTGTAACTGCTTGGCAGGTAGTTGAAGGCAACAACACTACTCCTACCGCTAACCTTTTCCTCTTCAGATTGACCAGCCCCCATTCTGTCAGTTACTTTTCATACACCAGGTGCTCCAGCCCCCTCGTCACCTTGGTGGCCCTCCACTGGCCTTGCTCCAGTTCCTCAATGTCTTTTTGTCTTTCTCATACTGTAAAGTCTAAAGCTGGAGGCATAACTCCAAACATGGTCTCACAAGTGCTAAATATAGGAAAACAAATGCTCCCCTTGGCCTGCTGGCAGGAGTATACTTCTGCTAATGAAGCCAAGTAAGCAACAGTCCTTCCTCCCTGCAGAGGTGAACTGCTGGGTTTTGCTCACCAACACCCCTAGTTCCTTGTCTTCTTTGTCTCCCTCCAGTGCCAAGGCTTTACTGTTACATGGTCTTCTTTCATCCCATATGCAGGATTTTGTATGTGTCCTTGACTTGGAAAATGGTGCCTGCAGAAGTGTATTCTTCCTCATGCTTTAAACTCCAGGTTGTAGTCATTGACACATTACTTTGAGTAATACAATCCAAATACTACTGTAGTCCTTAAGTACTTATAGCTGTGTCTTTTTTCAGCCACAAAATATGGCACAGAAAAACAAGAAAAAATAATTTAGCTTTCTGGAGTAAATGTTGTCCCTGTAGGAACTAAACTATATCCCTTTGGATAATATTTTTTTTTCAGTGGGGTTTTCATTTTAGAACCCAAAAGCTATAAATATTAAATGCACATCCACATTTAATGCAAGTGTTACCATGAGTGTATTTGGACAGCTATTTATTTATCTGTGCCTGAATGAGATATAAATTTCCTTATTTGCCTAAGTAAGCACCAGTAAAATTCCTGCCACACATTCAGGCACTGAATCCTAGTGAAGGCTTCCAAGACACGGTCAGCAGCTTCTGGGCTTAGTTCCCTCTGTGGACTTAGCATTCAAAGAAACGGGATGATGACTCTATGCCAGATAAGGGAAGGAAAAGCATTTTGTTATTAGTATGCAGAGATGAGGAATTGTGTGACTCGGTTTGTGTAAAAACACAATCTGAATAAGCCTGGGTGAGACTTGGCAGGTGAATCCACCAAACCAGCCTTTGATGATGTCCCTACAAACCTGATTGGTGACACAGCCAGATGAAGAAAAAATAAAAATGGCTGTGATGATTTTCCTTTACACCTTTACTGGCCACCTTTCCAGTGCCCCATAAAGGGCCAAAAGGCCGCAGTGCATAAATCCTTTTAGAAATAATTTACTTTTATTATTCTTGGTTAGTATCAACCTTATCTTGCATTTAAGACAGTAGTTGTGATGAAGTCTCAGCAGGATTGAGATCAGTAGGCATTTTCACTATGCATTTTCTCTCCAAGGAAGGAATTAACACTTTGACACAAGCAGTTTAAAACTGACTTGTTTTTCAAGATAGCCATCTGTTCTCTTTTATTCTCAGTGTTGAGGACACAGGTACCTAATGTTCAGCATATTCCAGCAGGTTAAATCTCTGTCTTGGAGACCTACTCTGCTTGTTTCAGTTTTCCATTCTGGAGACAAATTCTACAACTACATATAGACTTATAAAAGTGCCTGAATAACCCTTAACACAATTTTGTGCACTTTAATCTTAAAATATATATTCACAAGTAAGACGGTACTTTTTATAGGGTGACTTTTTAAACAGATATGAAATGTGATTTTTTAAACCACAATGAAAATACAGTTGTTTGGTAGGGAGGCAAGAGAAGGTCTACATCTAATCCATTTCACTGCTTCATTCCATTGCTCATTTTCAGTCTACCACAAAGATCAGGAAAAGAGCTGTTAAGATAGGGAATGGGAGTTTGTGTATTGGAATTTCCCGGGACCTGATCTTGTTCTGAATGTGATGAGATTGTTTTACTGCCTAGTGGAAAGGATTAATATTGAGTACACAAAAATGTCAAAATTGGAAGAAGTTTGTCTATAAGGAGTTGAAATATCAGTTTGGGATGCACAAATGGAACTGATAAAAAGCCTAACATTTTCTGACCTCCTTCTGTATTTGTCATTGTTCAACCAGTTGTTTTATTATACAAATGCTTTGCTGTGGAGTTGGAAAGTCCTTGTTTGACTCTTTTTCTTGTGTAAGTTCATAGTAAGTCCTTTGATAGTGAGATAGAGATCTAAGGCAAGTACAACTCAGAATTTCTCCCAATAATTTTCAGAACTTTTAGAAATTAATTCTGTTACAACTTCTCAAAAAAAATTAACAAAAATTATTGTAATGTGATCTCAGAAATGCAGGCTGCAGAATTCCCATACTAGCTCTATCTCTTGGTCATCAGCTGAAATTTTATAGAGAAACAAAAACCTAAAAGTCCTGGGAACACAGCAGGTTATAGGTTTGTACTTTTTTCAAGGGCTATTTCTGATCTTGTGATGCAACTGTGGTGAGTGTTAGTGGATCAGAAAAGAGGAGTCAAAAATTATAAGCATGGCACGTGATTCTCTATCAAGCAATAGATGCAAACTTCTTAAGGCACTGGAGAACTCCAGTGGCTTACTGTATCTGGAAGGCTCTGATAAGCTTTTAAATAGCTATGCAACAGTCATGGTAGTACAGAGCAAAATATGTAGCCATATCTCACAGACATGTACTGCTAGAATCATAAAACTTTGAAAATACTGAATGTTTGAAACAACTAGCGAGCAAAGCAATCAGGTAAACCTGCCTACTTTATTTGGTCTGGGCATAACAGACAGTGATATGAAGCAATTATCTTACATATTTTATGTTTCTGAGACCAAAAATCTCATGGGATAATGGAACTGTGGGAAATCAAAAGCAGAAAATATGTTTGCATATTTCAAACACCTCCCCCCCATCCTCCCCCTTGACTGAGTTGACTTGCTCAGCTCTGAGCCATCACACTGCTGTTCAAGGTACTTTGAACCTGGCCTGGCTGACAGGGTGTGATGCTGGTGGATAACCATGCAGATTGCCTGCTTGATTAGGGGCTGGCCCAGTGCCGTGGCAGGTCCATGATGTATGCACCAATTCAGGGCACAGGATTCCCAGATGGGAGTGTAGTGGTGACGCGCTGCTCCGCCAATGGGATAAGTGCTCTCATTATTCACACTCTGGACAGAATAAGTGCCTCCATTACTCACATGTGGGTCCACTGTATATTGAGTAAAATATGTATCTTTATTGTTTACTCAGTCACAGTGCAGCATTTTATCAAGTTCAGTGTTAGTGAATTAAGTATGGGAGCACACAGCCTTTTTAACCTTTTTTAATTTGCTCCTATCATTCTCATAGGTGGTCTCAGGTCTAAAATCAGAGTGACGCGTTATGTCACCAAAGCAAATGCTGTGCCAGGGAAGAATTTATGTCCTTTAGTGGGGATTGTGTTCAGATATCAGATAGAACTGCTCTTGATCGTAACAAAATGAAAATGCTAATTAAACTGACATTATATGAACTGAAAATACAGTACAAAAACAAGACAAAAATATTTTGCAAGATTTTAATAGATAAAGGATATTTATTTTCCTAAATAATATTACCTTATGGATGGTATGAAGCCATCTATTTTACTGTTGTAGAGTACTAATGAGTTTTCCCTGTAGCCGGTGTATATCACTTTTACTTTGATGTAGGTTGAAATACAGTAATCTGTATTTCAACTCTGAAATACATATGTAAGTCAAACTTTGAAACCTCTTGGGGAGAAGGAGAGAGTAAGGGAAAAGTCACTTTGTGCCTATTTACATCAAGTTCAATGCCGGTGAAGACACCAAACACTGACACTCACAAGTATTGCTTGCTTTGACGTGGCCCTCAAAAAATTACAAATTAACACTCACAAACCCAGAAAGAATTAACATGAAGAAGACCAGGAGATCAGCAAAGCAACCAAAGGCTTGATCGTCTGCAGAATAGTACCAAAAATCAAAAAGCTGTTCGCAGACAAACAACTGGCCCAACAGACCATGAGATGTTAATTCAACTGCAAGAGCTGGCACATACAAAAAGTACTATTAAGTTGTTGGTGACAGGGATATATGTCTCCCTTTCCTTAAATTTAACCCAATGTTTCTAGAGCCCTTTTGGACAGGATTTCAAAATTAACTCTAGCTAAAAAGCCCCTTGAAAAATTACTCCATGATGCAACAGTATCCATTTTGGCACAGCCAAATCCTGTTCATCACTGTTACCCAGATCACAGGAAAAAGTGGGAACTACTGGCTTTTTTTTTTTTTTTCTCTTCTTTTACTTGAAAATGGAACAGGAAATGACTGATGTATCTGCTAGAATGATGGAGTGGTACCAGCTTAAACAACTTCTCTTCTGCTATAAACATCTTAATTCTGACTGGTCATGTGAAGAGATAGATGTCATTTTTTTCAATTCTAGTTTCAGTCAGTGGAAGAATTTGTAGCCGGGTATGATGTGGAACACCTTCAAATTTAGTACAGGCATTTACCCAGACTGGATACACAAACTGTCTAAAGGGGAATAAGGATGCTTAGAATTCAGAGGATTTATTTTGGAGCTAACAAACAGCTATTTAGACCAGGTCACTTAAGAGACAAAGCAGAAAATTTGAGATCTGAGCCTCTGGTTGTCCGTGCAGCCTGAGTCCCCATCTTGCTGTGTGGCCAGTCTTGAGCTGTTTAGATGGTACCCTGCCTGCACAAGGCAGTAGTACTCATTATCTTTCTCTGCAGTCCTGTAAAACACTCTGATACCTTTATATTGGAAAGAAGCTGTGTGAGAGTGCTTTCTTATTATATGAAACCAAATTTGTTGCTAATGTAGTATTTGTCTCGTATGGCCCTGGATTTTTAAATTTTTAAATCCCCTAGACGGGGCTCAGATTTATTGGAAAGTCTAACAGACCATGTGAAAATGTTCCCATTCACTGCATTTTTATTTAATAAGTCAACTTCATTGCTTTTCTTGTTATTTATGTGCAATATCAGGCACAAATGCACAAATCACTGTTATATGCAATACTTAATGGAGAGGCAGTGAAGTTGCCAAAAGATCTAAAAGATAACCTTTCCTGCCTTCCCTTCTGCAATCTGTTTCAGGGTTACACCTGGTGCCATTCCTGCCAGCTAACAAGCCTGGGTAATCTTGCTGCTGGTCCTTCTGCTGATTAGTATTGATTATTCCTCTGACCTGAAAATGAAGAGAAGTCTGCATTTCCTTCTTGAGCGCACAAGGCCAGATGCTGAGAATGCAAATATCTTCTGCTACCTCTGCAGTAATAATAAACATTCAACAGATCTGTTTCAACCCATTTAAAAAGAGGACCAGGTAGCTGCCCAAGGCCTATTTAAAGCAGTGTTTGAACTGGGGACAAATGGGGAATTGCTGTCTGTGGAGTGTAGGCAGAACTGGTGCTCATCTGGGGAAGTGCTGCAGCTCTACTCAGGAATAGAAAGCTGACACTCACAGGCAGCTTGAGTGTGTCCAGCAATCTGTCATGCAGTTTGTCCTAAAAACTTACGTAAATTAGCAACTGACCTCACCAAAATATCTCCTGTGGTGATATTTTGGGTTGCTGTTAGTTTACAGGATGAATTTTGCTTTCTACCCATTCTTAACTGTGTTCTGCATAGACAGATACAAAATGGGGAATCCTATCTCCCATATAAAACAGAGTATATATTTTCCTGTGCTTTTTTCTCTGGAAGGAAAGGAAACTAAGAATTACTGATGAGCAAAGTGTCAGTTAACTGAAAATGCTGGTTATATTTCAACAATAAAACAATTACACTGAAAGCTATCAAATTTAGGTATTGAATTCACCCTCTTTTACAGCTGGAGGCTTATAAATTTCTTCTACTGGGAAACATTAATCATGGCTGATGTTTCTCAGCAATGTTGAGACAGGGCAATAAATGCTAGGGAAAAGAAACACGAAGCCTAAAATTTGAGCTGGCTCAAGTCACCTGTTTTGTATTGGTTTTAAACAGTCAAATTACCTTAATTTACAAATTTGTAGCTTGCATCTTAATTTCACCTTACAAAGAGCAGAGATGGATGTCTCTGTTTATGCTGTAGGTATTGACAAATTTCTTTTCCTGCTTTGTCACTTGAGCAGTTAATTGGAGCCATCTCTTCTTCGTGCCTTTTTCTAAGCTTGTGCTCAAAAGTTGGCCCTCCTTGAGTTGCCTGTACTATTAACTGTATTGCCAGGGACCTCACTGTTTCTTTTCACAGATTATCAATAAAGACATTAAACAGTGCCATGATCTAGCTGACAAGGTGGTGTTCAGTCACAGGCTGGACTTGATGATATCTAAGGTCTTTTCCAACCTAGCTGATTCTGTGACTTTGTAATAATAATGGCAAACACTTAAAATCCTTTGGTTATGAATTGAGTGAGGTATAAGTTTCAAAGAATGACACAGTCCATTTTTTTGTCTATTTATTGCGTTAACCCCTGAGGCTGCAGTTACCAGATATTACTGATGTCTGAGGCACTCAGACACTAACAGATAGATGTAAAAATGTCAGTATTTTGGGCTTTCACTTGTGGACTTTCAATTCAAGATTTATTGCTGTATTAAAAATGTATGTGTTTATGATGACCTTAGTACCATTAAAAGTAAGTAAAACAATAACTATCCCTACATTTTGCTAAGTTTCACATAGTCCAAGTAGACACTTTGAGTAAAAAACTGCAAAAAACTCTCTAACTTAAAGCCATTCTTTTTTATTTTATCAAAGAAATAATGAATTCAGAAAGTTATTGCAAACTTCAGTAATTTTGGGGGAGGGGAGAAGTGATTTGTTTTTTAATGGACCAATTCTTTAAACCTGTCTCAAACAGCTCTATTCTTTCTGCTGAGGCATCCTTTGTGAAATGGTCTGGGTTGTGGCACTAAACTTTCCATGTGACTTTTTATAGCTAGTTCCTCAATCCCTGCGTCTTCATCTGCTTTCTACAAACTGAGAATGTTTAATCCTTCTCAGCTGCCGTTTCATTCTTCATTTTTTCAAAGGTGCAAAGTTTCTCATTAGAGTACTGTCTAACTGACAATTCCTCCCAGTGCATATCTGCTTGAAGTGGGCGAGGGGTTAAGCGCCAAGTTAATGTGATGACATACAAGCAAAAAATAACTGGAGTAAGTGTGGGTTATTAAAAACCTGTTGACCCACAAGGTTTTCTCAGAGTTGCAGTTCTTCTTGATGACAGGTAGTAATGGTTCCAGTGAGCTGGAGGCTGGCATGCTGTTGAGTTAATAGCTCACACCAATTAGATTTTTCCCTTAGACCATGTGGGCGATAAGAGATTATTAAAAATAAGTGTGGCTGACAAACAAATCTGCACAAAAAACTGTTTATGTGAGTGGTCAGGTCATCTTGTTGGACGTGCTGACCAGCCCATTCCTTGTGTCAACAGCTTTACGAATGCTCTGACTTTGGTTCTGTCTTTTATTCTGCCTGAGTCCCTGCTCAGAGACTATAATTCTGTTGTTATGCCCACCTGAGAATTATTTTAAATTAAATGGATCTTAAGACTTAGGGCATTCAATTTGGTATTTTCCATAGGTTCTACATGACCTTAATGAAACTTTAAGGGAATGAACAACATGACTTCAGACACCTGAATGAAGTGTTTCAGTGCCAGTTCATTTATCAAGGCTTGTCCAACAGTCAAATGTCTTGCCCTAACATTAATTTAGAAATTACTTAATGAGGAGGTCTAAATGGAAGGTGAATTGGTGCACTAAGTTTTCTCACTTTATATTGCAATATCTATCAAATATGTAGTTATAATATAGAATGCATCTCTCCTTCAGACAAGGCTCAGTAGAAATATTGAAGAGGTGCTGTTAGATGTTATTCCATGTACCCATCGCTCCTCCACAGCTTTGGAGTCCCTTATCATGTTACAGTTTGTTGCATGTTGCTTTTGTTTTATTTCAGCTACATAAATCCCACTTTTTGAATTCCAAAAGAAACCTTTTATTTGCAGGTTATCCTTCAATAACATAATTATAATAATGGCATAACAATGGCTACATAAAAATATGAGAGGTCCCCGAGCAATACAGCCCCCAACATTTTTGCGCCTTTAGGGTCAACTGATGTGATTTACGGCTTTTGCTAGGGAGAGACATCACTTTTCTCACTTTCTAGGATTTGTTTGGGATGGATTTTCATGTGTTTATTATTCTCAAAAAGGCAAAAGAATGTGCCATATCTTTTTGATAGTCATGAGTAACCAAAAAATTACATGGTTAAGTAGCAGCACTTCATCAAGTCATTGTGAAATATTTGGGTAGCCAGCTATCCCTCTTCAATTCCTGTCTTCTCCTTTCACCCCAGTTCCTTCAAGCTGCCTCTGCTGCCATCTCCTGCTCAGAACATGACCAGGGACAAGCATCTTGGCAGGTTGCAACAGGATCAGCCTCCATCCATCTGAAAACCTGGGGGTACTGTGTGTTTAGCACTTAATTGTGTCAGGACCCTCCTCAAGAGTGCACCTGCCTCTTACCTGGAACTGGGAGAAGTTGCCTAATTACATCATCGTCTTGGAAAGGCCACTCAAATGTAAAAGCTATGGAGAAAGTGGAGAGATGGGAAGACAAAAATATTGGGTAAACTACTCCCCTGTATTTTCAAATTATGCTTTGATTTTCACGAGCCAGAAAACCAGTGTGTTTGGCCAAAAATCTCAGACACAAAGGTCAAGCAATAAAGATACATATTCTATTATTTCAAGAAACCATAAATTATTTAAGATGGAGATCCTTCTGCAATACTGAGGTTTTGTCCACTGGAAAAACATCCGTTTTCTGTATCTTTTGCTGTGAAACTGGGCTTATAATTTTTGTGTGCATTTAGAGGCCATGTTGATCTGAAAGGAAATATATCAAAATTTGGTTTATATTGTTAGAATCAGGTAAAGTTTCAAGTTGTTTTTTAAGGTGTATAACATCTATTATGTTATTTCAAAGATAAACTGCTGTACTCATGAAAAAAAAAAAAAAAGTGGCTTCAAAGATTTTTTTCCTGGGGACCCAGCAGGCTATTAATTCAACCTTCCTTCCTTTGTCTCTTCCCCTCTCTCTCTTTCTCTTGCTTTTTCTTCTCTCTTTGCTCTTTTGTCTTTCTCTCTTTTGAAGAAGACATCTGCACACTGAAAAATTCTTAGCTTGAAAAATGCTCATGAAAATTGTCCAATTATCAAACCTGATAAATTACTGTTTTTGTAAAAAAGCTTTTCAAAATACACTTTGAATTTTTTTGGCATTTCACTTTTAAAATAAGCTATTTATTCTATAATTTTGCAGCAGGCACTTTATTGCAGTTTATATGGTTATATTGAAATTACAAGAACTGGGGCACCTAAGGGAATGTTTATATTTCAGAAAAAAAATGGGCTGGATTGAAACGCAGCATGAATCATAAGAGAAGTTTAGAAGCACAAGAAGATAAATGTGTCCCTAGTGACTCAACAGAGAACATCTGGTAGGTGAGATCCCTTATAAATAAATTCCTGAAAGGACCTTGGTTTTAACAAATATCAGTAAAATATGAAAATGTACTCTAAAAATCTGAAAAATGTGTATTATTAGTTTCATTTAGGAAGGATAGAATATACTGTGTATTTGTCTGATCATGCTGGGAGATTCATGGAATCTCCCAGCATGCCACAACAGCTAACTGGGATGAAGTCAGTTCAGAAGCTCCAGGTCGGCCGTGGGGAGGGCTACTGGTGCAGGGCAGCTTATGGCACTCACAAAACATTAGGGACATGGCAGCCACACTGATAACTGGAATCCCTCTCTGGGAATCTTCTCTCAGGTGATTGTTTTAGGATGGACATGCAAGCAGTTGAAGGCAAAGACCTGTTCCAAAAGTATGGTGGAGATCTTTCTGAAAGTGTGGTGGACACCTTCCCTTCTCATCTGGCTCCACCTGGTTTCTGGCCTGAATTCTTTGGTTCTGCCACCTGCAGCTTCCAGCTGGGATGTGGAAGCACGTGCTGAAGGAGGGCGCTCATTCAATTCCCAAGATCCTTTTCTAGACTGTCTGTTTGAAGAAATATCAACAACTGAACTAGCAGATTTTGACCAGGTTACACTTTGCAAGACTGCTCACTGGAAACCAGTTACAAACAGATAACTCAAAAACAAATGTGCATTTCCCTATAAAATATCTTATTTACTTAGTTGGGTGTTATTTTCTATATCTGTCACTGTATAGAAAGAAAGATTCACAGGGTCTGGAAAGAGAGTAGTTTGGCATTTGATTGATGCAAAAAGACTTGAGTTCTCATACCCTCTTCAGGCATTTCTTAATGTTTATTTTGTGATAAACAACAACTGAATAAAATGCACGAACATTTTATGGAATAGAAATAAAAGCCACAGGCACTGTCATCAGGAAGATGTGCCTGAAACTACTTGCTGGCACAAAGGCCAAATGGCAAAAAAGTGACCCGTATTCAGGATACTAAACATTTTTATCCTCCAAAACTGTCTTGCGGGTGTTGGTCCTGGCATGCATTAATTCCCAGACAATGTCCAGGATCTGTTTGGAGGAGAGTAAATTGGCCAGTGCCAAAAACAGTCCAGAGTGCTCTTTGACAGTTCAACAGTGTGGATGCTCCATGCCCTGATTCCCAGGAACCTGTCCGTGGTACAGGTTAGTTTACTGGCATGGGCAGAAGCAAACCCTTCTCCCTCCTAGGTGGGTGTCACTGGGACAAGAATGCTATAATCTGGGTTTTTTCCTTTATTTTCATTACACAAAGAGAAAATGGCTTCCCCTTCACACACCCACCATGACAGTCTCCAGCCAAATGTACTGTCTTGAATGAGCCCTGTGGATTTGAAACCTGCTGAGATGAGGAAGCTGCTCTTCTGCTAGAGCCACCATCTCCTCTTCTGGCTGGTTTTACTTTTACATCTTTTTTTAATACAGATCAATCTTGTCTTGATAATGATACAGTGAAAACCCATCTCTCTAACCTGCACTTCCTCAGCCCAATCTGGTTTTATCTGGTGATGCTGTGGTCTCACCTTCCACTGCATCGCACTCTGAGTCCCACTGGGAGATGCATGCTGTCCTTTATTTCGTGCCTGAACTGGTCCTCATGTGACTGGCTATGTGAGTTCATTCTGGGAACTGATTCAGACAAAACTTAAAGTTTTGGTTTAAGGTTTAGGTTTTCAGTCAGATAATTTCCCAGAACTGGCTTGCTGCTAGTGTTCATGTGATCTGAAGAAGTAGGAATAAATGCTTGCAGGCAGCTTGTAATTATACAGACACAAGCTCAAATGGAACTGTTGCAGAAGGTAGGCAGGAAGAACAACATCAAAGCAGGACTTCATGGGAGAAAGGAGCTCAGTGTCTCTGTCCTCCAGGGCTAAGATTGCTGAGGCAAGCACTAAAGCAAAGCTGAAGCACTTCAGGATTTTATATCAAAACCTCTCCTGTCTGCAGCCTTTAAACACACCAGAGGTTATTAATGGATTTCAGTATGATATTTCAGGGCACAGGCATATAACTGTTGCCTACCGCCAACTTCAGTGTCTGCCTTTTGTGAATTTGGGCCTAAATTAATAAGAAAGCCCAGTTCCCAAAATTCTGAATACCTAAATTTTTCTGCATACCCTTCAAGAAGCAACATCTTCTCAGACAAGCTGTTGCAACTTGTGTAGGTTGTTTTATAGTAATTTATTTAAGAATTACTCTTCAGTATAAATAAAACATTCAATATTTTAATTGACATGAGGTTCCAATTTATTTTTCTTTTCTTTTTGTTTTTCCTCCCAGAAGTACCTTATACTGTGCAGTTGGGTTTAAACTCTGTGTTCAGTCATTAGGAAAAAAAGACGTGGTCTTCTTTGTGATTTACTTAGCTGACTTTGTCAGCAGCATTTTTTTCAATGTGAGAAACTACAAGAGAAATTAAGCATATAATATTTTCAAATTTAAGAAATTATAGCCTATATTTGGGGTGTCTTAGGCTTACTAGCCCCCTTGTTTATCTCTGTAGCATGTTCAGGTCTAGTAATCTGAAGACATGTACTAAATCTTTTTGCCTACAGAGTCTGAGAGACTTCTGTTTATTGACCAAAATGGAATGAAAAATACCCCATTTTTTTTATCCTTATCAAAATAAGCTGTATCCATGTTAATTCACAATGTTATTCCATAAACATTTTTTAAAGCAGTAAGGAAGGGAACACACACACACACAAGTATTCAGCACAAAAATACTGTGGGTACACTTTTCTGTAAACATTAATCCCCTAATCATGAAATTCTCCTTCATGTGAATCCAAAAGAACTATGTCTGGGCAGATACTACCATTTTCTTTTCCATGAATAGTTGAGTTTTTTCAACAAATTCATTCTGGCTGTATTAATGGCTGTTCTGTATTTTCTTTGTGTCAAAACTCAGACAAATGCTCTTATTGTCCAGAAAGTTGGCAGAAACACTGAATATTGGAGAAAAAATTCCATGTGACCTATAATTCCAATCAAAATGAGTACTGCCACTCAACAGGGCAAATCCAAAGCCTATTTTAAGTCAGTGGGAGATTTTCCATCAACTTCAATAGGATTTGGATGAAGTCCATGCTGTATACTGGCAACAAACAGCTCATTCACAAACTACAGACCACTGCTTGTTTGCTGAAATTTTGGAACGAATAATTTTGAATCATGAAGAAAAAGTCCTCAAAATTGTAAGCAGCTCATGGGCAATTTGTACACTCTGAAAACAGTTGCTGTGCATTAGTAAGCTTACTTTGACACAACAAAAGTACAGCAGTGAACTGCTGGTTCATCAACTGGTGGTTGATGTCTAAATTCTGTAAGCATCTGTCAGGCAGTAAGAAACATTGAGTTTTAGGTTTGGGTTTACTTATTATTCAGCTCTACCTTATATATATTTGTATATATATTTCAAATGAAGCTTCAGAACAAGCTTGAAAAATAATTGGTGTCTCCTGCAACTGGCAACTATCTAGTGTTAGTCCTTCCTAGCACCAGCATAGCTCACTGAAAAGTTTCTGGTCTTCTGCATCTTTGTTCTGCTTCTGCTCAGTTAAACTATTCCCACTCCTCTCAATCTTGTAAGCATGTAGTTTAGTCATTATGAAATTCCAGCAAGCAGGCTGAAGCTAGTTGAATGTCATAGAGTCCTAGCATATATAAAGATGGAAGAAACCTCTTCAGCCTTCTGACCAAACACTCAGCTCAAAACAGGGCCAGCTTATTCCAGTTTGTTGACAGTATTGTCCAATTTAGTTCTGAATATCTCTAAAGCTGGAGATTTCAAAATTTCCCCCAGCTTCTTGTGAACCCTGTTCTCATCATGGGGTTTCTCATGGTTTAAATTTCCTTTCTCTGATACTGAATCATGACTTTCATCACTGCATCTTCTACCTGAGGCCTTTTGTCCTATCATGGTGTATATGAAAGGAGAGTCTGGCTCTGTCTTTTTTCCTACACCTTCCCCTTATGTCACTGAAGACCTGCAAGACCTTTGACTTCTCTCCCTATATGTTGTACTCTGCAGGTGCCTAACTATCTAATGGCCTTCCACTATATCAGGAGCTTGTAACTGGATGCTACATTGCAAAAGCAGTCTCTCAAGTGCTGAGCAGAGAAAAGTAATCTGTTGGCAGTGCTTACTCTGTTTTTGAAACTCACGAGGTTCCTGTCAGGCTGTCAAGATCCCTCATATCTCTCCACCTAAAATAAGGCATCAAAATGCAGCCAAGTAAAGCAAATGGCGTATTTTCTGCTGATGAAGACCATATGGGACCCATTTATTGCTGGTTACATGGTTAGACTCTGCCAGAAAATGATACCTGCTTTCTGTCTAGCTTTTTGTTGTTGATTGCCAGGTCACCAGGTCTTTACCAGTAAAAAATAGGCAATAATATGGTAATAAAGTCCTATAATGTGTAAAGCAGCTTACCAGATCTTGATGTGTCTACTGATACAATGTGCCAAGAGTAATTATATCTCCAAATAACTTGCTTGTTACCTTGAATAGTAGCTCAGAAATCTTTGAGTGACTAGAACTTATCAACTTTGTTCCTACACATGTGCAAGAAATACAGCAGTTTCAGCTTTCTTATATGTAGGAACGGAATAACAGTGAGAAGATTTAGAACCCTGCACTGCCTTGCCTCCTTAATAATAATAATCAGCCTCCTTTCCTGGGCTGATCTCTTTTTAGGACAGAGAGGAATGTATATATTGAGTAAAACAATAAATTCAAAAGATTCACTTAAACAAGGAGGTGGATGGAGGAGGGGAGATCCATTAGGGATTTTGCAAATCAGAATTGCTGATGTAATGACTACATCTTTATTTCAGGCCAATTTTGGTAGCTGACTAAATTTTATGTGATTACTTTTGCTGTCATTGAATTAGAAAAAGCCTTATGAAATTCTTTAAATAGCCTAGACATTCCATGAACTACTTACAATGCAAAGCTTTGCCAGTCAAAGCTGAAATTAAAATTCCTTCATAACAAACGAAAAGGTAACATTTTCTTCTGAGTTGACTATTTCTCCACAATATCCAAAGTGCTGTGTTTTGGAAGGTTTCAGACTCCCATAAATCTAGACTTTTGCCTAATGCCTATATTATATAGAAAATAAGATGGTGGAGGTTCTCTTGTGCAGGAAAGTGTAATTTGAGGTACTCTTGAGGTGAAAAATCTGGGTTCACACTCATATCACCATTGTTTACTTCAGAACCATTTAAAGTAAAATAGGTTTGCTTGCTTTAGGTAGACATAACGTTTATCTAGGGATTTTTGTTATTTATTTTGCTCAAACTCATGAAAACTGAAAAAAATCAGCATATTCAAGAATGTCACTTCGTATATTTATAACTACTGCCTCAACTTATTTTCTACTTATTTTTTTGACTACTGGCTTTTGTAAAAACCTAGTGCCTCTGTTGAAAACCAGTGAAGATTATACAATGCAATTTTGGGAGGCAGATTTCTTTTTTGTTTTTTTTTTTGAATGCAAAAGTATTTTGCTTTTAAAGTCATGTGCTAGATGCTAATTTCGTATTCTTTTCTGTGGAATGCCACTGTCACAATTTATGAGGTTTCTGCTGTATTTCAGTATTTTCTCACTGAAATAAGTCCCATTTGTCTCATACTGATGTTCTTAAAAGCTTTTCACTTCTGTTAACCAGGCTCTAAAGACACCTTTGTGTGGAAGTATCGTCATTGCTGTTTTCAGCAGGATCTAGGTTATGAATTTTGATGAGACATCCAGATGAATAATGGTTAATTGCATGCTTCTGATTTGAAATGTCTGTGGTTTAAGTGTTTTAAAGAGAAACATTGTTCTAGCTTTAAGCATGTGCATACTATATCTATTGTTTCTCCCTACACAAAGATATTTGTCCAAAACCTGGTTATTTATCCCATAATTTTACTAAGTTCCCATGATCTCCTCCATACCACAGCCAACTAAATAGTGCACAAGAATTGTTATTGTGGACAGGTATATTTTCTGATTTCCTAATAGACTTCAAACCTAAGTTTCATACTTTCCTTGGGGTTGGCCTAGGAAATCATGACTAAACAGATGAGCACACTTAGGATGATCAGTGACAGATGTCTCATTTGCTGGTTCATCTGTGAACAATTCATTGCCCTCTGTTGGATGTGGCTTGGCATTTTTTTAGGCAAATTATGAACAACTTGTGCTGATGTCTCAAACATATGAATATCAACCCGGAAAGAAGAGCAACAGGTCCCAGTGAGGTGGTTTGAAGAACTTGTGTTAAGGTGCCTAGGCAGCATCATCTCAAGGCAAAATGAATTACTTTCAAAAACAACTCACAGTACTGAACAGAATTTGGTTCCTCATTGTGATGCTATATAGAACTGGGTTGCATGACTCTATTCTTGTTCATGATCTTCTCATGATCTTGCTCAAAATGAAAAAAAAAACCCACCAACATTCCCCTGCATTGCTTTTCGGGGAGCCTAAATTCAAAGAGTTTAAGCACAAGAGTTTTGAGGGCAAAAGCATTGTGTTTGCTGACATTTTTTCTTATTGGGGTTATTTTTTCCAGATTAGTTTTGTAAAAGTCAAGCCTACACCCTACCTAGATGGCCATCTATTCTGAGGCTAGTACTTTGCCCTTGCGTCCATCTGGAAGGTATATGATGGAAAGATTACTGATTTTCTTTACTGTTTTGTATATTTTTTTTATATATTCAAGTGTTAAGAATATGAATCTATCTTCTCCACTGCATGATCCTTGTGCTTCAGCTCTCCAGGTTGGTGTCTGTCATCATATAATCAGGGATTATGAGGCAATAAAATAGCATTTGAACCTAGATCATCGAAATAGAAGACCTTTATGCCAAATCTCTCCTCAGTCCTTACTCCATCATTCAGAGAGCTTTCCTGCTCCATTGCCAACTTGTCTTTTAACATAATGAGATGTGATTGAAGGGAGTTATTATTCCCTTCCTCTTCTTTTCTGCCACACTGTCAAGTACTACCAATGAAGGAGTGAATGTCATGAGATGCTGACTCCCTAAGGTAAATTGAAGCTGTTCAACAATAATAAGTCTATTACATGCAATATTAGATCACTTCCTGTTACTCTAGGCAGCAGCCTTTCCAGAAAAAAAAAAAACATTTACATTTCCAGCATCAAGAATTCCTCACAACATTTTCATTTAGTCTCACGGTATTGCAAATGCAGCACTGGACTGACAGATGAGCCTAGGAAATAGCAACTGGCCACCTACCTTAACTCACAAACCTCAAACTATGAGCATTAAAAATGCCATCACCTTGCTCTCCTGGCCTGAGCTGTGAAAATTGTAGTTCGGTGGGAGCCAGAGCAGTCATGTTGCATGATGTCATTTTGTAGTAGAGGAGACTGTAGTAAGATAGCTCTGCCAGTTCTCTTTTTAGCCATTCTAGTGTAGAATTTGTGTGTAAAGTTAGTGCTCCATAATTAATAGAGTAGTACAGGCTGGATAACTGGGACCATAAGGGACTATGGTACATTGGGAATGTGGTACATTAGGAATGTAGACATGCCAAAGCTGTATTGCTGCCTGCCTAAAGAAGAAACAACAAAAATCTTGGGACATAGAATGCCAGCTGAATAGGGGATTGAAGTAATTTGTTTACATTATAGTTATGTCTCTTCTAGAATAAGGGTCTGCTTCTACTGAGACACAGGATTTGCTTCAGTAAAAGCACCAGGAACAAATGCACTTTGTTCAGAGTAGCTGTGGTGCTGTTTTATCTCCTTTGCACTTTTCCATATTGTGACATCTGCCTTTTAGATATCTCTCCACAGTACATACTTCAGCCTCCTACAGCAGTGACTTTAAGAGATTTTGTCTGAGGTAATTTAGACAGTTTTGGAGATTATGGGGAAATTATGGGAAATATTGGTACCCATATATTTTGTTTTTAAGTCATCAAGAATTTGTACAATTTTCCTTCCTGGAAAAAAATTCATATTTTGTTGTCCAAAGTGAATGCCTGCTTGAAGATGCTACTCTCACTTCTTCTACTTTTACATGGTCTTTGCTGGAACTGCTGAAAAGCACTGCTGAAGATTTGGGAAGGTAGAGTGAGAAAAATCACAGGCAAAATTAATCATGGCCAAATTATCACTTGTGCAGATAAAATCTGACCAAACAGTGTTAACTCAAAGAATATTTGTTTTGTTGTACCACTAATGTCCTTTGTTTTGCCTGACACTAGGGAACTATAGAGTAGTAGAGAATTCAGATATATTTTTCTTTTTCAGTTATGTGTATGTGCTGAGCCCTGGTAGACTGCATCATTCTCTTATTCTTTTTCTCGGATATGTCCTTTTTAATATAGAAGAACTTCACATCTTATGTTAGCTAAGAACAGTTTTTTAACTCGGAACGCATGGCAGTCCATGAAATGAGGAAGATCTGTCCATGGTCCTCACATGATGCTGTAAAACAACCAACACACTTTTGCAAAGAAGTCCCTAATTTTAACTTTGGTGAGCCTCTGTTCTCACCATAAGTCTATGGTTGACCAAGAACTGTTAATGAAGGAAACAAAAAGAATTATTATTTTTGGGACAGATATCAGAATGTAAGACACAAATATACAAAACCTAGGAGAATAAGCAGAGAAGACAATATTTGTTTCATTGACAATCAAAAACAAACAAAGACTTCTAGAAAAAGAGAATATTTGAATTACAAGACACTAAATATGTGGAATATAAGTATTCTAAGCAGTAGTAAATTATGTATCCATAAAAACTTAAGTCATTTTACCTTCCTATCTAAAAGACATGAACAGGGCAACAGTATAAATTTCGTTTAGGTGCTAAGTAAATTTGACCATGATATCCCAGTCCCCAGATTTTTGGTTTATCCTTAAATAAAAACCCTTAAATAAAAACATCCTCAAGGGTGGAGTTTTAATGCTTATTTTTTATTCTAATGAAAAGCAGTATGTTTAACAATCATCTCCATTAGTATCCTGAATCTTCGGGGTTTTTTCATTTTAAAATTAAAATTAAAAACTTTTATATTCTAAGAAAATGACTACACAATTGAATGTGCATCCTACCTTTGAACTCTGACTGAGGTTATCTAGCTGAAAAATGTGGAAACGCAACAAAGTAATACAAAATAATAAAGGCTTAAAAGGAGCATTCTGAAAATTAAAAAAAATACTATGAATATAGCTGGATAAAAAAAATATAGACAACTGCTTTTTATGTAGTTAAATAGTTACAACAGAAGTTTTTTAATGCTAGGGTTTTTGAAAGGGACCTGAAACCTTATACATCAGGGTATAACTCAGCCTCCAGTCAGAAACTTTAAGAAAGAAAATCTTACTGGCAAGTTGCTTCTTAACTTGCAGAAATTGAGTAGATGTACATGTAGATCTACACTTACCTTCCCAGGCCTGTTCATGCAGTCTAACCATCATCAGTGGTAGGTTGTCATCACTTTTTCTGCAGGAAAAGCTCATAAGAGACAATTACCATCATAATATATTTCTTAAATATTTGAAAATGGATATCTATAATTCTTCCTGCTGGTGGAAAGTTATGTAATTTTTAGACTTCTTCTCATATAGCTGTCTTCAGTTGATTTTATCTTCAATTACATCAATGTGGATGCTTCCTGATAAAAATATTTTGCACTTCTGTTTTGTACTTAAGATACATGAAGAATAGATAGGAAATATAAGTAGCATATATAGGACATATATATAAGAATATATATATATATCCTATATATACTAGTCCTATAAGTCCTATATATATAAGTCCTATATATACTGCTTATATAGGACTAGTATATATACTAGTCCTATATAAGCAGTATATATAGGACATATATATATATATATAGAATATATATTGTAGAATAATCCAGAGCTGCCATGTATCTTTCCTCTACCTAATCCCTTGTTGCTTTCTGACTTGTTTCTGAAAATATCTTTCTAAAGTTGAGGTGAATTTCACGTGTACGACTGTCAATAATCTGAATTGTTCTGTTCCTTGGACTCCTGTCTGTGCTCCTCCACAGTCATGATTTGTCACTGGTTTTTAATTAATGGTGTCCTGGAAAATTTACTCATATAAGTACCATTTTGAGCTACCTTATATTTTGGCTGGGCGTGCTTGGATGATGACCACCTTAACCAAAAATAACCCCTGGAACTGGACATTTTTTTCAGACTCCCAAAGAAACAGGTAAGAAAAGACTCAGAATCTATGAGGAAAGAAAAAAGGAAGCTCTACTTACAAGCATTTCACTTTTAGTTTTTGGTATCACTCCACCCAAGCTATCAGTTCTAGCAGTGAAAATCCATCTTGTGACTGTTTGTGTTATTCTGAAGTGTTTTTGAAAACTGCCTCTGAAGTCTGTCATTTACTAACTCCACCAGTTTGCCTTTTATGGCACAGCAGCTTGCTGAGTTCAATCCTGCTCCAATAAGGGAGAACAAAGCGGCAATTTGAGTCAGTCTACGCAAGAAGGAAGAAATTTTATTGAGAATCTTGTCGAATTGGATTTGAACAAAACACTATTTATTGGCATTCCTAAGTGATCTGAAGGATTAATTAGTGAGAAAATGGTGCATAGAAATTATAAATGAGAGAAAGGCTTCATTTCAGCTTATAGGCTATAATACTTTTATTTCCATTTCTGAAAGACACTTCTGTAAGGAATTAACCTTTGTATTGACATTTTCAATCCACAAATAGGTTTTAGGTTACACTTAAATGAGGCTTCCATTGCTGACTCTGGAATTTAACTAGTGAATGAGCAATTCAGCAGAAATTCATAAACATGAATGTTACAAGTTCCCAGTATCATATTCTTATTAGAAAAACCTCAGTACTTAAAATTTCTCCAGAACATTTTTTCCATAACTGACTTTTAAAATCATGACAGCGGAACAAAGGATTGGCTGACATTTAAGGTGAAATAGGAGGATTTCCTCATATTTTATTACTAAGTTTGTTTTTCTTTTATTGCAGACTATGGGAGGAATAATTTGTGTCTGTTTTTAATCAGTTGGTATCAACATGAAAAATTACTAAGGGTGCCACTTGACTGGAAGTGGAAACTGTTTGTTTCCTTTTGAAAAAAACCATAATAATTCATCATTTTAAGACAAGCATTCAGAAAATGATACCATAGCAGTTATCTACTCTTTTTTCATAGCCTCAGAATTTCACCATGCTTGTGTGTGCCTATATAAGATGAAAGGAGAATTTGTGGCTCAGTTTTGTGCCTTCCAGTTGTATTTGCTCATTTTCTTTTGGGAAATGATCTGTTATAGAGGATGCCTGGATTTGGCTCACTTGTTTAAAGACAATGTAAGTAAAAAAATGGAAGTAAAAATTGTTGGGATAATTTTGGCAGAAAGTAGAAACTATTAGTCCTGAGTCTCAGATCACAGGTAAAACTACTACTTTGTGTAACAGCATTAGTTATATGTGCTATCAAAATCTCATTTATAGGACTGTCAGTCATAAAACCAACTCATGAGTTATTTACTATTAATCCAGTTCTCAGTGTCTGGGCTGTCAGTGCACACAGGCAGGAAACAAATCACCTGAACAGTCTGTGTGGAATGAATTGAGGAATAAAAGCATGTAACAATAAAAATGGTAGTCTAAACATCTCAGCAAAAGAGCAAGATTTAAGAGTACAGTTAGTTGATGGTTGCTTAGACAAAAACCAGTAAATTAGAGACTATAAATAACAGAACAGTTACAGGCTTTGTAACAATGTCCTGTAACATAATTTGAGAGGCAATGGTTTACTATTATTACCTCTAATGACCAGACTCTGTATAAAGAAAAAAATCTGTAAAGCACGCTGTACCTATAAATTTAATGAAGCACGTTTAGTCTACAAATACACACCACAAATGTAAATGTCCATTTTATGTACAGTAAAATGAGAAAAACAGAGAAGACACAAGACAGAAGAGTGACCCCAAAGCTGAAGTCTGAGAGAGTTTATTACATACCTCCTTTGTGCGTATCTCACAGATAACACACGTTGCCACCTGAGCCTGGAGCTGACACTAATTAGCACTCTGAAGCTCATTTATCCTTAGAGGTCTTTTCCAAGCTAAATGATTCTATGACTCTATGAGTCTTTCTTTCTGGAACTTACCAGTTACTTACCAGATTTCATTCCTGAAGGTATGTGCATGTGTGTGTGTATGGTAAGGTTTAATTTGTTTTTGGCCCTCAGAAGATTTTAGGTATTGCAGGTCCTAGTTGCAGATTCTTCACCCTTTACCTAAACCTGTGCCAGCTAATATTCTTTTTCTCTAGAAGTTTCTGTTTTGTGGTGCCCAGAAATGTCTAGAGCTTTGACAGCAGGTTTGACACCACTTCCAAAAGTCAAGATTTTCTCTTCCCCAAAAATTTAGTATCTCCCTGGATCTGTGGCCAGGAAAAAGGGTCATATTACACCTTCCACTTGGGTTCAGTTCAGAGGCTCACTCGACAGCTTATAAAGCATCTCAATTTGTTTTTCTTTTTGCTGAATATATGAAGCTCCCTGCATTGGTTTATGTGATAAAGGTGATACTGTTTGTTGATGACTGAAATGCTCCTGTGTGTCAGCTGAGGTGGCTGAAAGGATGGAGCCACGTGCTGAGGAGCAGTCAGGGCATGAGAGCTGGTAGGAAACCCTCTCTGCCCTGTGGATGCTGAGCAGTGCTTCAGTGCCAGTTCTGCTCTGGGACCCGACCCCGTTGGGTGTGTAGACTCAGTGGTCTGTGCCTGGGAGATGAAAAGAGCCTGAAACCTATCCTGGGAAACAAGTGGGTGTTGTTCACAGCTAAGAAAGAGGTCTGGAAGTACTGTGTAAAATGATGGGGAGAAAAAGATCCGCTTCCCTGGAGAAAGGCTTGCTCTCCAAGAAAAGTTTACAGGAAATTACAGTTCAGCAAACATGGGCGACAGTTTCCTCAGCAAAGCTACAGACCCAGCAACACCTTGCATGGTCTTACCTGACAAACTGAAGCACTTGCCAGCACTCATTTTCTGGGCAATGCTTCTTTCTCAGTATGTTTTAGTCCATGTTTCAAGACATGGCTACCATCCTCTAGGAGCATTCAGTCATGCTGATCTCTCACTGAAACGGGCTCATAATCTCACTTGGTGACCACAGCTCATATAGCAGGACAGCTGCCCAAGCTGGCCTTCCTTAGCTTTGAATGAAATCAAATGAAATAAGGGAATAGTTGATGTAAAATATAGCTATGTGCCTTGCTCTTTGCATTTAAGACATTAGATAAACAGATGGTTTAAATACAGATGATGTGGTAATTCTGGATATATTTACCAGCGTGCTTTATTAAGAGTCCATGTTTATACTGTGTGTATGTGATCCCCAGAATGGAAAAGTTGTATCTTTATAAAAATCATGAGATCCCCAAAAAATTATCAGAGACATCCTCCTGTCTAAAACCTCTTCCTCCTTTGTGCACACATCTTTCACAATGCTGGTGCTGTTCAATGACATAAACACTTCTCTTTGTTCTAGAGCGTATGACAGCACAAGATCTAATTTTTTTGAAATGACGAAACCCCCCAACTTTCTTTCAGCTCTTTATGGTAAATTGCTCTTTAGGTGCCAAGAAGTTCACAATATATGCCTGAATGTTTATGAGAAAATGCTGCATTATAAATGTGCATTTCTGAGGGACAGCAAACTAACATAAACACCAGCAGCTTATCACGGCATTATTCTAATGTATAAGAATTCTTTTTCTATTTTATTTTATTTTACTGACAGATATAGGGAGAATGAAAGACATGGCAACTTTTCAATTTAGTCAAGAGACGATTTCCCATAGCCATTTATTTAAATATTTCATTTGATGCAAGGAAATTATTAATTGTTCTTTAACTAATGAGCTTTGACATTAATAGCTCCTTAAAATCTGTCTTTGATTTTCCAAGAAAAAATGTTCAGGCTTTGGATTAACATAAACCAATAAAATAATTATGTGGAATCATGATTCAAACATTTCTGATCTCTTTATTTTTAACTTGATTTCAAAGTTGTCAAACTATATAACTTGTGCAAAGAAATAGCCAGCTTTACAGAACTTTACAGAAAGCTGACATAGTTGGTTACCATTTAATTATTTCAATAAGACGTTTGTTCTGCTGACTTTGAAGGCAGCTTGTAATGGTGCCTGCCTAAGAAGTTGGTTTTGAATGACAGGAACTCAGTAGGTGTTTCTTTACCAGGATGAAAGTAGTTTTTCCGCTTCCCTGCCTTCAGGAACCTTCACTGCTCTCTGTAAAGAGGCTGTGTAAAGCGGGAATGGAGAGGAAAGAGGGAGGCAGTCCTGATTTCACACACTCCCTTTTGCCCTGACTGTACGACACCTTGGCACATGCAGCAGCCTTTCCCAGAGTATGACTCAACTGTATTTTCATTTAAAAATGCAGATGGGAAATTGCCTCATCAAACCCAGAGGACAATGTCAGGCGTTGAGAGCACCAAGAAGTTTATATCTTGGAGCAAGATTAGCTAGTTTTCTACATGAGTTTTGGCTTTCCTGGCCCAGGTCTCGACAAGAATAAACCTATAAACTTTTTAAGCAATAGAGAGAAATCTGTAGATTTAAATGTGCATGTGACTTAATTCCAGTTTTTCATCAGTATTTAAGGGAATGGGGAGCTCTGAGAGGTCAGTTTGCAGAAAGACCGTGAGAAGAAAATGGGCAACCTTGCTGGCCTAATCCCCTCCCCCTCCCAAGGGAATTCTTACAGACTGTGACATCATAGCTATATATACTTAACCCTGCTGGAGAGCATGTTGAGAGGACTTATTATTGGTTATTTGGTTTAGAAATATTTGCATTATACAGAAAAAAATACATCTGCGGTTATTTTTTTGCTTTTTTTGTTGTTGTTGGGATATGTGTCTGTGTGTGAAATTCCTCATGTGCATTTTTACTTAAGCATAGTGCTTCAAGAGCATTCTCCATCTTAAAATTCATCCTAGTGTTTGTGTTTTTTTTTTAAAAAACGAAACCACTCTGTGACAATGTGGGTGGCTGGGTATGTCATAATCCTGTCATGCACTTGGGTGCTCAGGCTGCAAAGAATCTCTTCATTTTCAAGTAGGCAGGAGAATTTCTTTACCTGAATGAAAAGAAGGCTGCTTCCTTGGTGGGAGATGCCACCCAAGTAGGCTGTGAGGAAAAGCCAAGTAAGCCTCTCCTCTTAACTCAAACTTGCCTCTTGACGAACCATTTGATTTTGAGTTGTATCTTATTGTTGTGGTATTTCTGTCCCAGAGCATGGGATACTGTGCTGTTATTAAAAACATGTTAGCAGAACCCAGCATTTGATGGTACAGAGAAAACAGTAAGCAGAGCAGGCTATGGAAGTGCACTCCGAAAGTCAAAATGTGCTGCGGAAAGTAGGTATATTTGAACATCTGATCCTAGGGAGTCTGCTTAGCTGCTAGACAGTTTGGGAAGAAAGAAATTCTGGGTAAGTTGATGGGAGACAGGTTTTGACTGCTACTGAGTGAGTTGATCCAGATGAGTGAAAATATTTTGCTGATAGGATTTAGCATGTGCAACAACATTATGGCAAACTCTCTGGGGAAAAAAAAAAAAAAACCAACAAAAAATCTCAAACCAAACCAAAACAAGAAAAAAAAAAGACTGAAAGGATTGCTTGTAGTATCATCCTACAAACTCTTTTGTTCAAAGCCAAGGAAAAAAGTTGCCTGTATATTCCAAAAGGACTGTATATTTTCTGGGGCTTGACTGTGAGAAATCTAAGTTAATTAAGTTGAAAAAATATCTTTTAGTATTTCTTCTTCAATAGTAAAGGAAGGCTGAAAACTGTGTGAAGGCTGTGTAGGTGGATACTTTGCTGCCAGGTGAATAGGGGGATGGGTTTTTAAGGAAGCCCTGCTAAGTGTCAATTATAATTTAGATGTTCCTTTTTCTACCCCATTACTTCTGAGAAGCAGGAGTAGCTCTCAAAAGCTATGGGCCAGGTATTTTTTATTGGATTCTGGTCTGTTTTGTTCCATTTTTCTCTAGCTCAGATAAAGTGATTGGTTTTCTTAGTCCTCTAGCTGATAAGCATCTCAAAGATTTACTGTTTGTATTTATTTTACAAAGAGGAGAGCTGTTTACTCTGACTGGTACTTCAGTGAGAAATTGATCCAATAAATTAACTGACATGGCTATGCAGATTTATCCAAATTGAAGGAGTTTTAACAATATACTTGAATTCTGTAATGTGACAATGAGTTATGCACTCATTGTGCATTTCTTGTAGCTTCAGCAGTGTGGTTTTTTGAGTCTGTTTTGCATTGTGATTTTTCTTGACTCAAGACAGAAAGACCCTGCAATAAAATGTCTGTCATAGCTGATTCTTTTCTACACTTTGCTTTATTACGCCCCCCAAAATACTTTTATAAATAGTGCTGATTTCGCAGAGCTGGGGAGTTGCTGGACACCTATAGTTTGTGCATCTCTACAAAGTATGGTCTTGTTGCTTAAGTTAAACTAGTTCTGTGATTGATATTCCCCATTAACAAGCTATTATCCTAAACAGATAATCTCTCTTGTACTTGCTGTTTGTTTGCAGCTAAAGTGATATCCCATGTGCCATTTTAACTTGCATCTGTAGGTCTCAAATATTCTCAAACAAAGCCATGATGGAGCATGATGGAATGTCATTAAAAAGTGAGTTTCCATTTCACTGCTGCGGCAAACCTATTCACTTCAGAGTACTCCTCATGGACATGGAGCAGCATGGAATGTGACAGGCAAACCTGAAGCAACAGCAAAACACAACTTTCACAATAAATGTAGAACTGCAAACCATGGGAATATAGTGCCAAATTGTGGTTTATGTTACATTCTGACAGAACCCTGTGAGGCAGGATAATATTTCCAAGCATTAGCAACAGTCAATTCCTATGTGAGGAATTAAAAGTTACATTGAGAAATTGCTTGCATCTGTACAATATTCTCTATATTAATATGGCATTTTGTCCTTTAAATCTAGTATGGCAGAATTTTCACTTAAAAGTTCAGCTAGTTTTTCAACATATGAACTGTGTGTTTCAACATGAACTGTGCTGTCGTCTGTGTTGTTAGACATAAACAATTAAAACCAAGTTTAAAAACTGTCCTTCACTTCAAGCAATCTTACAAGCATTTTTTTTAACTGCTAATGACATAATTTAATGGCCAAGGAATTATCAGATATTGTTTTAAACAGTGGGCACCAGTTTTGGAACTGCAGATAGTCCTTCACTTACATGACCATGATAGGCAGAAGAAATAGCCTTGCAATTTTATAGCTGATCACAACTTGTCCATTCAGTTTGAAGGTATGTCTAGTCAGGTCAGAGAATAATCTTCACTGATGACATAGACAAAGGGATCGAGTGCACCCTCAGAAAATTTACAGGTGACATGAGCTGAGTGGAGCAGTTGACACCTGAAAGACAGGAGGCCATTCAGAGGGACCTGGACAAGCTTGAGAAACGTGCCCTTGAGGTTTAACCAGGTGTAAGGTGCTGCACTTGGCTTGGGGAAACACTTGATCTCAACACAGGCTGGGTGATGAACAGAGTGAGAGCGTCCTTCTGAGAGGGACTAGGGGGTGCTGGTGGGTGAGAGGCTGCATATGAGCTGCCAGTGTGCGCTTGTAGCTCAGAAAGCAAATAAGGTTCTGGCACACATCAAAAGCAGCAGGGCCAGCATCACCTGGAGTGCTGTGTCCAGCTCTAGGGTCCCCAGCACAGGAAGGACATGAACCTGCTGTAGCAAGTTGACAGGAGGGACACCAAGGTGCTCAGAGAGATGAAGCACCTCTCATACGAGGAAAAGCTGAGGGAATTGTGTTTGTTTAGCCTGGAGAAGAGAAGGCTTCAGGGTCTCTTAATTGCCACCTTTCAGTACCTGAAGGGGCCTACAAGAAAAATGGAGAGGGACTTTTTACAAGAGGGTGTAGTGACAGGAGGGGACATGTGTCCAAACTAAAAGAGAGCAGGTTTAGATTAGACATTAGGAGGCAATTCTTTGCTGTGGGAGTGGTAAGGCACTGGAACAGGTTGCCCGGAGAAGTTTTGAACACCCCATGCCTGGAAGTGTTCAAGGCCAGGTGGGATGGAGCTCTGAGCAACCTGGTCTAGTGGAAGGTGTCCCTGCCCATGGCATGGGGGCTGGAACTAGATGATCTTTACGGTCCTTTCCAACCCAACCATTCTATGATTCTATGAACAAAGTATTAACATACACTAACTGAATAACTGAAATAGCGCAAAGGTAATTGTAAGAGAGGAAGAAAAATTCCCGAGAAAAGTAAGTTTGAAGAAGATTAGGTACTACTGTGGGAGCAATGAGTTATATGGCTCAGTAGTAAAGGAAGAGTAGACTCTGGAAGATAAAATTTGTAAAGATCGCTTTCCATTTAGGAATGTCTAACGAGGAAAGAGGAAGAGGAAGAAGGCAGACCAAGAGACATTCTTCAAAAGCTACAAAGATCAAGGGAGATAGGGGAGAAGAAGAAGGAAAGCAAATAAATAAGTTTTGACAGCCATTTTAAAAAGATGCATTAGGGAATAGATAAGTGCACAGTGATGAGCATTTGGAACAGGAAGACCTGCAAAGTTTTGCAAGCATGACAGAAAAAAAGTGAGAAAGCATTAAACTGATAAGATATGAGGGAATGAGTTTTGAAAACAAGGTGGATAACAACTTTGGAATTTGGTGCAGAAATGGGAAACAGTAGACAGAAAACAGGAGCAAACCAAGTAGCTTTCTGAGGTGACAGTGTCACATTTGCAAGACAACTGAAAACATGGATTATGCATAGCGCAGACAGTGACTTGTAAAGTGCAAATGTGGCAGCTGAAACTCTGATAAAGTAACAAAATAGTATTGATGAGGAACTAACAAGAGAAGGAAGGGTAATATCTGATTCTCATCTTGAAGGATTCTACTGCAGTAGGGAAAATAAAGAGTCTCGAGGGTCATGAAGTGAGATAGGCTAAAAATCAGCAGCCACAGAGAGTAGGAGATAAAACCAAATAGATTATAGAAGGCCATTTGCGTTCTTTGCTTGCAAAAAGGAGAAGTTTTTAATGCAGTGAATGTGTTGCCTATGCTAAGAAGTAATACTGTTCTCCTGTGTCCTGTGTCTATTTTGACAAGTTTAAAAGTTTGTTTTAAAATGACTAGTATTTACTTTAAATGATGGCATGTTCTGGCTTTGTCTTTAGGTGACTTGAACTCTCTCAGACTGAGCTAAGTACAGCCTTTATCATAAAATTAATTTTTTTACTGATTTTGTGTATGAATCTTTTATGACTTGTTTCATCACTCTCTACAGCAGTGATTGCAATTTGATTGCAATGAAGATCTGCACAACACTATAATTACCTTTACTACAGAAAAAAAAAGAGGGTTAAAATTTTAAATTCTCTGTTCCAAGAAATATGACATGGTGGGATACGTTTCTAAGTATGGAGATGCTGTTTTCAGTTGTAGATTATATATTCCAAATTACATTAACACAATTTTTAACTCCTATAATTAATGCTGCTAAAGAGGTTTAAAAGATAAAGGTTGTGGTACTCCTAGTTAGTATCATAGTATTGCTTTTACTGTAAAATAAATACTTCAGAAAATATTTAGCCTTGGTGCAGACAGGTCCTAATCCACTGTTGTGTTGATCCTAAAATGAGGTTAGATTTGCTTAGACCAGATCTTATTTTGGTCTATTGATATAAATGTTTTTATGAAGTGAAATGCACAAGAACCAGAAATACTAAGCAAGGATACCAGAAGTACAGCAACCTCCACTGGGTGCAGTGGTATCCAGAATGATATCATGGTAGTGAATATATCATAAACACCTAGTTAGCTCATCTAAACTGACACTCCAAGAGACCAGCATATGGTATAGCATGAAGCCAATGGAAAGATGTATTAAAGGATCAAGTTTAGATAAAAATACTGACTTTACTAAAGAGATATTTGCAACATTGCCAAACTCAAATACTCAGAATGAATGTTTCGAATTTAATTTGAAATGCACACTGTATCTCTAAGTATAGTTCTTCTTTTATGAGTCAGTGGTTTGGGGTTTTTTTAGATTTTTAGATTAGTAAGAACAGGACATAATTTGTTTTTTTTCTGCACAACTATTACTGCCTTAAAGCTTCATTAAAAAAGACAAGTTTATTCTAGAACCTCAAGAATCTCAGAGCAAGGACTTCAGGTAAATAGTTAAATGATGGAACTTTCCATAAAATCTTAAAGCCTGCAGTACCATTTGTGAGAGACATTGTTTTCCACATATACATTCCACTTTTTGAAGTACAATAATACCAACTTTAAGGCTGGTAGTAAAACCCATGCCAGCAGGGACACACTGTATCAAAAAAATATCAAATAACCTCTTAACACAGCTGAGGATAAAATTAGTCTGGGCAATGGAAGTCAGAGGAATCTTGTTCATGCTTGATGGCTTGATTGGACAGTCAAGACAACATGTAATATGATATATTGTTATGCCTGGGATTAGCTCTAGTTTCCTTTTACTTTACTGTCTCTTCAAATTAAACCTCTGCTACTTTACTTTTTCATGTCACTTGTTCTAGTCAAGTCCAAACAGAAGAGGCTTAATCTAGTCGACACACATGCTAAGAGCACACAGTGAAAATAAACTAGATGGTCAGTATTAATACTGCTGCTTTACAAATTCTTATCTGAGCCTTACTAGATCCCATAGAAATCTCTGTAAATTATTCTGGTTTACAAAATGTTTAGAAATCACATTACAGAAATTGCAAAGAGGGTAGGATGTACTCAACATTTAGTTGTAATTTTCAGTAAATTTCCATTTTATCATAGTACCTACACTTCTACTAGGGTGTAATGTAACCACAAGGAAATCCACAGAGGCATGCAATGAGCTTTGATGGTTGGATTTTTTTTGCATTGAGCTTTTTTGTCATGTGAATATTTGAAATTGAGTTCATTATAAGATTTGTTAGACATGCTTTAGTCCAAACAGAAAAATCCGAAGATATCTGATCATGTTATTGTTAAATAATTTTACCAGGGTGTGGAGGGGGGACGGTACAGAGTGGGTGTGGAAAACAGCTCTTGGCAATGGAGCAGAACAAGGAAAGCCCAAGAATACTGCATGTTTTTACCACCAGATATGACACCCAGCATCACCAGCCACATGAACCTTAAGGACCAGAGAATGCACACTCCATCACTTCCCCCTCCCCTTGGCAGGGAGTTACTGCCAGGCAGAATCTGTCTCACCAACTAAAAGCCATGGGCATGAAAAAATGCACAATTTCTCCAGGATCCCTTCAGTGTAAGGTCTTGCAAGCAGAACTTGAAATTGCTGGTACTGAATCATGCGTTGTTATTACTGCAGGAAGAGGACAATTTAGTTGGCATTACATTTGTAAGTACTTCTGTGAATTGGCTTCTAGGGAGATGAAGGACAAAAGGATCTCCTACCTTTAGATTATTCAAAAATAAATTGGGGGAAAATATAGAGTTCATTCAGAGATCCTTTTTTCAGGGGGGACACAAAAAGAACTATTCCTTTCTCTCTCTTCTTTAGAGGACAAGTGCTACTAGATCCTGAAGAAACACTTTTGGAGAGTATGTGTCTTTAACTTGTGATGAAAAGCACTGAAGTTGTGATCAACAGAAAGGACTCTAAGGTAGCAGCATTTTAATATTATGTCAGAGATTTTAACCAAAGAAATCCTTAGTGCAGGCCATTCACTTTGAAAAGAGTCAGAAAGATCAGTTCTGTAACAGCTTAGTAGTCAGGTAACAGCTTCAGAAAACACCTTTTAATTTTTTCCTGTTCTTGGTGGTCATGAGGGTAGAAGCACACTGACTGCTGGTGTGTCCAACACTGTTGTAACTGTTTAATGGAGAAATAAAACACTTTACTTTCCAGGAAAGCCAGTATATCTCACAAGAGTATGTCTATATTTCAAATTCCTTGCCAGACAGGCACATTTGTATGAATGATGATAGTCAAAGTGAAAAACATAATGCAAGCTGGATTTGGATTTTTAATGTATTTTTTAATGAAAAGAAATAATTTTTTCTTCATCATCTGCATAGTCAAAATCTGGAATTTATTAAGGCATTAAATATGAACTGGGGGATTTTGTTCAGCATTTTTTTCTACTATTTCCATTGCTCTTCAGAATAAAAAGCATCCTCAGATTGTACAAAATTGAAATTTATATATTAAAGACTGACTTTCCTGTATGGGATAAGGAGATTAATATTCATCATGGGAGGGAAAAAAATCCCAACTAATACAGATCTTAATTTTACGTATATTTACAAAACACAGTAAAAGTACTCTAAATGAACTACAAAAACTTGGCTTGTTTATTAAAGATAAGGTTCTACATTTAAGAACCACATATTGAGAGGCAGATATTCAGTTTTATTTCTGCAAGAGCTGGTCCAGTTATTTCTGATTAGTTTCTGAGACATTTTAAAAACTATCAGATCTATTTATCCACATTTGCTTGGCTGACTTTCAAGGAGAGGATCAAGAAAGGAAATGGAGAACACCAGTGATAAATATTCCCAGGAACACGCTGAAGCTGGCATGCTCTCAAAATCATGTTTCACTGAGATTTGGATGAACTGCATATTATGTACAGTCTTTGGAAAATGAACTAAATGAATGCATTCTGTGCTGTGGTCCCTGAGTTTAAGATGAATCTCCTGTGCCTTCTGCAGCTATTTGCTGGTAGGAAGTCACAGCATAAGCTGACTCCAAAAAATTTGTGGAACTAAAAGCCATACTTCTGGAAGTATGAAGAGCACACTGTATCACCTGAGCATACTGAACTTGTTGAAATAGGCTGGCTCAGTGATGTCTACTTGCAAAATTCTATTTTTCCTTAGCTTGTAACTGAGTATTTCAAAAGTTTGTTTCTCCATGAATCCAAATAGTACTCCCTTATTTCAGAGAAATTACCCCTTCACCTAACCTCTACAGAAATGTTCTTATGACATGAGTAATTAATATTTTGTGAGTATATGCCCACTATGTGAGCAGAAAAATGATACTAGTGGGCAATTCCTGTTGCACTTACTGCATGGCAGCTGAATTGTTTTCAACTGGAATGATTATTGGCAACAACAGAACTGCACCTACAGAAAAATATTAGGAGAAATTGATATTAAGTAGAAAGACATCTGTTTTATCTACATTGGAACAGCATTATTTTAATCCCAATAATATCTGTAACATAATCTCCGACATAGTCAAAGTGATATGAGGGAGATACAGAACTATGTTGTGGGAATTATGGACACTGATACACACATTCTGTTGTTGAACTAGCCAAGACTTTCTGGTCAAGACTATCTTCTAGTGTGGTTCCTCCACTTTCAAAATCTGAAGGTAATGGAAGGATCATGCAGTTTGATCGTATTCTTCTGTATTTTATGTGTCATTTATAACACCAGATCCACTTAAAGGAGCCGGTATGCTAGATTATATGTTGTAATTAATTTTTAATTAGCAATAGTTCATATATGAATGACCTTCTTTTCTGCTGCAGCAAGTTACTTATCCAAGCTAAAATGATAAAACTTATAAGTCAGGAATTACTAAGTTGCATTTTCTGTGTTGCTATTCAGCAAAAACAAGACTTTAAACCACTTTATTAAGACAGGCATATTTCATTACAGACCTGTCAGTATTGGAATGATTGTGTTTGAAAAAAATATTCACCCCCACTGGTTTTACTTTCTTGCGAATTTACAGTGCCCTTGAGAAGGACCCAGAAGCTAAAGCAGTGCAGGGGGTCAGTACTTTATTGCTACAGTACTGTACTGCTACATTGTTTAGGATGGTGTGGTAGGCAGGTGTGAGAGAAAAACTGCAGAATGGATCAGTATGACATGAACACTTAGAGAGAAAGCAGACATGTCATTGGCAAAATGCTGCTCACAGCATAAGGAAAGACCAGAAGACTGGTCACTCATGAGGGAGACAAAGTGCATTCATTTTTATGAGATTTGATTGTTGACTTTGTGTAAAAAAAAAAAAAAAAAGCAATACTGCAAATATTATCTGTAGAAACTGTTGAACTGTGGCGTGGATTAGAACCATAAAAAAACCCACAAGATGCCTCTTTTTTGATGTGTGGAAATTGACTTTCTATGTCTTTTTCCTGTGGGATCTTAATGAAGAATCAAAAAATCTATGCATATCTGGCATGCAAAAAAGGATCTGTGCATGTTTGGCCAGCGTGCACTGTGTCTTCAGCCCTCTCTTAAATCTATCAGGAGCTTGAATGCATATCTTGGTCTGGGCCCTCTGAAGTCAAATTATGCCTCTGTTTCCATCTGGGATTTCACCAGGAAGTGCTTCAAGTACCAAGCTCTAGGCTGATACCGAGAGATTTGCAGAGCTGAGAAATTCAGATAAGCCCATACAAACTTTAAACCTCCAAACCTTTTGAAGTTTGCCTGTCATGAAGTCTAACTCCACTGCTGTCTGCAGACAACACTGAAGCATGAATGGAAACAGATACCTATTTCAGAAAGCTCCTGTGGGTGGCCTAAGGACAAAAGGATAAATAAAATTATATATGAAAATGTAATGCCTTTCAGAGAAGCACTCTGTCTCTTTGCATACTTGAGTATTTCTCTGCATCCATGGTGGTAACCAAAGCCCATAAAATCAGTTTATTTCCTGCTTGCCTCTGCAGCTTCATTGTGGTTGATCCAATGCAGTGATGTGTTCCTTAAACACTAATTTCTGTATTTATACAGTCAAGCTGTTGCTGTTTACCATGTTCCCATTAAGCTGGTCAAGGGTGTATATTTGAGAGAAAATCCAGCAGTAGCCAGAAGCTGCTGCAGTAGAAAGAAGACTAAACAACAACAGGCATTGAGGGGGATGCAGCATGGACCAGAGCCCATGAGGCTGTGACAATATTTCTGTGTCTGTGCCTGAAGTCAGAGTATCATGAGACCTGCGTCAAGCATTAGATCACCACCCTGCTTTTAACAACAACAAATAGCAGATAATACAGGAAATTATACAAGGACTGGGAAAGTTTAGGGTGGTGCTTCTTCTTGCAAACATTCCCAGACTCTAACAGTCTTTGAATAAGTTGTTTCCCAAGAGAAATGTGGCATGGACATTACATAGACACGTTTAAAGTTCCTGTAGACTTTCCTCACAAATTGTGGGTTTCAAAAGCCAGTTTCTAGGAGACAAAATCATGTGGCAATTAATTCTGCAAGGTCACAAATTGCTCCACTTATATATCATCTACAACTATATATTTTTCAGGGGAAAAAAAAGAGTGATTATATTTTTTTAATAATCTCTTTGTTAAAATATTTTGTTTTCTTCCTTTCGTGTTATGAAAAAAGGAGTGATCGTTATTGTACTGACCCAAGATGGAAGAGAAGATTTCATGTAGACCTAAACAACCTTCTAATACCTAAGATGAGATCACTGAGAAAAATGTCAGGCTCTTCACAATGTGAGGACAAGATGATGGACATAGGTTGAAAAAGAAATTGTTAGGTGAGGTGTAAAGAAAAGCTTTTGCACCATGAGGGCAGTGCAGCAGTGTAAGAGGTTGCCCAGAGAGGGGCAGTTAACATCTTTGGAGGTTTTTCAGAACCAGCTGGATAAACCCCAGAGGTCACCCTGTTAAAAAATTGGTGGTTGGACTAGAGTCCTCCTGAGGTCTTTTCCAAACTGACTTTTCCTATGATCTTATGTTGTATCCCCTGCTAGCTTTCTCTTTTCCAAAGAGAAAAGTTCCCCCTCATACAGAAACCATTTACTACCATGGAACATTTTTGTTGCACTTCTACATTTTATTGTGTCCTTTTTGATAAAGGGCAACCAGAACATAGTGTGAACTGAAGGTGTTCAGTGCTTTGTTCCTTAATCCCTTAGCAGTATCTTTGTCCTGGTTTGTTTGCCTTTTTGACTGAAGCTCACTATGCAGTAGATATTTATTATACAATAATCCAACAGCTGTGGGTAGATGAATACCTGTCAAATGGAACAGCAAATTTACAACCCATCATTTTGTATATACAATTAAGTCTGGTTCTACTCATTGACCCAGATTTTCATCTGTTGTTTAATGTCTAATATTGTTAACTCCTCTTGCAGTACTTTCCATCAGGATAGCTTTGATCTAATCTGATTTTTTTTGCACCATATGAAAGTTTCATTACAGCATAAACAGTAATGCAAATTATATATTTCTTTCATATTAGGTTTTTGCCTATTTTCAAGGCACCTTAAAATCTGTTAGAAAATGAAAACTCAATGTCATAGGAGAACGAAGAATGTAAAGTTCTGTTACCACTGTCCATGCTTTTTCTTTTTTATTATTTTCTCCGTTGGTATTGTTTTAGACCTAATTTTCTTGTTCTTCTAGTTAGACATGGCTTCCATTTCTAAATTATTAGTATTTTAGCCTTCTTTACTCTGATGTTTAGCCTCGACATTGTTGCTTTGTTCTTTTCAATGTTATTTGGCTTGATAGAATGTTTATTCAAAGTCTCTGTTGCGATGTGTCTACAATTTTTGGCTTTTGGCTATTCCTAATAAATTTCCATTAATAAACCTTCTAGAACATAATTAATAATTATGTATTAGGCCAATTCACACATGTCTCAGGAGGAACTTGGGAATTGCTTCTCCTTTTGAGTATTTCCTAATTTGCTGTTCATAGAAGAAATCAATTACGGCATGGAAAACCACAGCCTTTGTGTGTGGTTTTCATGACATCTACATAACTCATCCAACAGACTGAATCCCCCCTTCAGCTTTCACAGTCTCTCCACTTCTGTGGCTGTGTGGCAAGTTGTACATACTTATGGCACCTCTGATGGGTTGTGAAGGGAAGGGTTGCAAGATTTAAGCTACTGGGGAAAACTATCTGCTTTCCTAAAGGAAGGATTTACCATGTCAGGAGTTCTTGCATCATTTTTATCCTTCAGTGGTTCCTGGTGCCCTATTAATGTGCCATTTCTTCATTAAAGGCTTACATTTAAGGCTGGTAATGTAACATGGCAAGCAATCTGTAAACACTTTATTTCTACATTATCATTGCTTTTATTGTTTTAATAAGTGTAAAGCTGACATTTGGGTTTGTTTTTTCCTGACTGAGGCTCTGAAACCATTCAGCTCTCTCAGAGGCCACAATGTTGACACCGAAATGGAAGCCCCAAAGCCAGAAGGCCTCAAGAAAAAAACACTAATCAGTAGGGAAAGGGAAAAAGCCCTTCTTAAGTTTCATTTACATAAATTACATCTTTGCCCAGAAAGCTTTTTCCACTGTTTTCAGTTATGTTTGTAATGTCTTTGTATTCTGTCTATGGAAAAACAAAGTAATTACTGGATATGCAGGTACAAATGATGTTCATGGAATGGGGGAAAAAATGTAGAAGAGGGATCCTCAGGCACTTGTATATTCACAGCACAGAAATGTAGAATATTAACTATCACTTTGTCCTGAACTGTAAAAACTATCCAGATGAGAAGATTAAAAGAATGACCATAGCCAGATGTCTTTGATTCCAAACCACAAGAAAAGAAGTATCCACGTAACAAGGAAAGTTTGAGGCCAATCTTGCAAATGACATGAGTTTTGTTAGACCAGAACCTGCTAAGTGTTGCAGTGCTGCAGCACTTGCATCTATGGACTAGGTATTAGGTATCTGATAGCTTTTATGAATAGTCTTTTCAGCCACTTTTATGGGGACTTTACTGAAAATGTGTAACCCAATAAGAGACCTGTGAAAGGGGAAGGTCATCTCGTTCCTATTAGTGACTGAGGCCACCTCTATGCTGAAGCCCAAAGGTGTTAAGGCAAGAAAAGAAGCTCAAGATTTTTAGATTTTGGTACACTGTTACCAAAGGAAAGAAGTTTGTGAAACATGCCCTTAGATTCAGGTCTGTCCAACAGCTGGCTTCACTGAATGCTAAGGCAGTACCTGTGAGCCATTTACATACTGGTTGGAAAGAGGTTAAGGGGCATTTCTCCCTCTGTGAAAAAAGGGCCTTTGCCTAGGATTTAGTTTTTGCTCCATCCCTGGTCTGCAATGGAAGTGGTTTAGGGTACTGACTGAAAGGCAGGGATAAATACCATTGTAGATGGCTGTGGAGGAAAAACATGAAGAGATTCCTGTGCTAGGAATGAATAAGAGATCATTTTTATTAAAGGGATAAGGCACTTGGCAGACACATCTGCATGTGGTTAGCTGATCCTGAAAGAGAAACCTGTCTGTTTCCTATGCTGTCAGCTACCTCTTCAAAATAAACTTATCCTTACACTTTGAAAAGCAGAGATAGAAGGTTATCATGAGACAACAATTGCACATCTGGTAACCATAGGTCATGAGGGAACGCTGGCCAGCCAAATGTGCTGGCACTCATGCTGCAAAGACTGTCAGCATCACTCTATCCATTCACATCCAAACACTTGTGCTAGGGTCAATCTCCACAACATACTCTTCTGAGCTATTCACTTAGTGCCCATGTTGTGTCAATTAGATTTAGCATTTATTCTAATAATTGCAAACCATCCTGGAAGTTTGCTATTGACCTCATTTGGCTGTTGTGTGCAACTAAACTGTTAGTTCAGGCTTCCTAGCTTTGTTTTTTTTTGTGTTTTTAGTTTTAACTTTTTGATTTACCAAGAGAGGTAATTTAAAATGAGAGGATAGCTTTCATTTCCATTTACATTTTCATGTCTTTTCCTTCTTCAAATTTAGGGAGATTGCACAGGTGATCCTTTGGGCCTGTCAATGAGCTTGTCGATGTAAACATTTTGATTAAATCCAGTCTGTTTTAACCAAGTCTGTCTATCAGGCACTTCTGTCGTCTGTGGTCTGTTGGGAAGTAAAACAATCAATTCAGTTCATACTAAACATTTAAGCCCAGATCACACTTTGAAGTGAATGGCATGACATCCATTGTTTGGTGGGAGCAGACTCAAGCAAAATTACTTTTTACAGAAGAACACAGACGATTTTATAATTTTAGTTTTGCAGTGGCAGACGTCTTGATTGCTAACATTCTCTAATTCTTCAGAAAAACCTCCAATTACAGGAGAGTTAAAAAGTGTCTGGGTGAATTTCAGTAATGTTGCAATATGGAGGACAGTGAGACAGATAATTTGACAGCCATGAATGTATTCGGTGGTTTATAACAGATCTGCTTATGGATTCCTGACCTCATGTTCACAGTAAACATCGGGCTACATTTAATGTAGGAGGTAGGCCTGGCACAAAGATGAGGCATCCAGTGTGCCAGAAGTATATAACATATCCATCTAAGGCTGTCTGGGACCTTGCCCTTTAGTAGGCCCTTGATATCTGAGGGACAGATATCCTTCTGGAGGATCCTTACACAAAATGTAAGTATCAATAACTGCTTTACAAAAGGATCAAACTTTGCTGAAAGATATCTGGAATTTCTTTCTCTTTTTTATAACATGAAGCTCTAACCTGATATACACAGCTTTCTCTCAAAGTGTGAGACCCTGCCACCCTCACTCCGACGTTAGGCACCAAGTCTGCTCACTGTCACCCTCTCTCTCAGCCATGATGAATGTAGAACTGATGCCTCCACAATGACTGATCTTCAAAGTGGGAACTTCTCCTCTCCCACCCCACCCTGGTGCATTGTTTATAGCCTGATGTTTTTGGTCTTGCGGTTAAAGAGCTTCCTGGGAAATAGGGGTTTGCCTGCCTGCATGACAGGAGGATATTGCACTTCAGCTTCCTAATTACCACTGTGTGAAAAAGGGAGGGGGAGAATAAATCTCCATGGTCTCTTTCAGAAAGGCAGGAAAAACTAGAGAGGTTTTGAGAGCACTGCCTGAGCAGCTTTCAGGTGACTGTGGCAGGGACACTGGGGAGAGCAGACTCCAGCCAGTGAGTACTTTTAGGATGCCATGGTGGTGTCTGTCACTCTGAGCTTTACTTCACGGTTGCATGTGGTGCTCATGAAGTTAAGGTAGACGATGTATCAACTTGATTAGATAGGTTCAAGATGAAACTTTGACTCTTGGCATTCTATTTCTAGTATTTCAGATGCCTGTATTTTCCTAGCTCCTAGTACTAGAATTCATCTGAAGTAGGTAATGGCTGAGAGATAAATAGAGGTATTTTAATAAATGGGGGTAAGTGGATCAGTCTTGTGCTGAAATGAAATCTCTTCTGGATGTCTCCTTTGTGTTTTATTTGTGTACTACTGAGTTTCTCATAGCATGAGTCTTCCCAAGATATTTAGCAAAGATAAGAGAGAAAGGTTTTGGGCCTCTTACTGATAAGATGTTGAAATAATTTTCTTTCCTCCTGTAAACCAATGTGCATTTGCAGGTTGAGGAAACTGATGGAACTGTACAGCTTTACATTCCATCCACTTTTGCTGAGGCTGGGAACAGCTGGCTCAAGAGCTTTATTCATCATCTAATTTGGGGCACTACAAAAAGGAAAACTTCACACAGACACAGGCTTTCCAGACCTCCCTCATAACATGGAATTTTCTCTGTTGTGCCTTCAAACCCTATGTCCTGTATAAAAAGCACACAGGAGATAATTTTTTCCATATTTTCCTTGTTTGTCTCCTATCTATTTTTTCCCAGGCTGTGGCTCTGAGAACATAAGCATTAACAGTGACAGAGAAAGGGAAAGAAGGTTTCAGCATTTCTATTTTAATACTTAAAACCTACCATCCCTATGCATCTACTTTACATGTTTTACCCTATCTGTACATTACAGTTCAAATGTGCAAGGAGACATTTAAAAAAAAAAATAGAGGATATCTACAATCAGTAAAATTTTCTATCAGCCTCTCAGGCTTCTTGTAACTTTAACAAAGAGTTTTCTAGTGATTCACTGCTGGGTTTTTTTAAAAACTCTGCTCTGATGTTAACAGTTATCTGAGGGACAGAAAGTCCCAGGTGTATTCTTTCTTTGAGATGTTGCACTGAAGTAAGACCTCAGTTGTTCTTTTGCTCTTACGGTATCAGGGTTTTTGGTCCAGGGGAGAAGTACATGTCATGAAGTAGTGGTCCTTGGCATTTTAATGCTTGTCGTTTCTTGCTTCCTTAGGAAGCTAATGTAGTTCAGTGTATTAAATAAACTGGGACTGGGTGGAGTAAGTAGGAACATCTGCATGTCTTATGTTATGACTCCCCTAGCAGTCATCTGTAGTGCTGTATGGTTCCAGAAAGTCTCTCAAGCATATAGATGGTGGCGTTCCAACAAGCTGGAACCGCTGGCTGCAGCTGATGTTTCAGCAAGTTACTTTATCTGCAGCTGTCTTCATCTGTTGCTAGATTTAGGGAAGAATATCCTCAGATTTTGTATGCTGAAGGAGGGGAAAAAAAAAAAAAGAAAAAACCCAAAAATACAGAAACCGCAAAAAGAAAAGAAGAATACCAAGAGAAGTCTAAGACTATGAAGATGCAAGGAAGTTTTAGAAGAGGTTGTGTCAGTGGTTCCTTTTAAGTACATGGTAAGATTACATTAGTAGGATGAGCTCCTCCAGTTCAGTCACTATGACAAAATCCACTACTGTTGAGGATGGATTTAAATGATCATGCAATCCCAGTAATTATGCCTAATTCTTACAGATAAATCCATAGTGATATTATTTATGAACAAAATACAAATAAGTATTTAAAGCAAAATCGTGCTATTGCCTTTCCTCAGAGCTATGAACATCTATTGTAATAGCTAACTTCAACTCAATTTCTTTTTCTGTGTGTGTAATTTTAGTTTATATGCCATGAAAATACATTGTCTCACAAGAGGAAATAGCTCACAAGTTCCAGCAGCTGTCAATTTGCTCCATTTATGCTTACTTTGTCAGTAGATTCATCTGATCAGATAAGAAGTTTCTAACTGCACAATCCTATTTTATTTGGAAAACTGAACACAACAGTAAAAAGGTGTTAGAGAGAGGGTTTGCAAGTAAATAGCACATCTCAGCATCATTTAGCTGGCATTTCCCCTACTGCAGTTCTCACCCTACTCTCTTTTCCACCCTGGCCCAGCCCAGTGAATGGTATTTCACCTCCCTGTTGTCCCTCTGTGTCTTCATTCTCTTAGATCTACTATAACTGAAAAATATTTCATTCAGAACTGAGCTTTCAAGAATATTATTGCTAGTTCATAAATGAAAACTGAATTAGTTGGATTTAAATTAAGATCTTTGGGGTTTTATTGGCTTCAGCGGATTTGTGGGACAAGGGGATTTGTATGTTCAATTGCATCTTTACTGGAAATGAGCTGTCTTCCTCCTTTCATCATTTAATGCATAATGGACAGAGAAGAAAGAACATTCCTTATTTCTACTTGTCAGGTTGCAAACATCTGTGAAGGTACATGGGCCATTCAAGAGAAATGCCTTTTACTCCAAATGTTGAATGCTGATAAAGATCAGAAATTCTGCAAAGAGAAAAGAATCCCTAAGCAACAAGCCCTAAAGCCAGAACTGAGATTTACAAAGAGATTTAGATTTAGAAGCTGATATCATTGTGTGTCTTGAAGATGAGGATAGACATGAGGAAAAATTTTCTGGGTTTTACATTCCCATTAGTATTCCTAATCATATTGAATCCAGGGAACTGAAATTTCTCCTCTCTGTTAAGGGCACCATCACAATTAGAAATCATGCTGTTAGTAAAAGTCACTACAAATGTGAAGATCTGAGAAATAAGCCTGCTTGATCCACATTTCTATTTGTGAAGCAAGCTTTTCTAAGAAGGAATACTGCATGTTAAACCACCTGAAACTATTTTAAAAATTTGAAAAATAAACCAAAATATTCTCACGCTATCATTTTGCTTTATAATTAAGCACATTTTCTGCAAGTGGATTTTCCTTGCTAGAGAGAGTGAGAGCTGATAATTTACTAGAGAAAAATTCATTTGTAATGGCCAAGATTCACTCAAGATGTTGGTGTTATTACTTATAACAAATACACTTGCATTCAGAACATGAGTTTGTAGTTCATACTTCCTAAGTACAGTGACTTAAGCACAGCACAGGGCTTCTCTCCCAGTTTGTCCCTGATGTACTGGGGTTTGGAACCCATGCTTCTTTCTGTTTTTAGCTGTATTACAGTGCAAATCTGGGCATTAGCCCCAGAAGCTGTTTCTTACTTTTTGCTTGTGTTACTGTCTAGTAGAACTGATGTGGGAATTATATGCCTGAACTATTCTAAAAGTATGAACCCAGGCTGAATGCAATAGCTGCAGCTTTCCTGCTAGACTCGGATGATCACTTTGTCTCAAAGGGTGACAGCTGTATCCATTAACCTTATGAAAGGTTTCCTAGAGACAACATGAAGCTACAACATAAGCCATGCATTTGCTCTGTAATGCTCTGGTTCAAAGTGCAAGCAAATACTTTGGGGTGTGGTATTCTTACTGTTCATAGCAACCTTTTTAATCACTGCTTCTTGCTTTGGACTAGACAAACTGCCAGAAAAGGTTCAGTTATAGGTCTTTTTCATTTCACAGATAATTTCACACTGACATCCCCCAGCAGCCACAAAGAGCTATTCTGACAGCTGGATATAGCTGGAGTGTGGAGGTAGTCCAGCCAGACTTTAGAAAGGGGAAATTCCCAGCAAGTCAGTTAAGCTAAATCTGCCCCATGAACTTGACTACAAAACTTCCAGAACTTTTCAGGTCCAATGGAGCACACATCCCTATCCCCAAGTCAGGTATTTGAAACCTAGTGATAATTGAAAAAACCCTGCACCATGATTTTGAAATAAATTGATTCTGTTTTCAGCTAAACCAACTCTACTCCTTAAGTTTATGATACTCATTTCCTTAGGAAGCAGTGCTCTGCTCAGTGTTACCTTCCTGCCTCCTTTACCATGTCCTCCTCTATGGCATGAGTCCTGTCTGACAACTGTGAGGAAAATTTGGAGAAACCACTACATGAACTACTGTTTTAAGCATGTAATATTGGATCAGGGAGAGCACGGAATAATGTCATCCTTTTCCTGATTCAATCAATAGACAAAGACTGCAACAGTGGCTTCAAATTTGTAGCACATGATGCTTCAGCCTGCAAAACCCACAGCTTTTGAACAGTAGTTGTGACTAAGGCATCTTTAATAACTGCTACAGAGGCTGCTGTCTCCCCAAACTCCTGGTGTTATGAAAATAGATGAGGAGTGTTCTCCGGGAGAGAAAGCCAGGATGAGAATTATGTTAGTAGATATGTGTACACTGGGCCCATATCAAATATAGGAGTGCCTTAAGAAGCTAATTTTTTCTGTAGTTTGTCTCCAGAGGGGTAGGTTTTGTCCCAATTACATTTTTCTCAGTGGGAAAGTAAAGCACTTTAAAAACATATTGACCAAGTTAGTCACACATAAAAGGACTTCGGAGTCAGAAGGAAGAAGAAAAGAACTTCTAATTATAAATCAAAGGGACTCCACCAACTTCAGAGAAGCGGGAGAGAAAGCCAGGATGAGAGAAGCTCCATGTTGTGGAGAAATTGAGCCCAGCAATAGGACTCTGAGAGGATTCTATCCCATCTATTGCTCAAGTGGTCAGGAGAGGATGATGAGGTAATGATACAAGTGTTTCTTGTTTTGTCCATGCCTATGAGTATCTTATTCTTGAAGACTATTCTATTGGCCTGGATAAAATTTTGCTGCTTTATGGTTTTTGAAAGTGCACAAAATCTTTGTCTGTAGGCCTTGATGCCCTTTGAAAAGTTAATTTTAACTTAAAGCACCAACAAGATAGGAGCTATTAAAAAGATAAGCTTAAACTGGTGGGCAGTTTCAACAGAGAATTCTAGTGTGAAATTCTTCTCATGACAATGCTTCATGTCTGAAGCAGTATCAGGATTATCAGATAAAATGTGCTTTTATCCAGTTTCTGATAATTGAATGACTAACCAAAGGATCTTAAATAATCTGTGCTCCACAGGAATCACAATGATTATATAATTTCATTGTTTAATTGTGTGTATGGTGAGTGATTTTCACTTTCATCAAATGTTCTTACATGCAGAGAGATGGACTTCCAGAAAAATACATACGGAATAACAAGAAATTTGAAGGGTCATAGGACAAATGGAATTGTTTTACTATTCTTTCTTTTATTTTGACATCTATTACTTTCCTTTTGCCCTCCCCTCTCATAAATAAGTTCTTAATCAGTGATTTACTCTTCCTTAGCTATTTGCCTAAGAAAATTCCCAGTAGATGACATACTTTAAAATTTGGAAGAAACTCTGAAGGTCCTTGAACTAGTTTTAGTTTTGTTCTTGTTATTTTTGCACATATGCATCTTTCTTTATACAGCTCTCACTTAGCAGCATAATTGTTCCAAGCCAGTTTAGCAAAGCAAAGCTCCTTTTAGCACATACATGATGAAGACACATTTGTATCCTTTCAGTTTTCTCCAGAAAGCTGATGCCACTTGATGGTGGTTGAATATAATAATATCTGTCTTTGGGTAGATCTAACATCAAAATAAAGTAAAATAGTGTGAACATCTGATTAACATATGGAAAGATTTTTTAAATAAGGCTTTCTTTCAAGTGCTGAAAGTTTGACAGTCTTTTATACTGTTTTATGATGCTGTGGTAGCAATTCCATGGTTATAGCTATAATCTGCTTTCAGACTCGATTTTGAAAGCCCAAACCCTTCTGTGTATCAGTTTTGAGAAACAAAAGTATTGAGTATGACATTTTTCATGTGTGGTCTTCAACAGGAGACAGAATATACTTATGGGAAATAATCAGATGAGGTACAGAGAAATGAGAAAGTTTGACTAACCAACCATTTCTTCTTATGAAAAAGTTTCCAAACCTATCATAAGCACGGACTGCTTTACATGCATGTACAGAACACTGGCTCATACAACAAGGTAGTATGGCATTACTGAAAAAATATGGGAAAGGGTCATACTCCAGTGAAGTGTTATAGCTTTATTTAGAAAAATTTTAACACAAAATGTACAGAAGATCCAGCTTTAGGTTTTAGAATTAAAGTTCCAAGTTTTAAATATAAATGCTCTTGTTTTCAGTCATGCATTGTTGATTCAAGTGAGCAAAATTATTTGTAAAGCTTTGTTTTCCTGAGATGGTCAATTTAATCTGAACTTGGATGGTTCTGAAATATTTTTAGAAGCTTACTAACTGAATAGTGACATCCAGTTGCCAAAATAATAGGAAAAAATGTATTCAAGATATGACAGAAAAAAGTGTGAAAAGGATTGAAATAAAGAAAAATTGTCATACAATAAAATACTCTATAGGAAGGATTTGAAATATGTCTCTAATAGGTCCTCTTTTGTGACAGCTAGATAATCTGTTTCTTATGTCTGTTCAGTAACCCTTCAGTTTTCCTGACTTCCCTTTCCCCAGCAGAATTTCTGGAACCAGAATTCCACTGCTAATTAAATAGAATAATAACAATATTTCTTTTATCAGCTGCCTAACTGGTGGAATTGAGAAAGTCATGTGTATTCACCAATTACACATATTATTTACTGTCTGAAACATGTCTGGCACTGGGCCCACAGCAATCTTGTCTGTGGAGGAGGAGCTCCAGCTTCTCTTGTGTGCAGTGGTGTCTCTCTCTGCTCTGTGACAATCCCTGTGCCTGGTGTCTTTCCTGGAGGCTGCAGCCCCATTGTAGCTGCCCTTGAGAACACGTTTTGCCCAGAGGTCAGTGTCGGTGTCATCCCCCACTAGGACACCGGGAAATGTGAGTTTGTGGAACTGGGTCTTACACACAAGAAAATCTTCCTCAGTCCACTCCTCCATATAACATCAGATAAAAATAAGTAGATATGTTTCAGTTTATGTTCTTCTTAAGAGGAATGTTAAGAACATGTCCTGTTCTTTCACATATCCTACAAATAATTTTTTCTTCCAGTGACAGTTATAGACTTAAGAAACTTTTGAGTAAATTTTATACTACATTTTTAGTAAAAAATACCTGAGGACAAATGGTATTAAGGATTGTGATTTTAATTTTTTGAAAGTTACTTGAAAAGGAAGTCCTTTAAGATGACTTGAAAATATTTTTTCATAGTATTCCATATTAAATACTTAAGATGTGTTCTAAGTGGATATATTCAATTGTAATTTGCAAAATGAAAGAGCATGTGAGACAGTCCCACAGGCCATGAGGATATTTTCCTCATTTCAGACAGGGACCCCATAGGATACACAAGTTTACACAAGACTGTGGTGTGTGCTCCTAATAAGCCTAGTACAGCTTCTGGTGGGGCTTGAAAGTACCAGAGCTGTATAGATATATGTATAAATAACGTATAGCTATAATAACATCTATTACTGTATGTAACTCTTGCCTTTAGCACAAAGAGGGCTCAGAGTTAATTGATTAAATCTCTCACACATGAGCCCAGTTTTGGGTAGGAGAGTACAACAGGTTTAAGATAGGAAGGTAGGAAAAGGAAAGAAAGATGGCCAGGATAAAGGGAAATGTGTGAATACTAGACAGAGAAGAAAGAAAAGCCAATTCACCTGAAACACACCACAGCTCTCAAGGGGTGCCCAGATTTTCAAGTGCATGTGGGTTCTGCATTTGGGTGGTTTGGGACACATTTGCTCTTCCTACGAGAAAATTTCCTTTCCCTTATAAGAATAAATGAAAACAAGCATTTGAGATTAGTTCACCTTGAGCTTTTTTTATCTGAAGACTGAGATACAGAGCTCTGAGTTCATGCCATCTAGGAGTGCTACAGGGAAGAAGTACCTTTGGGGACTTCTGAATCAAGACCACAGAGATTCGCACAACAATGTGAATATTTTGAATAAGCATTTTGGGTTAGTTACCTACCATACCACCAAAGCTTTCCATCTGAGATAATATAAAAACCAGAAACAAAAGTGACAAGGAAAGCATGTTAATGGAGGCTCTGGCCAAGAGAAATGTTTTTGTTATTACAGGACTGGAGGAAGTGTTGGATAACAGCTTCCTGTCTGGCTTGCTACATAATTATAGAGTAGAATAGAGGAGCAGGTATACTGGGTTGAGGTTTGCAGCAAAATACCTGGGAGGACGTGGGGTCTGGTTGTTCATTGAAATGGAGCATAATTTACCAAGAGTAAAAACATCACAGTAGTAAATGAAATATTTAGGTAAAAACAGCCTTTCTATTCTTCAAATATCTGCTTCAGGTAAAGTGAAATCTGCATCATAGAACAAAGCATTACTGTGTTTATCCACAGTTAGTCCAGCACCAAATCTATAAGCATTTCATAACAACTCTATAGGTATTTGTCCTGGTAATTATTGTTTATTTTCTCATTTGTATTTTTTCTTCTATTTTTGTAAAAAAAAAGAGAAAAAGATTAAGCTGTTAAATTTCAGGGTGGTTCTGCAAGATTTTTTAAACTTTAAAGGGTATTTAGCATTTAGACTCCCTCTGTACAGAACAATATCTTTCTTATTTTAGAGCCTTTAGGACAAAATGAATTGCCCGCTGGAAGTACCTACATCACTTTGAACAACTGAGAAGCCCAGAATACTTTTTAGAATAAATTGGAGACAGCTAAAATGCAATTCATCCTGGATAAATCAATACTTGTTCTCTTCCAAGACAACAAATGTAATCTTCAACTCTGTAATAAACTCCACATAGGTGAAACACACGGCAGACTACATCCCCTCTGGATATTGTTGTGAGTCTCATGACACACTGAGGGGTTTTTTTTCAGTTAAGCTTCAAGGAACCTGTTGTAACTTTTCTACTTTTCTCTATATTGTCTCTTACTGAGCTGTTATAGCAATAGGTAGGATTTTCCAGTGTGCGTTTTATAGCCCAGCAAGGAGGAAGAGGTGAGTTCAGCCAGGGGAGGGATAGGGCCAGACCCTTTGCTCACGGCTGGCAGAACAAAGTAAATGCTCTTTCAGATTGTATATGAAAGGATAAAAAATGAAATTATGTTCTTTTACCTTGTCAGCAAACAGCCAAAGTATTAGAAGTGATTGTTTATATTATAGTGGACAGTTAATGAACTGTGTCCATACATTAAATGGAGTGATCACTTCAAGAGCAGTTCTTCATATTTTTATGGTATTATCAGGATGGTTGGTGTAAGATTCATGTGGCACAAAAACTAATGATGGGCCTCAATTCTGCTTCAGAAACAAAAGAAGACTTAACTTTGTGCTGTTTGAAAATTGCTAAGAAGACAGCATTCTTATAGATGGATTTGAAAGGACTCATTCCTCTATTTGTTTACCATGGAAACTATTAACCTGACAGGTCCTATGACAATCCTCCTTTAACCATGATATAAACCTCAATTTTTCAAAGAGATAAAAAAGCTCTTTCCTGGAAAACATATCCCATCATTCTTATTGTTTCTTCTGCTTTATCTTCTTCTGGAATGGTCAATTGCAGCTGGTAGCACTATGTTGGTTAGCCAGCTTTCTTCCTTGCTTTTCCTGTCATCTTACTTCCTGCCTCACTGCCTCTTATAAGAGATCAAATTATCCCCAAATTATTTTCCCTTGCAGGTGGGTTTCAGGACCTGTCAATTTTGGCACACAGCTTTATGTTCTGGTTGTAATCCACAACAGGAGGGTCAAGTATCAAGTCTCATTCTTTGCCATCATTTTCCATATGCTGTGCTGCCTTTGCTCTAGCCCAGAATTGCTGCATCACCTCTTCTCTGACCTCATCTACCCCTCTTACCTCTTCAAATTAGAATGGCCCCTTTTTTTTTTTTGGAGGTACAGCCTCTTGTTTGAAGAATGCCAGGCATTCTGTAGCAAAACCTCAAAAGTTCCATAATTTCTGTGTTTCAGTAATGGGTTAAATACCAAAAAAGAACCTGGTAGGTTTTTACACAGCCTGTGGGTAAATGATAAGGCATGTTGTGGCTACACAGAGCCATAAATACTCTGGGGTGTGAGGCAAAATGCTGGAAACCTCTCTTCCATTTGGCAAGCACAACCTGCATTCAGTTGTGTTCATACACTAAACACGGAGAAAAAGGTAAAAAAAAGAATGTTTTCAGCAGGGATTATAACTTGTTTGCTTAAGCTCATTCGTATTTAAACTGTCACCTAAGAATTGCACGTACATTAATGAGCATAGTCCATTCATTGGTTTATGTATCCAGAATTCTACAAGGAATGTCTCAAATCCATATCAAGTTTCCATATATGTTATATGTTCATTTAGGTGAAAACTATATAATATCACACATTGCCAGACAACTTCCTGCTAACTAATGAAGAGTCTTATTTGTTCGGTCCTCTATGGAGATGAACGTAGAATTGGTGAATTGACTTCTGATGCTCACATTTGTGAGAGTAGGATGGGGAAAGCTGCAAAGCAACAGGACAACATCACACTTGTAGTTGAATGAGACCTCAGTGTTCTTTCAGCAGCACCCAAATCAACTGTAAAAATTCAGAAGAAAAAAAAACTAACCAGCAAACAGAAATAATATCAGAAGTCTGTGTCTGTGTATATATATATGTATATAAAAAATATATACTCACAATAATTTTATATATATATAATTATTGTGAGCATGCATATGCACAACAACATATATGGTTTTGTATCTCGCTTATTAATATGGAAGTTGAATGAGTACTACTTAACATAGTGTAATTCATAGTTATTTTGTTTTATTTTGATCTTATTAATTGGTTTTCAATCAGGTTTTGAAGAATACATCTAAGAAAAATACGTCTCTGTGAAGACTACAGAAAACATATAGATGGCAATTATAAAAATTATCTAATTTGATTTTCAAGCTTAGGTGCAGCTCTTGTGAGGTTGTAATTAGAATCAAACTACAAAGTAAAAATTCTGACATTTATTAATTAATTTGATTTTTAAAAGCTACTATATAGCCTGCAATTGTTCTTTTCATATCGTCTTGCTTCCTGCCTCATTGCCTCTTATAAAATGACCAAAATATCCCTAAATTAAGATTTGGGGAAGAAAAAAATGTCATGTTCTTTATAAAATGAAATATACTTTAAAAAAATTTGTCTTTTTAAGATTTTGTAAAGTTGTCAGATAAATTAACTTAATAAATCATGTCCAATCAGTTCCAGGTTTCTAGAATAATTTGAAATATCATTGGAATACCAATTGCATTATTTACCTTCATTTTGCTATAAAATTGCATGGGAATATTTTAAGTGAAAACTTCAATAAATGAAAAAATTTTTAGTTATGGTATGGATCAAGCAACTAACGCTTATTTACTGTCATGGATAATTAGAATTTAATAAAATTTTCAGATCAAATTTGTTAGTGTTGCAAAATTCTTGCAGTACGAAAGCAACTGTATATCAAATACTCCATGCCTTTGGAGCAAGTGAAAACTAAGTACTCGATTTAAACTAAACAGGTAGTTTCTAGAAGGCTTTTATGACTAATAAAAGAATCATCAATCATCCAGAACTCCAATCTGGAGCTGAAAGAAACTCCAAACTGGAGCTGAAAGAAATCATTAACGTGGACATTTGTTTTTTCGTGCTGGACCCCTGTGCTGAATATAACTTCTTCAGCTTTGCAGGCAGTTTCTGGACAGTCTCATTTGTTATGGAGTTGTCTGCTGCGTAGTTAAAAGGTGCCTGTTTATTTTGGCGGTGCAATTGGTAACTGATTTGCGGGATTTTTAGAATTATTTCAGTGTTGTTCTTTTCAGTTATGTAGTCCTGAGTGAAATAAAGGATTTATACTCCAGACAGAAAAAAAAATGCATTAGCTTGGACATTGGAGAACTTAGGTCACGCTGCAACCTCAGGCTGTTGTAGACATACTTTCCTTCACCATCATTATTGTTACAGGTATAGCATAGAATTCTTTGTACTTAAAAATGAAAATTAGTTTTCTTCCCTCAGAAACAATTTTCTTGTAATAGCATATGTAGTTCTTCTGTCTTCAGGAAAGAGTAATGATGTTGGACATAACCATATAGAAAAGTTTAAAGTTAAGGGAGAATATGCTAACACACTTCTCAAAGCCAGCAATTTGTGGCCTTACGTTTGAAGTCTCAGAGGCCTGATGAGAGTACCCCAGTAACCACAATGTGTCATCTCCAGGTCCTCCAACGATGCTGCATCCTGATTAAAACTTTACATTAATTGAAAAGTCTGTTAGAGGCAGGAATAAAAAGGAGTTTCCCCCAAATATCTGAAGAACCACTACTAAGAAACTGAACTGGAGGTGAGTAGAGTACACTGGTTTTCTAGGGCTGTGAATACTAGAACAGCTGATGCCCAAGAGTAAACCCCAAAGTTTTGGCACAGTAGCATCTCATCTAGATCTAACTCCACTACCACAGGAACTGGGAATTGTGATGCAGGGACATTTAAACTGCTGTTTAGAAGCCAAGTTTCCAGAGAGAGCAGCTGAACTAAGTGAAGTTTATCTAAGATGTTAAGCTGATCAGTGGCTCACAAAAAAATTTACCAAACTCTTATCTGCTCTCAGTTTGCTGCACTTTCTCATGCCTCAAACATGACAGGTAATCAGAAAGATAACAGAAAATAAAAACTCAGCAATGCCTTTTGACCTTGACAAGTAGATTGGGCCTAGTTACTCACAAGAGACAAGATGATCATAGCTTGAAAGTCTCCATTGAAGGATCTGTGACACATCTGTACTTGACCACTAAATATCACTATCCTTCTAAAATAGTTTTCCTCAAAAATTCTAAAAAGCATATCAAAATTGTCCAATATGAAGCATATCTCATGGCCTTAAGGGTCTAGACAGGAATTCAGGTTTTTCCTAGAGATAAAATTCTAGCCTCATAGGAAACTAAAAGACATCCAGTCAAGAATGTTAGTTTCAGGAGTTGAGGCAAGTTAAATACAGAGTCTGAAAGACTAAGATAAGGGACCAGAAACAATCTGTTCAAAGTCTAGAGCCTGAAACAGATTGGACACTTTCCAGACCTTACTGGTATGGCAGCATGAAGCACTCATTCAGTATTTATTCAAGTGCAGGACACTAAGGAGACTGTCAAATCTGCAAGATTTCTCATGGTCATACTCATATTCCCAGTGCTAGACTTATATGACTTGTATCATATAAGCTTTGCAGCCTTCAGTCAGTCTGTGAGTGTATGGGGAAGATTAGCACACTCACAGGACATGGCCTTGGTCATTTAGGTCAAACAAAACTCAGTTTCTCAGGATTCTATTTATGTCTTCAAAGACTGATCAGCCAAATAATCCTCCCTTCTTTTTTGTTCAACATTTATTTGAAATTATATTTGTAGAACTTATAATTATAGAAAAGTCATTGTGGAATAAATCATCAACAATATCCAAAATTATTTGTCTGTTCAGCACATACAGGTTCAATGTAAACAGCAGACTCACAGATGTTCTAATGCTTGATTGGGATCAACACTTGCATAAAGAACATATGGATGAAGGCAACTTTGGGATGATTTAGGTGATGTTGATAGAAAGAATGAAATGATCACAAAGTTGCTCTCTGCAGAATCCTCTCTGTAAGAGTACTCCTTGGGAAGATGCATTTGGACACACTTCTGCTTCTTGAATGTTTAAATCACCAAAAGGTTTGTTTTCCACACACTGTGCGTATGAATCCCTTTGCTCAGACTTAGACTTGCTGACTAACCATCATTCCAGGATGAAATCATAGCAATTTTCTTTTATTAGATATGCAATCTCTAAAAATACCTTAACCAAACATTCCTTTACAGACTTCATGATTGGTGAAAAGCAGGAAGGTTGTCCTAGAGGACCAAGTAGCTAAGACCCTAATGTCATTCAATACAACCTTACATCATTGCCAGGGGGCAGGGGAAAGGGAATCCCTGTCACTTCCCAGAAGAAAGGTCACCCTTTTTCCGTTTGGGAAAATACGTCTGTGGTCCAGTTGGGTTGGGCTCTGCAGTGAGAATTTTTGAATGTGAATCATTCTCTCTGTATACTTTTGTTATTAGTCTTGTTGCTGTTACTGTTAATTTTCTTGTTTCATTGCTGTTTCCAGTAAATTGTTTCTTATCTCAACACATGATTTTCACCTTTTTGTTCCTCCAATTCTCACTCCATCCCAGAGTGGGAAGGGAAGATGTGGGGCAGGAGCAAGTGAGCAGTCTCTGGTTTGGTGAGTCTTAGAGTGGGGCACTAAACCGGGGAGTACCATTCCTAAAACATGCCAAAGGTTTACACTAGTGTCCTCACAGAACTGTCAGAGAACAGAAATGCAAAATACCATCTGTTCTTCAGTCCAGCATTTTCACAAAACACATTAGACCCCTAATAAAGTTGGTATCTGTAGCAAAAGTGCAAAGTTTAATCTCTAAAGATTATAAGGAAGGAGAAATATATTTTGTGTTACCTTGTAACATTCAGAGATACAATAATTATTATCACATAAAAACTGGAATACGCTGAAGGATTAAATTATAAGTAATTGGTCGAGGAATCAGTCCAATTCTTAGGTAAAGGAAAAGAACATTTTATAGGCAAATACTTGAAAGTGGATTTCAAACCACTATTATAAAATTACCTGTATGTAGAAGCAGAAATGAACCCTTAGAATCAATAATAACCTTTCAATGTGTTTGTGTTTAAATAATAATTTTGGTTACATGTTTTTCAAAGCAAGAAAAAAATACAATATCCAAAGTTACTATAACTGTAATTTTCAAAACGTGTTTGAACAGATCATTTCTACTAGGCTTATTTAAGGCATACAATACAAAGCTAGATACTTTCAGTTCTGTACTAGCAAGACATCAGATCATAGCCAATTTGCAGCAGTGAAAATGAGAGCTGATATTCCAAATTGCCTCAAAATCTGTATTTTCCTCCCTCTCATTTATTAAATGATAATGATGCCTTTTTTTTAGAGAATTTTTTTGAATTAATTGTGCATGAAAAGAAACAGTTGTTTGGTTTTAATGTTTCTCTTCCATGCATTCTGAAATGCCTAAATCATGTTTTTGAAATCATAATCCCTATATGTTGATTAGGAATGATTTAGCACCATAATGAAATAGTTAGAAAGGGCTCCATAAGGACCACATATGGGAATTTACATCAAAAGGCAAAATATGGAATTCATAATGTATATAAAAATATATGTATTAGATCAAATAGACTCTTTTCCATGAAGTTTTTACTCTACCACTTACAGTGAATAGATAATATTGAAAGACTCATTAAGTTTTTGATCCTTGAGCATCAGAAAGAATATTTTAAGCAGAAGATAAAGGCATTAGACATTCCTACAGCACAGCAGTATGAAATTATTCCTCATAAAAAATGTGTCGTGGTCATCAAACTTAGGAATGCACTAGAATAAGGGTCTATTTGTACTATTATCTGTTGTGGGTTTTTTAACTCAATTGGTACTGCTTCAATTTCAGCAAAGGAAGATTACATGTAGTGTTATCTTGCTGCATTCAGTCCATCAGTGATGCACTCTATGTGCCTCATTGGCCTCTACTTCTGTTGGCTTAAACCCAGCAAAACTCTGTTGCTTCTTTTGATCAGAGTAGATATAACCAACACCTCAAGAAAAGGTGGCAGATCTGGCCTTGCTAGCCAGCTTCAGAGACTACTGGAGAAATCATACCTGCCACTGAGGATCCTTCCTGTTAAACATAACCTTGAGAATCTGTCTTCCTTTTATGAAGCTGTTCTAACATCCATCAACAGTTTCAATAAATATATCATTTTACCTTAAAATCTTTACAGAATTCATGCATCTGATGTACTAGGCATCCAATTTCACTGGATATGTAGAATCCATGATTCCAGGAAGAAAAATAAATCTATGCTCCAGCACTGAGCTGTGAGCTCCTAAGAATTCCTTGTTCAACTCATCACTGAACACTAAAGGAAGCTCAGCAAGCTGTGAACAGATGATTCTTTTAGCATTAAGTCCTGAGTCCTTTTTTTTTTTGTTTCCAAGAAGTAAAACAAGAGGAGATAACCCAGGACTTTGGCATCTTCTTGAGCTCCCTTCTGACATTCCTGTATGCATGGTCCTGTTTCTTCGCACTACTCTCTTACATCTTCAAGAATATTTGGTGTTTCTCTACGACTTCCAGAGCTTTTTAGCTCCAGTCTCTTCTGTAAGACTCAGCTTTTTCTGTTAGACTTGCTTCCCTCTGTCATTAGCATATTATATTCCTCATTTATTTGTCTTGTTTTTTTGCTGAGTCCAGTCTCAGCTGAACAATTGGAGCAGAAACTTATCTATCAGTGTATCATTTTTATGTATCCACAAGTCTTTTGGATTTTTTTCAGTGGAATAGATTTGTAGGGATATAATTTTTCTAAACTGCCTCCACTCTTAAAGGTAGTGTAGAATGATGAATTAAAATTTTAAAGGAATGGAGTTTGTGCCATGGCAGTCCAGACACTTTATTTTCATAGTTATTGGCTCATTCATGTGGGTATGTTGATAAGAATGTGTTTTGGGTTTGGTTTTTTATCTTTGCTTTTTATGAGCATCAATAATTCACAACTCTTGATAAATATCAAATTATTCTATTTTATATAATTTATCACTACAAGTCTGAAAACACATTATCCTAGATGATGAAAGATAGAAGAATACTTACAGAGAAGCAGCATTCACCATACTACTGATTATAAATATATTCAAAGTCCTTTCAAATATAGAAACATTTTTGAGTGCGTCAAAATTGAGTCAAACTCATCCATTGTGAGTGGATCATTGCTTTTGTTGCAGATTTTAAGTTCATTACCCTGGTAACAAATAGCATTATTCTGAATAAAACTGCTGTCTTGGCTTTTAAAACCTCTAAACACAGGAATTTCTTTCTAGAAAAAAAATGCTTAGCTTTTGTATAAACCGTCAGTGAAATCATGTCCACCTTTTAGTTACACTAGCCTGTATTCACCAAGATATTCTCTTTTATTACCACTTTGTTCTCCCAATTGAAATGGTAGTACTCAAAGTTTGGAAGGGTTAATTCCTGTGCCCTCTCCCTCTGGGGACACTCCATTAGACTGAGCCAGAAAAAGCATAAAGCTCATTCTTCAATGCAGCAGCTAATCTATATTAGGAAATTAAGTGCTTGCAGGATTCCTTTTCCCAGCCTGGATCATTAGCATATTCTGGTCATGGTCATGCTGTGTAATGCCACTCTGGTAAGGAGTGGACCATTGCCAGCTGACAATACTTCTAGGACTGCACGTATTCCCAAGCTCTATTTGGGAAATATTTTGGTTGGTAAAAGATGATGCAGGTAAAAAGAGTAGCAGCGACCACTCTAGAAATAGAATAATTTAGTCTACCAGCACCCTGAGAGTGTTTAATTTTCTTATTTCAATACAGCCATCGTGGCTGAAGTTTATGGGTACACTGGAACCAACTGCATAAACTCAAGGGAATTAAGCAGGGCTGGGATGACAACTCCGAACTGTGATCAAATCTTTACCACAAATTGTGAGTGAGTCCTTTACATGCTAGAATGAAAAACAATGCTTAGTTCAAGCCTAATTAATTAGCAGGGAACTTTTCTAGTGACTTTATCTGTATCTGAAGAGAGCAAACCCTCAAAATTTAAGTGCATTACTGCTCTTCTGCGACATGTCCATCCTCTGTTATCCGCAAAAGCATCCCAGGTGGTATTTAGGATAGTCTGTTCATTCAGTAGAAGTCCTTTCATTTTCCTGTGGAGCCATCCTCCTTTCCTTGAAGTCTCTCTTTGCATCTCTCATTCATCTCCCTTTCATCTGTATGCCTCATCAGATAAAGTTTTCAAAATCCCAACTGTGGTTTTCTCTCCTTATTGCACTTTTTAAATGGTTCACCTGCAGCCATTTCAGAGTTTTGCTATAATGTCATTCAAGGAACAGCACTTTCTTCATGTGACTTTTACCACAAATGTTTATTCAAAACCAGAGCTGGTACTAGAATGAAAGACAACTCCATCCACAGCATTTGTTGAGTGACATAGCTCGGCTTTATGCTGGCAGGCAGGGAGGCTCAGACGAGTGGGTTAACAGAATGCTGTGAGGCTGAGGAGCTAAAGACACCACTGGATAAAATTTGGGTATTCATTTTTTTGCTAGTGTTAGTCTGGTCATGTATATTGAGTGGTCATTTGTGGCTGGAACAAATTACTCCTGGTCTTCCAGCTTAATTTTGTGCAAAAGTTTCCAAAATGCACACTCTACGATGACTCAGCGATGACATATGGGGACAACTGGGACGTCAGTTGTCAAGTACACCCGGGTTCAGACTCTAATTCACCACTAACTTTTTTATTTGTGTTAGGAAGAGGTCTGATGTTATCAGAAGAAATTTTATATGAAGGTTCAGCAAATATTGTCAAAAAATGAATGTAGACAATACTAAAATCAACCAAAAGGCCGTAATATTTACCCAAATGGCTCAAGTGAACAACTACCATCATATTGAAATACCTTTACATAATAGCATGTAGGATACTGGAATCAAAAGATTGAGAAAGAAAGAGTCAAAAAAACTCCCAAAACACTAGGCATTGATTAGTAAAAATGCAAAACAGTAGAGAAGGAACAGTAGAGAAGTTAACCTCAAGAGCGGATGCTTAAGGCACACATCTAGTCTATGCTAAATTACAGATCTGAAACAATAAAGTTCCAAATAATTTTTAATAAACTCTTTCTTAAGGTAATTTAGATTCATACTAAGACTTTACTGTCTATATATAGCACAGCAGACTATAAATATCACACACATAAGACAACAAAAAAAAGTAATTAGCAGCTGTATCTCCCTTGATCCACTTACTTAGGAAACATCTGTGGTGTAGTCAGTGTTCTTTTCCATAATTGCTTAATATGGGACAGGATGATATGAACGCAAAATATGTGTTTGGGAGATTGTAGCTCGCCAATTTATCATGCATATGTTTTAAATGTTTTTAAAAGGTGCATTTTCATCATAGAAAGAAATCATACATCATGGGAGCCACTAAGTTTTAAGATGTCAGCTGCTTCCAGCTTCAAAAGCCAGACTCTTTTCTTGATCAGTGGGTGGTGGAAACTAATATTTTTTTAAGTGAAAGTGAAGGTAAGGGATGGCCTACATAGACAAAATTTGGAATTTATTAAAATAAATAAGAGTCGCCATTTCTTTCTTAGGAATATTTTGCACTTAGGTCTTGTAACACATATGATTTTTAAATTTACTAAATTGTCAAAGGCCTCTGAGATAGTGACAAGAGTGTAGATTAAAAATGCTCAAAATTAAACCTGAATTCCATTTTTTTGAACACTATTCATTTCTAAATGCACTTTTCTACCATGCATTTGTTATACCTAGTAAAATAAAACAAAATCTATGTACTGCTAGTTAATAATATTCAGTGTCAGAAAAAAATTAAAATTTAGGGCATTTTTCTCCCACTTATAAAAAAGCAAAAGAGATAAAAGGAAATGGAAGGGAAAGCTTGTTTATGAAGAAAAAAATGTAGGGAATTAATTCACCTGTGAGTGTCTGGGCCTGGTAGAAAAACACCATGTCAGAAACAAGTGTTTAAAAGAGTTTAAAAGACTTGTTTCTCCCATAACAACAATAGTTACCACCCTTAGCAAAAGCTGTTGTTTCATTTATGCTTCTATGTTCTTTAAAAATCTTTACAGAAATTAACTATGCACCTTTGAGCTAAGATACCTGCAAAGCATGGCATGTCAACTTTATGACTTAACAATCTTTTAGGATTTGAATTAATAATTTTGATTGCCTGATAATTTCTTTGGTTTTGTGCTTTTTTTCAGCAGACAAAATATGTAGGTTAAGCAGAATGGTAACTTTTAGAAGGGAGAGACTGTGAGAATGAGCTTTTATTGCTCTTATCTTTCTCTTGTTTTCTTATGGGCTGGTCTCAAATATTACTTCCCATCAGTTTTTGATCTGTGGACAAAATGATCTTGACCTAAAAAGAAAAAGAGTGTTGTTTGACCTCTCATTTATTTGTATTCACATGATTCTGTCACTGAACTATTGAAAAGCCCCCAGAAAAAGTGCAGGATGGTGGCGAGGGGAGGCACTGGGAAGACTGGAGTCAGGGAAGAGGTAAGGAGTCAGTCAACAGAGCCTGTAAATTTTCAGATAGCTGTCTGACTGGTTTTGTTTTGGGAGTATAGACTTTCTCACTCTTAAGTGACCAAATTATTTTTCTTTTTGTCCGCACTGGACTGTGGAATGATGAGGGCCCCTAGAAGAATAAATTGGAATTTGATGGCTATGGAAACAGAGGGGCTGAAAAGCCAATGTGGTTGTTAAAACAAGCCTTTCCTCCCGTGTGTTGCCATACATGCCAGCATCAAGTGTCCCTGACAGGAGTGAGAAAATAAGTGAGATAAAATCCCAATTGGATCAGCTTAATTCAGTGATGAAGGTGATGTTGTAAACACCAAGAGAAAGGAGTGAGACCGAATACCAAAGGTGCTGTAAGATAAACTCCAAGTATAATATAAGGATAACATTAAAAAATCTTGTGGTTTTTTTTACCTTCCTCTTTGCTCACGAGGAGTTTTTTTCCTGACATGTTTTCCATTCACAGTTCCCTCAGACTTTAACAATATATTCAGCTGGTGCCAGAATTAATTCTTAGAGAGTGACAGCTTCTTGTAAATACAATTAAAAGTCACTACAGGAAGAGTAAAGTATTGTGAAGTTATCTAATACAGAGTCAGAGGAATTTGGAAAACTAATATGGGTAAATAATAAAAAATAGTTATTATTGAAGATTTAAATTCAAATTGTCTTAAATAATGCCTCAATTAAGAAGTGTGACAACCTAAAAAAATAGAGGGTGGCAAAAATTACAAATATTGTTGAACACACCTTTCAGCAGTATGTTAGGACTAGCTCCATCCTCTGCCTAAATCCAGTTTTCATTATTAAGAATTAAAAGAGACATGTAGAGTTATCTAATCTGGTTTTATTCTGTCTCTACAGAAGACAGTACCTCTCCCATAGTCAAGGACCTAAAACTTTTCACAGGCTAAGGGCTTATCTGAGACAAATTTGGACTGTGCAAAAATTTTATGAAGGTATTTTGTTGACAGAAAGGCACATTAGTATGTAATAAGGATAGTTTTTAGGCTTCCTGTAATTAGGTCTGAGTCTTCAGCACATACACAAAGAATAAACCAGAAGAATTTGTGGGGTTTGTTTTACCTTGTGCCTAGGACAGAGATTTTAAAAAGCCTTCTAAAAAGATAAAATAAGAAAATATTTCTCTCTATTGAATATGTTTATTGCCTATTCTTTATATTTTTTATTAATCCAAGGCTTCAGAATTTTCCTTGATCTGCAGCAGGAATCAAGATGTTATCCTCTTGCTTTATAAGGGAGAGAGAACAAATGGAAGAAGCAGTAGCTAATGACTGCTTTTATAGATTCAGAAACTTGCCATACTTTGAGCATGTTGCATGGGGCAAGGTCATTCCTTAATAATATTAAAAATCTCATGGAGTCCAGCAGCACTCTGGAAAACTACATTCTTTCCCATTGAGGGGTCCTTTGGGGTTGTCAGTGGTTTTGTTTTCTCCTGCTGTATCCCTGTGGCATAAAACAGCTTTGGAATTTTTTTTTTCTTTTCTAGATTGTAAGTCTTCAGCTATCAGACTCTAGGAAGCTGTATCTGGCACAGAAATCCTTCAGACCTTTTTTATTAGGTTTTTGCTCGTGGTTATAAGATTCTGAACTTTTTAATTCCAGTGGGTCAAGTGTGGGTCACTAGCTATGTTTCTAACAGCTTTTAATCAATTTTCAATAGGAATAGTGATGCTGAATATGGAACAGAAGCACAATAGCAGTGGGAATGTGGAAAAGGAAACGACAACAACTGAAGTGGAAACCAAAAGTCAAGCAACCTAATGTACTCATGTTGGGGGAACTAGATAATCTCCCTGTAGTACTGCAAGAACCCACACATGAAGTTGTAAATCCAGCAGCAGAGCTTTTAAACAAATCTCTTAAATCAGGAAAGGTAAAAGTGGAAAACAGTCAACATAGGATATGTATTAACAAAATAAAAAAAAAAAAAAAACATACATAACGTACATGAGTACGTAGTATGTTAGTTATGTGCAAGACTTTGGAACACTCCAAAAATGTAGAGGTAAATTAAAATGAAGTGCAGCATAGATTTACGCAACTTGCATTTTACCAAAGCAATACAATGTCTTTTTTAGATGATTGGTTTTCAAAGACGGGGAGATAAAAAAGTCAGTCTAATTTCTTAGAAACCTAGTAAATAATTTTAAGTGACTTCATTTAAAGAATATGTTTAGTTATGAGACAATTAAACTAATTTAAAAATTGTCAGACTTTTCTGAATCAAAATATCTTTATTCAAAAATTGAGTGGTTCCACTAGTGACCTTGACACAAAAAAGTAGGAATATGCAATGATTTTTATTAACAAAGATAGAAAGTGTTGTTAATAAAGAGAAGGGCGGGAATGTATTATGAAGGGCTGAATAATTCTGAGAACACAAAAATTCCACACATTTACATGCATGTAATAGTACAATAGTGAAAAACTGAATACTGCTGAATTAAATACAATTTCTGCTGTAAAATGAAATGACTGAAACAAATGAGAAGCTGATTAATCTTGGAGAACTAATTGATCATGCGATGAAAATGTGCCTGTATCATGAAGTATTCTGAAGTGAGAAAATTTAATAAAATAGTTGTAATCTTATGTGGGAGCTTGTGAAATATTTCTAGGAGGTTTGTCATAGTTTTGCCATTATCAGAGGACTTTTTAAATAAGGGGAATTTCTGAAGAGCTTCCCAGTCTGACATATCTGTGCCCTATTCTGCTTTTCTCTCTACGGATTAATTCAAGCTGGAATGGGAGCAGCACAAAACTATTAATAGAGCAAAATATTGAAGAGTCAAGCAAAAGAGCTGACTTGTTTTTAGAGCAGGGAAATGACTGATGAGAAAGCATATTTTTCTCTATCAGTAAAGAGGGAAAAGCTATGTGAACTGAAGGATGCAGCTGGTATTAAGTTGAGGGGAGGGTAAAATGGCTGGTAATTTATGTAGGATGGAAAGCCCTTAATCATCAGAAGATTTCTAGCTCAGTCTTCTTATATTATCAATGAGTGTTAAAAGCACCCCTGTGGTTTCAAGATAGAACTTGGTAAATGTATTAAAGAAAATAATATGTGATTATGTATGTATTATGACTTATGTACTGCCTGGAAAATGGAATCCACTATTCACCCATCAGTCCTATATTTATTCAAAAACTGGCTAAATCATAAGCTCTTTAACTTAACAAAAAAAATGTAATAACTTTTACTTTCCTTTTTGCCCTCCAGATCTATTTTGTTTTCAGCCAAGCATTCCAAAGGTTGAGGGCTGCAATCCCACTTATTTTCTGATAAAATTCTCATTTCTGAAATCATAACAGTACTCCAGGGTCTAAGAATTAGAATTCTGGCTTATAATAACACCCCGAGACCCAACCAATTCGATATGGTCAGAAGAGCCAAGAGGCTTCAGTCAGGCTGGCACCTTATGATGACAAGGAACAGACAACTTAGAGAGGTTTTTTTATACCTCTCCACAAATCTCTGATGTGGACGCATTTTGGACACTGATGTGCCATCCTATTTCCCATTCCCCATGTCAAGAAGGATAATATAGCAACAAGGAATATTTGGGCAAGGATGCCCAGGGATTTGGAAAGACGTCCATCCATGAGAGACACAATAAATTAGGATAGGACCCTTCAGCCTGGCAAGAGATTAATAAGGAAGATTATCCTAGATGTGTGTGAAATATAAGGAAAGTCAGTACGTATGAACTGCCTATTGCTTCTACCAGTTCAAAAAAATGAAAAGGATATTAGATGAAGCTAGAATGGGACAGATTCTACACAGAAATGAGGGAAGCTTGTTTGCCAGTAGTCTGCAATCAAGATGTGTTACTCCTTCCCTAAGGATGCTGCCAGACCTGGCTCAGAAAACCTCTGAGCTGTCTGCTGCTGGAGGTAAGCCAGTATCCTGGAGAAGCATTGTTAAAGCTTGACCTGATCTTGCACTTTTCCAGCCTTTGCTACTGCCAGCATCAGCTGTGCAGGGTGGAGTTTTGTTTTGACCTGACACAGTCTCTTTTCAAAATAATTTTAATAAATTCAGGAATTGGTCAAGAGAATATTGCTGGGCATTTCAACAAGGTTTGGAGCAATGACCAACTAAGAATTCATCCTATCTCCAATATGCTACAGTTTTTTAAAAAATCTTTTACAAACATGCTCACTGGTCTCAGCTACTTGCTCCCCATCAGAAACAGTTCTAACTCTTGCTTTTCCTATCTCTCAAGTTCCACAAAACCAAATTAGGGGGGAGCCGCACTGCAACTAATTTGAAGGAAATGAAGGAGGTTCAATTCGTCCTCCTATTTCATTGCAAATAGAATTGTTCCAGTCAGCATCTCACATGCAATGCTGGTGAATACGTGTGACAGAGCAGGCTGAGCCTTTAACTGGTGATTATTCACAAGAAACAGCAGACTTGGCTTGCATTTCAGAGGGCAGGCTGTGCTTCCAGTGCTTTGTAGGAAGAGAAAAAAAAATGAACTGTTTACTTGCAAGCTGGACATACTTTATGTGGAAATTGTGGGAAGATAATCAGTGTGAAATCCCATGCCATGCTTTTCAGAATAAAGCCACAAAATAAATTAGCAAGGAGAAAGTTGGCTGTACCTTTGCTTTACCCTCTTTATTGGCAATACTTTAACTGTTTTCTCAGTATTTTCAAGCTGTAGGATTTATGATGCACTCAGGTTTTGTTTTGTTTTAGGGTTTTTTGACATTACATAAGCAGGAAGACTTTTGATCTTCTTTATCTCCTTTTTCTTTTAATCTTTTCTGTATATCAAGCAATATACAATTGTGACTCAGTGTGTTTATTTATGATATGCCACCCGATAGGCCCAATAAATGTAAATCAATATTATTTGACAGTTTTGACTTTGAAGATGACCATTATCTCTGAGAAGTAGAGATTTTTTAAGTTCCTTTGAAAAATTTCAGAGGAAGATGCAAGCTTTGCTTACTTATTTTTGTGTCCAAATACCAGACGCAAATTACTACCCATTGACTTAAAGCCATAACTTATAATTAATGCAGAAAGGTTCCCTTTTTTTAGTCATAACATTTGTAGGTGCTAAGACGTACACATGTCAGTTTGCTTGATCCTTGGAGCATAGTACTTGATTTCTCATGCATTTTTAAAAAATTATCAACTTGAAGACCAAAACTAATCAGGCAATTCCTTTGGTTCCAGTGTACCAATCCTTCATGGCTATCTGTTATACAACTGGCTTTAACCAGGACATTTATCCAGCATGGAAATTGGGAGCTACTGTAAAACTCTTCTATCAGTAGCAATGTTTGAAATATGTGCCTTGGTCCCCTGCTGTTAAAGCATTGCAAATTGTCAAATTATATGTGACAGACTGATTGTGATTTGTCTTTTTCATGACAGGAAAAAGTGTTTTCTTAAGCTTGGGGGAAAAAAACCCAAAACATTCAGCTACACTGAGAGATGGTTCTGATCCCATTTAGCTGTTATTTTGCAAAAGGTTAGGGTTTTTTTTTAAGAGGCAAATATAAATTTCTCCCAAGACAGTATTTTATAATTCACATTTGTCTTTCCCATATCAATAGTGCTGTATGAATTTCACCAAAATTCTGTGATTGCACAACCTACCTGATGACTTGTAGTAATGAATGTATTTGTCTATTTACCTACAGGAAAATTAAAATATTTTATGTCTACTGCCTCTACTGGTGTTCTACAAAGAGAAAGTCATTCACTGAGAGCTACACAATACCTCACTTCATCTACAAAGGAACATCTGTAGTTGTCCTTGGTGGAAAATACTTGTGATGTGAACAGTGGATGAAGTAAGGCAGCGCATTCCAGTGTGAATGTATTAAACACTAGGGATGACTGTGCTGGAGTCATATTTGGGTGCTGCAGCTGCATAACTGCCCCAGAGGCTTTACTTCTTAGGCAAGACTATTCTTCACATAGTGACTGTGTTATAGCTGTCAGAAAATATTCTCCTCTTTTCATCACAGTGTAGGATAGACAACATAGACAACATCTGTTAAAAAGACCCTAAAATAGAGCTGGTGTGAGATACAAAGATCTTCTAAAAAATAAAACAGGAAGAAAGGAGCTACCATTTTTCAGACAAATGCAAGTATTGTATTTTTCTTTATTGGTTAGTTAGTTTAACCAATATATAGTGGTACAATTAAAAAAAATTAAATCTTCATCTTCCACTGTTGCTGGCATGTAGCACAAAAAGTAGCAAGTAAGCTCGAAGAATATTAAAAATAAGTCCTTCAAATTTTTGTTAAAACACTCCTGTTCGGGGTCACATTTTTAAATAACTAATTGAATTAGTTAAGCCTAGTATTTGCTGACATCTTAATTAGATAATTATATATTAAATATTCATTGTCTATAATCTACAGCTATCTGCAACTAAAATTCAGCAGTCGTGACTAATTGAGTATTCTGTAATGAATCTGGAGTCCAAACTGGCTCAAGTGTAATTTGCAACACAACTATGAATGCAACATGGCGTTCACAACTTTTCTGGGCAACATGTTCCAGTACCCCATCACCCTTACAGTAAATTTCTTCCTAATATTTAACCTAAACCTACTTTTTGTTTAAAAGTTACCCTTTGTCCTGTCAAACTATAAATATAGTATAGTATGACAATTATACATAACATTTTGAGAATTCAAATCTAGTGTTGGCTCTGCTTAGACTATTCTAGGCTTAGCTACTTTTGTTCATTACCCAGTAATTTGTAATCTACTCTCCTCAGGTTTCCACTATGGCTTTTTGTTTTTTTTAATCTCATTGTGTCAATGAGCTTCTTTTTACAATTTTGGAAGTCTAATATCTGCCATTTGACCTATCTCCTGATGTCAACATCCTTGATGTGCTCATTAAAGCACTGTAGTGTGCAGCACACCGAGCCCCACTTCACTCGAGTCAAATGTGCCGTCACATCGCTCTCTGTGGCTGAGAGAGGAACCCCCTCAAATGAGCCACTAACTGCCGGGCAGCAGTACACCCACACAACAAAAAGAAGCTTAGAAAACTGGCTGTCATCTTCCTAGTCTTGATATTTGGTCTATCCCTTGGAAGGGGGATTTGATGAGGCAATGTGGAGACAGTTGTATGAAACCCAACCAGCCCACTGGGGAGGTGCTCTGAGGTGCTGATGCATTTCTGACACCTGCATTCACTGGCCATCCACAGAGCAATGCTTCACTTGGCTGGGCTCAGCCCAACCACACATAACCAGAGCTGCTTTCAGCTTTCAGCTGCTGTCATTTGAACCTCTGCTTGTTAAGCCCTTATCAAGGGGCAATGCTGAAAAATAATAGAACTGTTGCTAGACATAGCATATTTTACACAGAAAATTCATTTTACCAAGTTTGAACTGAAAACACTTTGAAATTAAAAATGCATATGACCTTTTAATAGTTTCTGTACAGCAGCATTTACTCCTGACCTATTATGTAAAAAGTAACTAACTGCACTTAATTCATATCCTCTTACCAGTGCTTGCCCTTCTTGTCAAGAGTGCAGAATGCATCTCTAATAAGATGGTTCAGGTCCTCACCTGCTGTGAAAGACTTGTCAAGTAGAGACTGAGTTTTACATTAACTAGACTGTTCTCTTTTGGAAAAATACCCCTGCTACCTGTTTGGGATAATGTTAAGTGTCCTTCAGGTCTACAGGTCACTGTGATTGCTCAGAGCACTGTTTGATTTAGAGAAAGGGTAATACCAAAAGCCTATAAATTTAAAAATATACCTCATGTAAACTCAGGTGAGAGAAGTTCTCAGCTGATAGAGAAAAAAGTCCTCTTCAAATGGAAAATGTTGTTTGTTCTTTTTCAGGGCAGGTGGTAGGCAATGCTCTTGAGGAGATAAAAATTACTTTTATTTCTTTTCCCTATGCAGAAGATCAAAAGAAAAGTAGGCAACTGCCAGACTTAATGAGCCATGCTGAAGGGCTGCATCCTGACAGAATTAATGCATCATTTATAAAGCACTTCATAGGAAGATGATTTAGCGAATCACATATGACTTTGATGCCTTGTAACACTACTGCATTTTAATATTTATGCAAAGAATTTAGCAGTTACAAATGACAAAGTCATGCACGCCAATAGCTGGAAGAACACATTGTGGGAGCATTGGTGTGTAATGGTTACAATTAGGAGAGTGGGGATGAATCAGTGCACACTGTAAGTTTTGGGACCTGCATATGAGTCCTTGACTTGGACCCAAATAAGTGTCACTCAGTGTGGTGGAAAGATAAAAATGGTCTCTGGCAGGCTGTATGCTGCCTTTGAATGGTACTGCTCTGCTCATTCCAGCTGGGACTAAAAGTCTCTGAGCAGAGAGCTGGCAATCCTGCTCTTGCCCGAAGCACAGGGCCCTGCAATGCAGATCTGCTGCAGAAGGAAATGAAGAACTAAATGATGTCTGTGCAATGAACCTCTGTGAGGGAGACAGAGTACTCTCAGATCACCCCTGCATGCAGCTGCACTGGTCCTGTTTCCAAACACAGTGTTTCTTCTGTTGGTCAGGGGAGTGGAGCACCTCTCCTATGAGGAAAAGCAGAGAGAATTTGGATTGTTCAGCATGCAAAACAGAAGGCTTCAGGGTGTCCTAATTGTGGCCTTCCAGTACTTGAAGGGGCCTACAAGAAAAGTGGAGAGAGACTATTTTTTACAAGTGTGTAGTGCCAGGACAAGGGGGAATGGATTCAAACTGAAAGAGAGTAGATTTAGATTTGATATTAGAAAAAAAATTCTTTATTGTCAGGTTGGTGAGGTACTGGAATAGGTTGTCCAGAGAAGTTGTGGATGTGATTTTCTCTAAGTGTATATGGCCAGGTTGGACAGGGCTTTGAGCCACCTGGTCTAGTGGAATGTGCCCCTATCCATGGCAGGGGGATTGGAATTTAAATAGATTATCTTTAAGGTCTCTTCAACCCAGGCCATTCTATGATTCTGTGATAGCCTACCAATTTTTTTTTTTTTAGTAAGGATTCTGCCACCTTTTTTCAGTAATGAGGTCTGTAGGGTACTAAACAGATCAGTACTTTTCAAATTTTTGCTTGAGACACAGGACTTCAGAATGCCTAGACCTACGCCTCAGTTTTCTCAGATCTTGCAGTGGCTCAGATATTTTCCTCTGATTTCCATCCCTCTCTAGGAGCTCTGGCTTATAGCTTAAACATCTTCAAACATAACTTGGCAAGCAAGCAATGAATATAGCCTTATACAAATTCTTAACCCTGGTCACTTTGCTCTTAAAAAGGCACAGACGAGTCAGAGGGCTCTGGAAGAACATGCAAGTCCTAAGGCAGAGCTTTGCTTAACCTATTCCTCATCTTCCAGCAGTGAACACCACAGGCTAGGTGAAGTTCCTGTTCCCTTGTCTGCCCTGGCAGATTGTTATTAAGAAACAGCACACCTAAAGTAGCACCTTCTAGAGTGGTCTCACTCCCATGTCTCCTTTTTCCATATATCCAGCCTAAGGACATGTAGTTATAACATGCAAGTTTTATTGTTTGACTCAGCAATTGAATACAAGTTCCCAATGCCTCTGTATGGTTTTGCCATTCACTTTAGCTCTAAATCATTCTTTCTGGGCAAAACAACTGTCTGAAGTACTTCACAGCACGTTGCTTTGTCTTCAAATGGACAGAATTCAGCATATTGCAGAAAGAAGTGGAATTCCTACTTGGAGCCAGAAATATCCTTGCTTATCAGAGAGGAAATTGGGCACTGGGTTGTGTCTGGATTTGTGGTGCATCCTTGACATTTGTTCCTGAAGCTGTGACTCTGCCAATATACTCAGTTTTGTGTAAAATTTAGCTAGAACTAAATGTACTGGCAATCCTGGTGTGAGAAGTTCCAAAACTCAGTTTTAGGATCACTGCATGATTTCACTGCATCAAGAATAGCTTAAGACAGACTCTTCTCTCGTTGTTTTTGTACTTTGCCCTGGGGATAAAAAAGTATTACCTCTTTCCTCCTCCCCCAGTGAATATGGGGATTTATATCTTCCTTGAAAAGATCTAGTTGATGTTGGAGACGACTTAATGAATATTTTTTCATTTCCTGTGGTCTGCACTACATTCTCTAGGAAAAGGAGGAAAGAAAGCTCTCAAACAAAAAACTATAGGTTGTTTGGTAGAAAACCACAGCAAAATTATTCTTTTGACCCCCTCTGGCAGCCTGCTTTTTACTGATTGTGCCATTTTCTATGACTCTGAAAAAATCATTTTTTCAACAAGTTAATAGCTTGCTTGGTTTGCCTGCACGCTCTAATGGAAAGATAAATATGCCTTCTCTTTTTCCTTATTATGTAGCATGAAAATAGACAAGATCATTGGGATTTATGTGGAAAAGTGTGGCTAGCTTCTAGTATTGGATTATGAAATGCAATTTGGGATCACTAAGAACACACATATATTTTGAAAACCTGATAAAGTACTTATTTTGGAAGGTCAAATATGACAAGTAATTTTTTCAACTATTTTTAATGGCTCTTTTTAAGATAAAACTTTAGCCATTTCAGAGGAAATCACATTCAACTCTATTTTGGCAGATAGTAGTGCAGGAAAAGTATTTTTTAATGTCTGTAATTGGTTGAGGAATACCATTATTTAATGGGTTTTAGACAAAAATAACTGTATTCAGATGAGGGCTTTTCTTATAACTGCATTTCAGCAAAATCAGAATGAACATAGTTCATTCAGAATGTCTTATGTAATATGTCCTAGAAGACTGAATAAAGAAATAAAAGCATTTTACTATGTAATACAGAAGTTTAACCTTTTATGATATGACTAAATGGAGAAGGATTTTGAGAACTTAATTTCAGGTACTGACTGTTTAACAATTTATTAAAATCTCTTCACACTTCAGTAAACTTTACACATTGTGGTTTTCATTCATTTCCTCCTTGACAGGTTGAATGAAAATATACAAAACAGATATTGTATATTCATCTTTACCCTTTGTGGTTGTTTTCCTTTAAATGAACAAGTATTATTGGCTTTTATCCAGACTTATAAGTGAAAAAAGCCTTGATAGTACAATTCAGGCAACACAGGATGATGCACATATCTCTGAATACATTTGGAGATAAAGTACTTAAAATTGAGAGCAATTTTAAAATCTGCTTCTGTTAACAATCATATTTCTAGACGACATTCATTCATGTAGTACACCCAATGTGTTACCTCTGAGTAGTAAAATTGTTCTTCATTCACAGAAATGCAGCATAGTATGGCATTTCTCAAACCTAAATTGTTCTATTGCTTAAAATGTTTTGGCTTAAAAAAAAAAAACAACTCCATCAAAACATCTTTAAATAGTACATAGGTTTATACTGATAAAAGTGGGTAAGTGAAAATACACATAGCTGAGAAGCACTTTTACATTCTGTGTGAAACTAAACTGTGTTTTTCCATTTCCTTAAAATTGTATCTTATTTTGGTTTTGAGCTTTCTGAACAGACTGGTGTTTTGCAAACAAAAATTTTACTGATCGTTTTTAGAGAGCTTGTTTCATTTTATTGAATAGTAGTTGCATTTACAATTCTACTCAGTAAATAATGCATGCAATTAAAGTATGTGCTGAGGTGTTTAGAAGAGCTCATGATGATAAAAATATTTCTGTGGGACCACAGAATGTGAAATCTTCTTTGTTTGGGTTTCACCTAACAAAGAGTGGGATGCATCTATTTCTTTGTCACCTTTGCTGATACATAAGCAGAATGGACACAATCAAATAGAGGTGTACCTGTTCATTCATGAAAGTGAGTTTAATTTCACTCACACCTTTTCTCTGGCTCCTGTTTATCACATACTCTGCTGTACCGGTCAGCAGCAACTAGAAGCTTTGAAAGTCAATGGAAAACATCAGAAGTGAGAATCCTAGAAGATTATATATCTTCACAAGTTCATTTGGGATTTTGACATTACTTTGTTAAGGGCAAAATGAAAATTTTCCAATATTTATTTAGGTTTTTTTCCTTGATTAACCAAGCAGGTTGTCATGTTGCCTAACACCAAGAAATGGAGCTGTTCATGTGGTAAATTACTTTCCAGAATGAAGTACATACTGGTGTAAGTGTAAAACAGGTGTCATATCTGGGACCAAATTCAGAAACAGTGTCAGCTGGTGAAAACCACAGTTCATTAAATGCACATGCAGTGTCTTATACTGATTAAATCCTAATCCCAAAAAGAAGGATTAAGAACATATGAAGAAGCATAAATTAAAGGGCACAGTTTTTTCCCTCATTTACTCTTAAATCTTCTAAAATCTCCCTGGTGAGTAAATAAAGTGTAAAGGCAAACTGAAGTATAACCCCATGATTTTTCCTTATGATTTTCTCATCCAGGGCAGCTCCAAGAGGCTGCAGCAGACTGACCCTGACCTGTGGCACAGCCACATGGGTGTGTGACCAGACTGGCCTTTGCTTGGAAAGGACCCATGAGGAACACAGCATGAAGCCAAGCAACACTGAGTAAACTGAGGCCATTCTTTACTTCTCTGGCATCCTCTCTATCTAGTTATACGTGCATAATTTCAACTTTCCATCTCACAGGCTGGTTTACAGTCTTCTGGGATTTCTCTCTCTTCATAAGAAGGTGCTTCAGTGCACAGTCTTATCCTTCTTCATGACCAGGCCCTAATTCCACAGCAGCTCTAAGCCATGTTCTTGTTTCATAAAAGAGCTTCCTTGGGCAAATTACTAAACTTCAGGCATTTTATACCTCCTGTGGATTTTTCTGACCACTTAGAGACATGAAAATATCTGGGCTTAGAACTTCTCCTTCATTGCTGGAGGACAGGGAAGTAGAAAAGATGTCAATGATGAACCCTTTTCTATCCAGCTACCTTCTTTCCATTTTGGACAAGACCTTCAATCTCACTGCAGTGCAGAGAATTGTTACTCCAAATCATTTTGCTGTAAACACAGAGGGAAGGACTTGACTTTTAGTTCCACTCCAATGTCATCCCCAAGCAGATTGTCGAAAACCTTGTCTTTAAATCACCAGCTAAGGTTATCTGAGAGAATTCCAGCATCTTGGTGGCAGAGTGGAATGAAGTCTGTGTCTCTTTGACGTGTGGTTCTCATTAAATCTGCCACATGAGTCTATATCCTTTTGAGGTTACTTTCTGGGAAACTTGGAGGTCAATAGTTGATCACAATCACACAGAGATGCCTTTTCAAGACAGCACTCGATTTTAAACTAGAAGGCTTTGTATTTCTATTCCTCAAAGTAGAGTAAACAGCAAGTCAAATGTGCATATTTGTCACCTGATTTTTTCTGCTTTCTCACAAGACAGTCATCTCACAGCTTCCTTTTGGGAGGCTGGCTTGGTACATGCCTCAAAAATCTCCTAGCTTCACTGTTTCCTCCGTTATACCTTCTGCTGCATCAAGGCCTATTCACAACTTTCTTCCTTGTCTTCACTTGCAGTCCCATTAAATTAACATGAGCTGTGCCCTCTGGTGTAGAGAGAAAAATTGTGCTGATCCATCAGTTCTCAGGCTGTGAGGTTCAGTTAGTGGCTGCCTAGTCACAGGGACAGCCTACCTGTGTAGGCTACCTGAGTGACCTACCTGTGTGATTACTGCTTGTTCTTTGTGTTGCTTTCTTCTTTTACTATTAATGAAAACAAAAAATCTTTTACATTCAATTAGATAATCGTGTAGAAGTGTGTGGGGGAAAGCAGAGTACATATATATGTGTGTGTGTATATATGTGCACTATATAATATACAACTATATATATTTGCCTTATATAATGCAAATAGTTATATTCTTTGTGGGCCTGTTTCTGTCACATAAACCATGTCCTTCCCATAGCATGTTCCCTGCATAATCTTGTTCTCCAGTTGAGGTTAGAATTAATTAGCCTTTGCTGTCTCCTCTGTCACTTCTTGTGACAATCCTCTTGGGTTATTCTTTAGTATGGATCTATCTACTGCCAATTCTAGCTATCTCAGTGCTAAACAGATGTCATTTTTTGCTTTGTAACAAGACCCCAGCTCTCTCACGCCAAGTGACAGCATTTCCAATGGACTTACCATTCTAATCAGAAGTTTAGTGATACAGCATCTCTAGTGGTAAAGTACAAAAGAGGCTCCTGAGGGGTTTTTTGTCTCACTAGGGTTCCAAACCAATTTGATTTTGATTGTTTGATTATAAATGAAAGAGGAGAAAATTAAGAATAAAATAAATTCCTTTTCTGGACTGAATTTTCCTCAGAGTATTTTTCACAGTTTTGGAGCTGATGCTAACTATTTCAAATTTCTTGATCATTTTAAACACAAGTGTTTGTGGGCATACATTATGTTCTGTCATTCTAAATATTACACTACTTATAATTAAGGTGCAGCATAAATCACGGACAAACACAACAAAAGCAAATCATTTATCCTAGAGATGAAAAATTTCAAATAGAAATTTCCTTTTAGAGTTGGCATACAATTCATGCTTAAAAATAAATGTGATTTTGATATAAATAATCTGAGAAAAACAATATATGTAAAATCTATACTGTTGACATTTTTTAGGTAGTCAAATTTTATATTTTAAGTAATTTATTTGTTTGAGCCTGAGGTGCAAAAATAACTTTAGATCTAAGAAGCATGAACTTAGCCACAATAGGGACAGTCCTAATAGACATATGATGCAGTCCTGAAGTAATGGTGTCTTCTATCCTTCTCCATAGTTCCACTTCTATTCACTATCAGATTGTACATAGACATTTCCTCCACAAGATGTCGAGTACAGTGTTTATGTTAAGTAAATGACTGTGCAGATTACTGACCAGTGATGGTGTAAAGGCTTTTTATAGATTATGGTGCTGTGGAGTCTTTTAGAATTACAGTAATACTAACCAAGGTAGTTGTGTACCTGCTCCCTTTGGGCAGCTGTGCACACATCTGTATTCCAATCAGATGGGACTTATTGTCCCAAGTGTTGTCCAATAAGAAGGAATTGACTAACTTTATCTCATCAAGTTCTACACAGCCCAGTTTTGAGTGTATTTTATCTTGGACAGTTTGCAGGGATCATTAGAGTAATAGAATCAGAATATGCTGAGTAGGAAGGGACTCAGAAGGAACATCAAGTCCAACTGTCAGCTAATTTTACCAAGCTTTAACTCTCACATTTTCTCTCACTAGGCCAAAATAATAGATTTATAGAGTCTCACTTGGATACTCTAACTCAAATAAATCCAAAATGCTGCAATATTTTACTTATACAGAAATCCAAAACCATTTTGGAAAGCAAAAATAAGGAATTGCATGTTTCAATTCCTAGAAATGAACCATTAATGGTACACATACTATAACTAAATAATGTATATATCATAGTATAACAACAATTCTATTCCTAACTAGCCAATGAAGCAATTTTCCTTCAAAGGGTAACTCAGGTTAGTTGATGCACTGTAGCCAGAGGGAACATCACTGTTGATGTTTTTTGTTCTACACTGTGACCTAGTGCCATCTCTAAATCAAAATCCATTTATCTTTTTCAAATAGAAAAGTTTTCTTTCATTTGTTTAAATGAAGCTAGTAATTTTCCTTCCTGACTTTCATTGGCAATTTGTCTATCCTTATGAAAGATATGAAACACAGGACAGCTATATTCTCTTTTTCCCAACACAGCAAACTTTCTAGATGGCAATTCTGTCCATCATCATGACAGCATTTCCATCAAAACATCTAAACAGAGACACTTACATGGATTTGGTTTTAATTTTATCTACATTAGAATGGATTCTAAGACTTGGAGTTTTAGAATGCTACCTGAGAGAACCTCCAAGGAGAATGCCTTGTTTTTCCAGGGTCATCTTTCTTGACATATTACAACTCCCAATGATGTGAAAAGTACCTTCCCATTCCTACTGACAACACATTCCTAGCAAAAGATAATTAAGAAATGCAAACACTTACTTTTAAAATACTTGCCTTTCATAACTACATCAAAAGCTGAAAGACTTCTAAAGACTAAAGAAAAAAAATTGTTTTCTTAAAGCTGAAGTATTACAAATTCTTCTCAGTAACTCAGAAAAATAAGTTCAGGGAACTCTAGCAAGTACCAACTTTCTGAAACTTCAGCAAGTTATTTTAAACAGCTCTCTTAGTTTCCTCTACTTTGCTGAGTATTGGGATATTTGAATCATTTAACTTCTTTAACTGAATTATTTTGTGCACCACAAGCCAGATTTTGCAATATCAACAGCTCATCATGAAACAGAGCCAATGCAGCACCAGGAAATAGCTAAAGCAAGAGAAGAAACAGATTTGTTTAATTTTGCACACATATTCCTTAGACATCAGTGATGAGGGTAAAGAAAATCCAGAACACATATAAAGTTTTCCTAAAAAATGTTTGGATAAAATTAATTTCATATTTGTGAAGTTTTCCACAGACTACTGAGGGCTTAGTAGCAACTGTTGCCAAAACTTTAATTTCAGTCAGTTTTATGGCCCTTGCCTTATTCCTAAAAGTATTTTTTTCAAAGAAGAGTTTTAGAAGACAGTCAACAGTCAGGCTTCTAAAGTAGCAGGAATCTTTAAGAAAGAATTTTTTAATGCTATTTGAGATAATTTTTTTCTTTCTTTGGAAATAACAATTAACATCCATGCTTAAATTTATTAATGGTGAGTACTGAGTGTACTCAAATTTGCTGTTTATCAAATTTGATAAGATTGTGTATCAAATTCTATAAGAGCAAATAGTTTTGCCTGAAAAAGGCTTTCTGCAAGAGTTACAGGAAAAAAAGTACAATCCAGACAACTTTCATGTGGCAGTTTCACACCATTTCATAATTCTATATAGCCATATTTGCAGGGATGTATGGATAAGGGACGATTTTCCCATTTGACAGTTTCCAACTATATAAAAAATCACTACAAGAGACATGAGAAAGATAACATACATAACTTCTATGTGAGGTTCTGTTTGCTCTTTTCATCTGTTAGTATCAAGGATTGTCACACTTAGAATACCTAATTCTTTAATCTGAAAAAAAAAGTGACTTTACAAAAGATTTTGGATCTTTTGGACTCTTTTTTTTCTGTTTTGAAAATCCTAAATGCACAACTTTTTCACAGTTACAGGGCCATTCTCACAGTTATGGAAATGTAATTTTGCATGATTTCTCTTGCCTTCTGGAGCCTGTTTATTTTATGTGTGTATATCATAACTGCAATACATGTCTCCTAGAATACCCCATGGCTAGCACTACATTAAAAGAAGCTTTCTTCAGTTTAAAGTGAAGTAAAACCAGAGAGAGATGTGCTCTGGAGAAATAAGGAAAACATGAAGATTGAAAAGTACTTAACATTACTTACTGCCGTGTTTGCAAATGTCAAAGACCATTCACAGATGGAGGGGTTTTTCTGTGTTTAAAGACTTTATTGTCCACAAGAAAGACAAGAAATATTTCCATGAAGATGTCAAGGGATAACAGGATGGTCATTAATACTGGTGTAGTGAATGGGAAAGAAAAAAGGCAGAGTCAGGAATGCTTGTAATGCTGCAATGCAAACACGACCTGCAACACAGAGCCCAACAGCAACAGGGAATTCTGCAGAAACTGGGCCCACGAGTTAACTCCTTTTCTGCCACCTTGGTCTCATTCCTTTTAAGTGCCTTTTAGCACCGTACAGCTAGAAAAGCCAGAATTTCAACAGTAAACACACAATCTCAGATGTCACAGTCATAGAAAGAGAAAGAAATGCTAAATGTCAGGTTTGCTAGCCAGCAGAGTGAGGGTACACCTGCTCCCACCCCTCTTATAGAACTCTCCTAAACACCAGAGATTTTAAATGAGCAGGGAGATTTACCAACACCTTTTTACACAGTGTTGCAGCACTAAAGGCAGGTGCAGTCAAGTAGAGTTTAGTTTTTACTGCTAACATAGGGAATGTTTCAGAAACATGACCTCCAGGGAAGTTGAACAGCCCAAGATTCAACTCCAAAACATCTTCAAGGCCAACTGCTTCTGTATGGGAAACAGAAGGTCACAAAGTAAGTCTTTAGGCTAAATAAAAGCAGCGACTTCATCCAAGAGGTCTGTTTGATAGATACACTAAAACACAGAACAGCATTATCTAAAGAGTAACAATGTTCTATCAAAAAGGACAAAAAGGGAGGAGCAGGTGAGCGGGTTTTAGGATCATTTAGATTGGAAAAGACCTTTAAGATCATCAAGTATAACAGTTGCTGTAGTGCTGACAAGTCCACCACTAAACCATATCCCTAAGTTCCACATCTAAGTTCCTCCAGGGATGATGACTCACCCACTTCCCTGGGCAGCCTGTTCCAATGCTTGGAAACCCTTTCTGTGAAGAAATCTTTCCTAATACCCAATCGAAACTTCTTCTGGTGTAATTTGAGGTCCTTTCCTCTTGTCCTACTGCTTGTTACCTTGGGTAGAGGAGACCAACTCCCACCTTGCTACAGCCTGCTTTCAGGTGATTGTAGAGAGCAATTAATTCTCTCCTGAGTCCTCTTCTCCAGACTGAACTACCCAAGCTCCCTCAGATGCTCCTCATGAGGCTTGTGCTCCAGACCCTTCCCCAGCTCTGCTGCCCTTTTCTGGACAGGCTCCAGCAGCTTGATGTCCTTGCGCTGAGGGACCCAGACCAAACACAGCATTCAAGGTGTGGCCTCATCTCAGCTGAGTACAGGGGGGCAATCACTGCCCTGCTCCTGCTGGCCACACTATTGCTGATACAGGCCAGGTGCCATTGGCCTTCTTGGCCACCTGGGCACACCCTGGCTCACGTTCAGCTGCTGTCAACCAGCACCCCAGGTCTTTTTCCAATGGGCAACTGCTTTCCACTTCCCAGCCACTCTGCCCCAAATCTGTATCAGGGCATGGCATGGTTGTGACCCAAGTCCAGGATTCAGCACTTCATCTTGCTGAACTTCATAAAACTGGCCTTGGCCCATCAATACAGTGTGTCCAGATTCACCTGCAGAGCCTTTCTGCCCTCTGGCAGACCAACACTCCCAAATATATGCCATGTCATGACACTCAAGATAATTTGTTCCACATTGTGTTGATTTTCACCCTCTCTTAAAGACCATAAAACAGCAAGACTTAATTGTTTCAAGCTTTAATGTTAGAACTCCATTTTGAAGGGATGGATAATCAGTTGCTGGGATGTATACCACCCTTTATTATCAGAGAAGTATTTCTTGCCGAGACCTTTATATGGGTTACAATTGCCCTTTCATTAGCATGGTTTCTCAGTGCCTGCCAGTAATACTCTGGGAGACATGAGTGGCACCTGCAACATGAGGATTTTATCTTCTTATCCTCTCCCCAAATCAGAAATTGCTCATGAAGTAAAATATTTTCCCCTGGTAGATTTTACTTTGTCATACGTACATGCAGGAAAGTGCTCCTGTTAAATAGAGCTAGGTCAGAGAAATTATGGCTTCTAGCTCCTGTGGAAGTTCATTTCACTGTCTTGCACTGGATTTGAAGATCTCTTGTCTGGTTCAAAAACTCTTATCCTTGAGGGAAGTAGCTGTATTGCAATTGAGAGTCTACAACTTGAATGGGAACATACCTGTTTCATAAGACCCAGCAGCTTTTAATTTAATGACTCAATTAATCCTTGTTCTTCAATTAAAGATCAACCATTACTTTCCTTTTTTTTCCCTTTTTTTGTAACAGAAGATATTCCGTGAGGCTTTTCTCCTTTTTATCAAAGCATCTGAAAGACTGGGTATGATATGATGAAATTTTACAACTATTCAGTGCTGTTCTGCAGAGCTATTGGTCTGCTAGTTCACAGTACTTTTTGTTGTTTTAAAACTTGCCATTTCATTTTGTTCTCCTCTCTACTCTTTTATAGGAGAAAAATATATCTCCTAAATTAAAAAGGCCAAAGGAAAGAGTTTCAAGGTTTTGAAAAGATACAGCTGATTACAAGATTAAAAAGATAGCTGAGGAAATGCTTATACTTTTAATACATATTTGTCATGCTTTTTGCATTGCTTTTTATCCTGAGGATTATCTTTCTTCTACCAAATTGCTTATGGTTCCACTCAAATAAAGTAGATTCACTTTCACCATGATTTATTACAATTGGTAAAGATTGATATCATATACTATTAAGTCACTTGTATAGTGATGTCAAACAATTAATCAAATCACTGAAATCCAAAGTGTAATAACAGAGTACTGTCAACAGAGCAAATATTTTTATTTGAGCCTAAGTACTGCAACTGTGAAGAAATATTGGGATAGAAAGACATTAGAGACACCTTTCAGCTAATAAAATATGAACAAGTCCCTAACAAAAAAAAAAAAAAAAGAAAAGAGTGACTGAAAAAATATAAACTAATCTAAAGAATTTTGAGTTCACAGCAAAATAGCAAAATGTAAGCAGAACATGCACAGCTAATTCTCTCCTCAAAGTTCTAAGTTTACCAAAAGTGAAATTTCAGTCCCCTGAATGTAGGCAGTACACTGGGTTAGGGAACATTTATCTAAATGAAGCCATGCTCCTGTATCAGCTCTGCTTCCTTCCTTATCTTGTACTCAGGTTGGCTAAGAAAATCAAACATTCTGCTGTCTTCAGTGTGAACCCTGTTTAGGAAGAGCTTCCACAGTCAAAACACATGTGGATCAGGTCTAAATATATTATACACAAACCCCTCACTCTCTATGAAAAATGAGACAGAAGAATCAGATTTACTTAGAATAGGCAGAGAACATGGTGAGACTGTGTGATATACCTTAAAATGTACTTTGTACAGAACCAAGAGCAGGTCAAAAGAGATGATCCTCCCTGTCTTCTACTCCACTGTTGTGATATTCCACCTGGAGTTCTGTATCCAGATCAGGAATCCTCAGCACAGGAAAACCTGGACTTGCTGCAGCAAGTCCAGAGAAAGGCCATGAAGATGCTCAGAGTGCTCAGAGGCCTGGAGCACCTCTCCTGTGAAGGCAGGCTGAGCAAACGGAGGTTGATCAGCCTGGAGAAGACAAGGGTTTGAGGAGATTTTATAGCACCTTCCAGTACCTAAAGGGGCTACAGCAGAGCTGGAGAGGGACTTTGTACAAGGGCATGTAGGTGACAGGACAAGGGCTGATGGCTTTAAACTGAAAAAGGGTAGGTTTAGGTTCAATATTGGGAAGAAATTTTTCTCTGTGAGGGTGCTGAGGCACAAGAACAGGCTTCCCAGAGAAGGTGTGGATGTTCCATCCCTGGAAATGTTCAAGACCAGATTGAATGGAGCTCTGAGAAACCTGCTCTAGTGGAAGATGTCCACGACCAGGTAGGGAGATTGGAAAAAAATATCTTTAAAGACCCTTCTAATCCAAACCATTCTATGATCTTCTATTAATCACTCCAGCATTGTACACATCTCTAATTAACAGATTAGCAGTGAATCTCCTAGATGGACTCTAGTAGAAGAGGTTCTTGCGTTTATTCTAGAGAAAGGAATTATGTATTTCCTTTTCTCTATCTCTGAAAACATAACTTTGAACAGTGAAACACAAATATAACACAGTCACATATAAAATTGTTTTAAAAGTCTGCTTTTCTTCCAAATATTTCAGTGATTTATGGATATATACTAATCACACCCCTTTAAACTTTGTGATATGTAATTATGAGTAAATACCAATATTTTAATCCCATTGTCTAGTAACAGTTTTGATACTGATTAATGCAAGATCTAGGGAAAATGAAGTAACAAAAACTTCGTATTTTCTAGGACTTTAGACTGCACATATATATATATATTATATATGTATATAAACATGTATAGGTATAAAATGGTAGCTGTAGTATAGCTGTGGTTGAAATCAGACCAGGAAGAGGTACCTACCCTCATTCCAGTTATATGTAAGAAGGGATACTCCTGTCAAAATCTCAGTCATACAGGCATATTGTCTGTGTGCTCAGGAGAGAAAAGTAATTGGGCAGAGACCTTTTCTGGCTGACGTCCTAGATATGTAAGAGAGGAGGAAGGTGAGAATAAGAGAGATGAGAGAAAAAAGATAGAAAAAATCTGCAAGCCACAGTAGATATCTTTAGTTGTGTTTTGAGAGATGTCCAGATAGTGAACATGGAAACATGGCTCTGGATATTGCTTCCCTGACAAGATGAGACACCACCTCTTAGGCAGAGTTAGAGGTTCATGTGCTGTTGACGTGCTGTTAGCTCAGGGTTAGGCACTTTGGATGCTCTCAGGCACACCTCCATTCTGTGTCTGCAGGCTGCCTGCAAGCATTTCTGCAATCACTGTAACTGCTGCCCAGGAGTTGTCTGTATATGCTGGAGGCAAGCAGGGTTGGAAATATGCCACGTTTCTGGCTTCTTCAAGGCTCCACTTTAAGACTGATATTGACAAAGCCAAAGACTGGTAACATGATCCTGAAAAAACTTCAAACCCGCCAGTGAAAGCATTTGTGTCAGATGTTGATTGCCAGAGATTTGGTTTAAATTAAGAGGGATTTTTGAAAGTAAAAATATATGGACAAAATAACCTGAAATGAAAGAAAATCTTCCTTAAGGACAAATTGATCTGAGGACAGGAGAAAGAAAAGGTGTGTAAATACCAGTAAGAGTGGTAGATGTTTTGAGGTACAGTGAACACTTCTTAATGTCATACCTCAAAAGCAATAAGCAGTAATGATGTTTAAGTGGCATAAATAAATGTTGTACCTATCTTATAATATTCATATAGTGCAAACCTGTCTACAATTCTGTGGAAAGAGAGCTGCATCCTCGGCAGAGCTGTGCACCTTCAGAGACATGCAAGGCTTACAGCCAGGCAGGCAAGACACGTCTTGTCTTTCTCCATCTGTGCTCCTGCTTGTGGGTAAGCAGAAGACAAAGGGATAGCATTTTCTGCCCTGTGATTTTAAGGTATGTAATTAACCTGCTTCTATTTACTGGATACACGAATGCTCCTGGGAGAGTGAACTCTTCATCTTTGAGGAGTGTAACAAACAAACAAAATGGACTGGCTGTTTAATCAAGTAATTGCCCTAACGATGCCCTCCTAGGCACAAACACTGGTGGATTTGGGAGAGAGCTTGAGAGTTGTTGACTTTTGGTCATGTTACAAAGGCCATTTATTTACTCAGACTTCTCCTCAGAGAAGAGCTAAATGGACAGAGTTATTTCCTCTAATCATAGAGGACAGTTTTTGGTATTCTGGATAATTTCGTTATGTTTTACCACTCTGTAGCTTTTCTTTTATTAGCTTATTTAAAAAATAATATTTTTGGAGATGTATTCCAGCTCACTAATAAAATAAAACTATTTTAAGACAAGTGTACATATTTTCCAGGTTTAAGAATTAAGTCTATAAATAAAGTTAAAACGAAAAATTAAACATTAATTCAATGAATTGCCTAATTTCAGATCAATATGGACTCTGGAGGGCCATATTTATAGGGAATTCACAGAGCCAACATAAACCCATGGCCAGTTGTATTCAAAGGGAGAAGTGAAATACTTTCAAGGAAAAAAATACTTGCTGTTTAATTATTAGAGTTCTTTTCACACTGTCTTTCTTTCCAAACTTTGGTCATCCTTGACAATTTTTAAACATCTATAATCATAAAGTAGCAGTCCTCAGCAAATACCCATCAGTATCATTGCCCCAGGAGTATAATAAATCCAGAGAAACTCTTCACACCAGCAGAATAAGCAGCATGCTCCTACATCTCCTTCAAATCTGAAGACTGAAACTGGTTTTTCATGGCATAGAACTAGAAACTAGTGGAAAGGTTGAGAAAGGACAAACCGATATGGCTAATGCAGGAAGGGGCAGCTTAACAAGACAATGCCCAAACTGTGCCCCCACAGAAGCTGCAACAGGCTGCTGAATTGTTGTCTACATTTGGAAGAAAGGAGATCCAACATCTCATTGTGCAAAGTTTATTAACCCTCTCGCACTGATGTCTTTCTTGTACACCTTTGGCTGCACTTGTTTTCTGTAGTTACAATAAATGCTCCTAATGAGCAAGTAACTCACAATCATACACACTGATCCTTCCCCAACTCATGAAAGAAACTGCTACTTGACTTTAGAAAAGAGCATTGAGGTGAACAATAATCTTATCCCCAAAATTGCTTCTCCTCACAGTCATTGCCATTTTCCTCTTATTTGGTTGGAGTACGTCACGTCTTCTCTTTCCCCATCAGGCTTTAGAGCTGTTGATCTTAGAGGAACCCTTTGCATGCTCCAAGTGGGCAGCTGGTGACTGTCTGGGGAAAGTGGGCTCTCTGTCAACAAGACAGAACCTACAACACTACCAGCTTCTTGTCAGTTTTAATAATTTAATTTCTAAGTCCTGGAATGCTGTACCAATGTGTTACCCTGTCATCATTTTTAATCCCATTGCACCTGGTCTGTGTTCACTTTTAAATGCTGCTGTAGTGCTTTCCAAATTGTAGCGAATTGTCTCTCACCTGACAAAGTGATGTCTGTAATTTAGGGCTGCGTGAGGAATCTGCCTCCCTGGCAAGTGGCTTAGCTAATGGTTCATCCAACCAGCTGGACACAGATGCAGCTAGCAGGGCAGAGACAGGAAAATGTGTGGGAGTTTTTTTTAATAATGTGGTAATTTATTAATGACACTGCTAGCATTTGGGACTTTTGTTAACTCATCATGGAATCCTGTTATTCACAAGTATATAAAAGGGGGTATAAATATATATTGTCCTTAAATCGAGACTGAGAATAACTCACAGTAGACTGTCCCAAAACTTGATCTCATCAGCATTTTTGTCAGATAATGTGATACAAATTTAAAAAAAAAGCAAACCAGCTGCTTGCCATTGTTTGCAGACAGTTTAAAACAAATTCTAAAAAATTGAATAAAAACTTCCTGTAGCTTTTGTAAGTGAAGATTTTTCCTGTGCATACTCACACAGAGTAGTGGTCTGTATTAGGGGAACAGTCATTTGCATAAGGACTGAAGTTATAATCTCTTATGTTTATCCTTGCTGGGTGTCCAGCAGGGAATGAACTGGGAATTTGTACTGCACATTTGCTAAAAGTCTATGGATGAAGTCCAGGGGCTCTCCCGACATCCCCTCTCTTACTGAAACATGTGTAATGGCTAAGGTTGTGCATAACCTGCTAATAAGGTCATATAACAGTTGCTCTGTTACTCTCAGTTGTTACAGGAACCACAGTTCATTCTTTCTGGCCTTTTTGTAAGGCATTTTGTGATAGTTTAACAGTGAAGGAACTGTGTCTGACCAAATTTCATGCAGGCATGGGAGAGTTGTAAAGAATACACACACCATGTGTAGCAGAAAAGCACAATACAGTGTCCTTTGGGCATAATATCTAGTCTTTCTTTCAAGGAGACCTCACGTCTAATTGGTAGGTATTTCATGATCCCTGTTTTTCTTAATTTGTTCAGATTTATCTTTATGTTAGTATGTGTTGACTGTTCTACTCCAGCAGGAACTCTCAAATGAAAATACTGAATTCAAATATATTAAAGTCTTCACATGAGGTGACATTTTTGTTGGTATTACTCAGGCAGGTGCTAAAGAAATGGGTGATCTTTAATGCTTGTAATGGGCACCACTCTAGAGAATCAGAAGACATAAAAGTTTTTATTTTATTTCATTTCACAATTTTTTCCACAGAGGAGATTGCTAACCACTTTAGCAAACCTACTGCCTTGTTCAACAACTTGGCACAAACTTCAAGGGGCTATTCCAGCTGCATCTGATCGATCCTTGCCACAATGAATAGAGATTAAAGAGACCTTCTGGTATTATGGGTGTCTGTCTTCTTTTATTCCTACTGGACTACACAAACTGCCCTTCACACTGGCCAGTTTTCAAACATGAGAATACAAAGTGGGGATTAATCTAAGGGGGAAGTGCTTTTTATTGGATCTAAATGTTTTTACTATACAAGCAGAACACGAAGATCTAGCAAGAAAAATAAACACACATTTTCTTAATTTATCTTGACATGAGAATTCAGTGTATCCAAGAGAAACTTTGTTTACTTCCTTTTCCAAATACATTCCTTTGAAGTCAGAAAAACTAAAGGTATTTGATTTGTGTCCAATATTCTCAGGATCATATGCCCAGTTGCAGTAATCTTTTTTTACATATTTTCTTTTAAGATGAGCTAATGAGTCACATTCACTGCACTAATTTATGTTTTATGATGGCATTTCAGAAGTCATGCTGTACAGAGTTACATACTCAGGCTCACACCTATGCAGAGGCAGTACAAATTGTCATCACAATTATGTTTGCCAGGAAAAGGCACATTTTCAGAACATACATAAGTTTATCTATGGTCAACAAATAATACAGAGAGAGGTCTTGCCAACCCCATTGAGAAAGACACTCGAAAAATACTTTTACATAATGAAAGGAAAATTCTGAAAGTCAGAAGGTCATTTGCACAGGATATAAGGTGGAAAATTGTGCTACTGCCTTAATTAAATCCATTTTCAGTACTGGAGGTTCAGGATGTCCTGAAGGGAAATTCAGAAATTTGGCTTAATTCTGACAGCCCCCAGTGGCAGCTCTGAGACCCAGATAACAGAGAAGGGGGCTGAGGGTATCAGAGTATTTCAGACACAAGTCTTCTCCACTGTCTTTGCTTCAATAATTGTTCAGCTGCCTATGCCTCCCACATCCCCACCCTCTTCTCAGGACAGTCCTGGCTTTCCTTTATTGACCCATGTGTGCTTCCTTCAATGTACTCATGTCTTCCCAGGGTCAGGTCCCCACTGAGTATACCACGATCTAGTAAACCCATATTTTTGTATCTCCTAAGATTAGTTTAATTGTGTTGGCAGCATTAGAAATTTTACAATGTCAAAATGTCTTTTTTTCACATGAATTTCAATTATCCCGACTCATTGGTTAAAGCAAGTGAGAAGAGATATAGGGATTTAATTTTTCACAAGGAGCATTGAGAAAAGAAGGCAGCAAACCTTCTAGACAAGATGAAGATTTTGTTTTTATTGTTTGTTTATTACTAGATTTGAGGATCCAACCTAAACCTAGCTTAAACAAAAGGGAGTGCATTCATTAAATTCACTGGCTTTGGATCAGACTCTACAACATAATCTTATTTTGCAGTCTATTAGCCTATTGAATTGAAACAGTGCAAAAACCAAATCAACATGAGGCATTGGTTCAGAGACACATGAATCTAAGATTTAAGAAATATAGAAAAGTCTAAATGTCTTGTGTTAGCAATATTTTCATCTTTACCATTACAGTATTGTCAACATTCTTAAGAGAGTTTGATTTATTATACGACAAAGTGTTATGCAGGTCCAATAACTTTTGAGGTGCCACAGATACCAGTAAAACATCTAACATGTTCTTTTTGTGAGCTTATTGCCCCTTAAAATTACTGTAGACCACTTAGCAAAAAATCTGAAAGTAGGTGCTATACTCTTTATTCTAGAAGGGAAGATAATTAACTCTAATTAATTCACTACATCTCAGATTACTTCATGACATCAAAATCCTACTACTAAAGATAACACTAAAAATTTCCATTTCATCAAGTTAAGAAATATGATTCATCCAATGGGAATGTTCCTGATGCACTAATTTTTCTCAGATGTTTTCTCGGACTCTGGAGTAAGAACCAATTTCTGGAGGATGTCCTGCATATTTCAAGGAAACAGCCTGGACAATCAAGTTGTGTCTTAAGAGCTTCAAGACTGGCTTTGGTACACAGCCACTGTGAGGAAATCCCAGTGTATACAGTCCAATACTGAGAATTAAAAGTTTCTCAATCAATGATTTATGACTCCTCACAATAGAGTCACTGACAGTTAAAGGAAATAATTACATCTAGCTTAACTGGAAAATAGGATTATTCTTCTTTTGATGTTACTAGTGTTGGTTGTTGTTGTCTAGCTGCTATTTATAACACATAATTTTTGTGTTTCTGTTCCAGTTAAGCCTATCTTCTTCCTGACAAAACCAGAATGTTTGTTTCTGAGTCAAACATTGAGATTAAAAATTGAAACTGAAGGAAATTTATAAAAGAAAGTTAATTCATTCTTGAACAACTGAAGAAAAAAAAAAAGAGAAATTACAACAGACACCAGTGAGATTGGATTCAATGATTAAATTTATATTCTTTCACTGCAGAAATATACTGGGACAATGTAATAAAAGATTTCAGGTTAAGCTAATTCTTATTTCTTGAAAATAATAACAAAATAATTTTGGCAAAGATTTTGGCCCAGTTCTGCCAGGAATCCTTTCTGAATCAGCACAAAATCAGTCACTGAGACCAGAAATTCATTATCCCAAATGATCACAGTTTGAAGGAAAAAGTTAATCTTTACAAGTGGGTCCCAGATAACTTACACTTATAAAAAGATGCTCCAGTTGTGCCTATTCATAATTGGAAAGGTAATATGTATCAGATTATGTGAGGCTTTTTACTCTATTTTGCTTAACAATAGAAGGTAGGCAGGTGTCAGAAAGGAACATCACAGCTTGGCCTAAGAGATGCCAGACTGCAATTTGTGACAATAAGAATCACAAATCAAGGGGGACTGAATCCCAGAAGACACTGATGTTGTGATACTTCTTCATCACTGCAATTAAATGTCTTTACACAAGGCCTTTTGCCAAACTCCTAAAATGCCTGGGGTTTAGTGCAAAGTTCCTTCAACCAGAGATGTTCCCTTCTACAAGCACACGGAGGCAGTCTGTATTAACAGCCTTTGGGCCAACTTTAAAGCACTTTCATGAAACTGCATGTGGAGTCTTGTACTGTACCATCCCTATTCCTTGGATAATGCAAAATTTCAGTCTCTAAGCCTCTTAGTTTTGCACATTTCATGAGTTGTATATTGAATTTAAGAAGAGAAAGGTATGAGAAATAGAAACTTTTAGGCAATGAAAGCCTAAGATTCAGTTATTTCTTGAAAACATGTATCTGATAATTTAATTTTTTACTTTAAACAGTGTAAGTACTTTCCAAATTGTTAGTTTTTATGCACTAGGGCGATTTCAAATGAACTTATTTCCTCTATTAAGTCTAAAGAAAAACACATTGGCACAAAAATAAAAGTTGCTGACACTTAGAGAAAAAAAATTGTGAGTAGTTATTTGAAGTAATGATCAAGTTACTATATGTGAAAGGCTTATGCTGCCATTGCAGTAATTTTCCATGTTTTACTCTCCAATAGAGCCATTTATGATGAGGATGTTTCAGACATTTAGATTCTATGACTGCGTTCACTAGTTCCCCTGGAGAAGTGAACTCTTTGCCTCTTCTCCAAAGTCATCCATCACTAACCTTAAACACACAAATGTTTTCTGGGGAGATTAGCACTGTATGAGTCCTAAAGCCCCACTTAAAAAAATGAGAACATTTAAGGTGTGACAGAGAAATATGAGAAGCGAGTGATCTGGGATTTCCAGATGCTACTAGATTACAAATGACAAAAAGCACAATTTGTAGAAATTCACAGGTAGATTGTCCTTAACTGTCCCATCTTTGTTAAAATCCAAGACTTTCCTCCCTCACAGTATTTCTCTTTAAGTAATGAGCTTGACACATATCATATCAAATAAGTTCCTTGAGTATTGACATTTTTCTATGCATTTACAAAGCAGCTGTTAAAAATTATTCCAATTCCTTCTATTACTTTCACAATCCAACTTCACTAAGACTGATACTACAGCAGCACAACCTAACCAACTACTCACTTTTATCATTGTGAAGTTATGTAGTGATACAAGCTAAAAACCCCATAAAATTAATTTCTAATTGCATTCCTGTAGTGTCAAATTCTAACAATTATCGATCTGCCTAGGAAGCATTCATCTGCAGCTTGAAACAGAGTCCTTCCCAGTCCTGTCTTTGGTGTTTTGGTTTGGTGCTCTTTTGTTGTTTTCTTTTTTTTCTTTTTTTTTTTTCTTTTTTAAAATTTCAGTTTATTTTACTGCATTTTGATTAGCAAACAATATTTGGTTCTTCTTCAGCCTTCACTGCTTCCAGAAAACTTGGGGATAAAAACTACAATTCCTAAAGCAATAAATGAGTCCTAGCAGTCTTTTTGTATTTTCTATCTCAAAGACGAGAGAAGTGGATCTGGTGTTACAACACTGTAAAATTCCACCATGATGTGTTAGGTACCCAAATCCAATAAAAGATATAGTTCTTTTGCTAACTGGATTTTTCTTTTGCTTCTCCAAGTCTTCTCCAAAACATACAGTGTATACTACACAAAATAACACTTGGATGTTGGTCCTTTAACTTCCAAGAATCCTATCTTGGACATTCGGACGTTTTCACATTTTTCAATGCAGATAAAAAGATACTTGAGAACATTGTCCTGCTAGGTGACAGTCACTTTCATGAACATAAAAGTGGTATTTGAAAAGACTGGGTGATTTACGGGATACATTTTAGAGGTTTCTTTGGAGAGACGGATCTTGATAAATGTCACTCCTTTTTCTTGTGTGCTTTTATTTGTGGGTGGGTTTTGGGGTTTTTTGGGGGGGCAGTGGGGGTGGGTTATTTTTGCTTTACAAGACCTAACAAGATTTTGTGCTTTTCTTCCCAGTCATAACTAACAGTTGAAGCCAGGGGAAAAAACAGAAGATACATGGTAATTCATTTCTACCTAAACAGTAGATATGTTCATTAACATTTCCTCCTGAGGGGAAGGTGTGTTTTCAGAACCATTACAAACATCGTCTTGTGGCCCAGGAATGAATTGTTTCACTGTGAATTCCAGAATTCAATAGATCCAGATTTCAGGGGATAATGCAGAAGGTATTTCAGAAAAGCTTAAACTGTGCTTCTATAAATCCTTTACTCTTTTATATTTTGCTGATTATGTGTGTTTGCTAGCACATAGAAAGCAAACTGAAAAAGAAATAAATTCCATTAGAATAGCTTATTGTCTGAGTGGTAAATTGTTGAGCTTTCTGTACTTGTCGTAAGTCAATCAAAAAGGTTTTCTCTTGTAGAGAACGTATTGCTCATACTCCTTCACTGATGTCTCACTGATATTAAGCAGAATGGAGTTATACAAAGTCATACAGAGTATTGTTATGCAGTGAGAGACAAGGATTTATTAGGTAACTATGTATGAGAAACAGGAAATTATATGTCTTCATAAATATCTGAGATCTTGTTCCCTGACTGGAACACTTTCTGAACTTCACTTTCTTGGTTCTCCTCCACTCTCGCACTTAGTGATCAGCTGAAAGAAACCTTGAACAATATCACTGCAAAACTTTATTATCTCATATTTTCCATTCTGTCTGAAAATATTTTTTTGATCTTTTATACTCTAACTTTACCAAAAAATCTCTGACACTGATTTTCAGATGATAAACATAAATCTTAGTATTCATTGACCTAAATAGAGGTCCTAATTATTGTGCAGTCAATCACAGAGCACAAACAATAAACAGGAACTCAAAGTCCACATTTCATTTGAAGTTGTGAGCAGCTTCCTATGGGTAATTTTTGTGAGGAATTTTATTTATTTGTAATCAGCTTGTACTTCTTTGTCTCTGTGCAGCTCACAGAGTTGCACACACACACAAAACTCCCTATACACAGTAGGGAGCAGCTCCTCAGTTTTATTTTATTTCATTCCATCTGTTATTTCTAATTTGAAAAAGAAGGGATAGGAATATCACTTTCTTTTCTTCCTGGTGGTTTATGGGTATCCAATATAGTTCTAGTGTCTTCTCTGAACTTTAGCAAAAAACAATCCCTAAAACCATCCCACTCCCCACTCATTAGTGAGACATTTAATTGTTTTTATTTGGCAAGGAGTTGACATTCTGATCTTGTACAGAAACTTTCCCACTGCAGCTGATTTGGGTGAGCAAGAAAAAGAGAAAAAGACTTACTGCTTTTAAAATAATGACAGAATTACAGGTCAAGTGATGTTTAGTACAATATTAATCCTTTAGACTGAGGCATGCCAGAAATGGTAGTTTCAAGCTGTGATTAGGAAGGAGGAGAAATAGAGAAGGAGACAGGTAGGAGCAAAGAAGTTGCCTGTGAGCAACAGAAAGACTGTAAAGAAAACAGACACATTTAAAAGATAGGAGACTCATTGAGATGAAATAATGGCTGGCCAAAACAGCCATCAAAAAAAACCAGTTCCCATATCACATAACTGTCCACCCTTTTCCCAATACAAAGAAAAGCTGTGCTGAGTAATTTCTGGGGGAAAAAAAATATCAGAAGTATTTTCTGAATTATAAAATCTAATTCATCTTCCTGTGAGGTGCAACACAAGCAAGGTGATGCAGTGGTCCATTGAGCAAGACTCTTGTTTCTAGCTCTAGCTAATGTCAAATGCTGTCTGAAGCAGAGGACCTTGTGGTAGATAGTAAGTACCAAATAACATAATTTTAGGAAAAATTTCTTCCTATTGACATTAGTCTCAAATCTAGTGTCTGCTTCCAATCCAAAATATTTTTCCTAGTGGGTAGGCTTATTTTCTTCACATTCTTCTGCATTTTAGTCAGGAAGTCTTTTGTCTCTATTTATCTTTTAAATTTTCCCAAGGTTTTTAGCTTAATGGTACCTTGTAGTGACAAGCTTTAGTCAATGTCAATCTGACTTGTAGAAGTGTAATTGTTTTTACTGGTTTGGTGTTTTCTCTGACTTTCAAAGAATGGCCTATTCTTTCACAGAAATGGGAACTCTCCTGGCTCTAGCTGCCTTCATTTAGCCATTTATTATTCTTATTCTCTCCAACTGAGCCTCTCCTATTTCTCTCCTTTCTAAATAAAGAAGTCACAGACAGTTTCAATCACTCTTCATGTGGAATGTTTTCTGCACCCATGACATCTCTTATCAGGCACTTCTATTAATTCTATTAATAGAGAATTAGGGAATTGGAAATTTAAACTAGGACTAAATTTTGTGCCTGGGTTCTCCTTGTAAAATAAGGCAAAATAATCCTAAATTGCTCACATACTTATTTACAAATCTGTGTGCCAATTTTTTTGGTTGCTTATGCTTTTATTGAATATTTTGCCATTTTTCTTTTGAATCCAACAGCATCTGCTGTCTCCATTTCCACATACAGTCCACCTCTGAGCAGAAGATACCATGATAAAAACTAATCTCAGGGTATGAAATTTGTCTTCCCTTTGTAATTTATTTCTGCCATAGCATCATCAGTGTTTGATAGATGACGCTGGTTTTGTTTTCCTTTGTCACAATTATTACCTGGGAGGTCTATACAGTCAGTTCTGCTTCTCTTTTCCTACCCCTACTGGCACTCTGCTCAGCAGGGATGTTGTCAGGAGATAGCTGCTGGAGGATGGCATTTCCAAATGGGATGAATAAGGTCTGCAATTTCTATAAGATTTTCATATCCATATCTCCTATTTCAGTCTTCTTTCATCCTGCCCATGAGCACTTTAAAACAAATGCAGCTACCATCAGGCTTTAATATGTCACTGTTTATTAAGATTGTACGTGACCAACAAAAGAAATTAAAACACAGAAATTAGACATAATCTCAATACACAATTCATGACTGAGTGAGTTTTTCTGAAATCCTAAGCAGGATTTTTTTACATAGTTGCCTCATGGATCCAGTCAGCAATGCTAACTCAGTACCACTCACGCTCAGCACAGCAAGTTTATAAGTTCAGCTAGCAATTTTCCTCAACACAAGTGACAGGGACAGGATTCTTGCAGCAAAGTAAAGGTGGACATATTTCAAGGCATAGCCAAGTTTTTATTTTTTCCCCAATATCTGCCAAGCCATTCAAAGCAAAAGGAGGCTGTTGGCAAGACTTCAAAAGGAGGCTTGTGGATGAAGTAACTCAAGATGCACTACTTTACCTGGCTAAGTTCTTGGAGAACAACAAAGATAAAACACGTAACTTTTGGGTCAGCCAGGAACCTCTTTGCAAAACTACAGATGGAAAGTTGCCTGGTCTTTGTAAAGTAACAAGGTATTCAAAGATTACAAAACAGTACATTGCCCTTTCATTTTGGATATTCATTTCTGTAAGACATAAATCAAGCATATGCTTTAGAGATGAGAAATATCATAAAGGTGAAGCAGAATGTAACTCTGCATGGCTATTTCCTTGGTATAACTGCTAGTTATCAATTTACATTTTCTGCAAACTACAGTTATCCTAAAGTATTGAAAGTTCTAGCTTAAAAAAGAAAATATTTACATAATGGACAGCAGAACCGGCCAGCTTCTTATCCTCGGTACAAAATTTTGATATTTGATTCTATTCTAAATTGAACCAAAAAGGCATCTCTGAGTGTTTTGAGCAAAGCTGAGTCACTAATGGACTAAACATGTTCCTAGGGAGGTATGGTGATAAAATATCAACTGGATCTGGTGGTGTACAACCATATCCTATAGCCGTGAAAAAGGAGGAAAATAATTAAGACTAAAAAAAACCAAACCAAAACAAAACAAAAACTCCAAAAGAGGTAATTTGCCATCATGGCCTATTGTTTGTAGCAGCATCTCAGGACAAGTAAAGATTAGAACAAGGATCCTAAACAGGATAGCATTCCAGCTTCAGTAATGGCATAGGATCGGGCATGGAAGAGTTACTGACAGAAGAAACAGGGTCAGATAGAAGAGCACAAAAGTCCTCAGGCCTTCATAAGGGACACATCAAGAAAACCACTAAAATGAAGCTCAAACTCACATTTGCTTGACAGGTAGAGAGAGCTAGTAAAAGAAATCAAAGGAAAATGTTTTGAAGCAGCAAGCAACAGGCAAAGTAATAATTGCTTCTAACTGCTGGCTTCTTTAGGACAGCTGAAGGGAAGCTCCAAGGCCAGAGAAGTTGCAGTAGCAATGTACAGATTCCTACCTATCCACAAATGCATAATGCACACATATACACACACATACATCCATGTGTGTGTGTGTGCATTGCTTTTTTTCCTTATTGCCCCTTCTGGTCATTCCAATAACGTTGCCAGCATAATAATGAAGAGCGTCCTGTTACAAAGTCTGGAAATTCAGCCATCTGTACTTCATTTCTACTAGATGGTATTTCTGTGAAGGAATGACAAGGTGAAGCTATAAAAGCAGTTAATCTTGTTTATAAATTCTGCTGTGTCATAGCTGTAATGTGCAAAATCAACCTAGAAGTGCATTACAATGAAGTAACATACTATTTTCCCATCATAAATTAGTGTAACCTCACCCAACAGCAAACACATTTCAAAATCTCCTTCATTCTTATACAGAACTTTGTCTTTCATTGTGCTATGGCTACATAGCCTAAACCCACTTGGATCAAACAGATTCAGTATTTCCACTAGCCTTTTCCCCTGTCAAATGTTCCATAATTACAGTTAATGTTAGAATTAAATAAAACTCAGTTTAATCTCATAACCTATTTTATGACAGGTAGGTAGGGAAAGGGAGTTGAAGTGCAGCCTCTTAATCATGAGGCAGGAGATACTGTCATGTATTTCCCATGTCTCTTACAAATGGAATAAGCAGGGATTGTAAAATCCAGTCTTAAGCTTGTGTCCATACACGATGTGGTCTGTCATATTCAGCAGATTGGCAACAGCACTGAAGTAAATCTAGTAACAAAATGTTACATTTTTGACTAGTTACTCTGAGGGGAAAAAAAAAAAAAGGCATGCTGAAAAATAACCAACAGCACTTTTTATTTGATAACCTTGCTTATAGGCAATTTTAGCAGCACATCAATCCAGCAGTTCCATAGCATTATGTGGCAGTGTGAGTGTGAGAAGATGGCCAGGCTGGTACTGAAAAATAAAACCACAAGATTTATGGAAGGGAAGGCTGTCATCAGTAGAGATCTGTACATGTCCTTGACTAGTCACAGAGGACAAAGTATGTCAAGGTATTTTGCATCTTTTCAACCAGGCAGGTCTGTTTAATTCAGTTGTTCCTCAGTTCCTCCTTCCACCCAGCCCTATTGGCTCCAGTGACATAACTGAAATCCAAGAGGAGTCATCTGTTGGGGACATTGCCTTGGGGGTATTTTACACTCCCTTAAATAAAGATCAAGCACATGGACTCAGAATTTTTTGCAATGAAAATGGAAAACCCTTCATCTCTTAGCATTTCTTTCAAGCACATTTTTTCCAGGGTTGGGAGAAGTGAGAGGGTTTCAAAAGCAATGTGGCCTTCTGCCAACAGCAGAGATGTGTTTCAGAGTCACTGGATGACCTGCTATGATACAGGGAAGTATTTGATGAAGCTGACAGGACTGTACTAGAGCAGATGCATTGGTTGGGAGACAGGTGTGACAGACAAGAGTCTTTGCACATGTGAGCCAAAGTGGAACTGGAGAGTTACTGTTATTCATCATCAGTCTGTCAAAGTTAAGGTGGAAAAAAAGAAGTCATATAAGCTATTTTCACCCAACAGTGTGGGATGTCCTCTGGAGTGTTTTCCGAACAGGTCAAAACTCATATAATGAATTATGTCACAATTATGTGATTAACTTCTAGCCAAAAACATCCACAGAAAAACTTAAAGATATAAGTCTAAATTTACACCTTCAGAATGGAAGACTTTCACAGACCAAGGACAGATGCTTTGCACATGTGGAAGATAATTTATTATGCCTTCATCATCATTATCTTATGTTTACAGGAAAAGTCACATAAATATGTCTGAAAGGCTTTTAAAATATGTTTGTCCTTTAGCTTTAGAGAGTGAGGAAGGTTTAAAATTACTTTGATGAAGCAGGAAAGATTAAAAAGTCTAAGGGTGTCTTGGATCCTTTCAAATGGGTCCCTTTCTACCCACGCTGAAGTTTTTACAAAGCATTTCTATGATCACACATTCACAATAGGGATGATTGTTCATGCTGTAAATATCTCTATTGTTCATATTGTAAATGCCTCTAGTCTTTTTCTGTAAGCTCTGCCCAAAATTAAGGGGCTCACTGAAGTACAGCAGTGTTAGACTGACATAGATGGAAAATCTGACTCCTAGCCATGTAAGGGTGACAGAGTCAAGACAATGTCATGCATAAATATTGTGCTAATGAGTTATGTGTGGGTTGTATATGTGAATAAGTGTATTTCAGAAATACAATGAAGGACAATGATCCCTCCAAAGTCCTGCACGTCAGGAAGTAGCTGTAGCTCGCTTCCCTCCCAAGGTACCAGAGGAAAAATCATATCTGTGGGAGCTAGAGAAGCAGACCATTTCTTTGTTTTACAACCAGTGTTTGCTGAAGTATATTGGTCCCCAGTTCAGGGAAATTTTTCTGTCTTACTTTTGCACAACAATAATTTATTTTGCTGTTACAACAGTCCAACCTTCATAAAAGAGATATTGCTCAGTACTTACAGTAACAACTGTACTAATAAGCCTGATACAGGCAAAAGTTTTCAGTGAGAGAGCGACTATTGAAACTTTGATCTCCACTGGAGACTCCAAAAACAAACTCCTCAGGTTTCAAATTTACTGGCAGTCTGACACATCACTGCCATAAACACTAGGACAAAGAGAAAAGATTTTTTTATATGTCCGCATATAGAAGGATATTAATTATAAATAAAGAGTTGTGACTGCCTGCAGAGCAGCTGTGGTTCTTTTAATGAATAGTCTTCCAATGGCTGAAATAAAATGTCAAGACTGGTGGAGATTTGCAATTGGAAAAGCTATATAAGCTATTTATAAAAGAAAATCAACTTTAAAAAATACTTGGTAAACGTTTCTGGCTTCCATAATGCAGCTGTACACTGAGCTCCTTAGTAAAATGCCTATCCTCATCACCGGTAGTAACTTGGTTTAGAGTTTGATTTCATTTAGATTAGAGTTCTCTCTCCTGAAGCTGGAGAATAACTTTGCCTTTTCTATAAAATTATCCCAAACAATATCAACCATGCTGATGTTTTCTAAGAGATTCATTAAACAGTGGTAGGACTTGTACTTTACCGAGGGATTTTCCCAAGGGATTTTCCCCAGGGTGACAGGAAGGTATCAGGCCAAAACAGCTTTACAAAGCAAATCTGCTTCAATATTCTAAAATTTCCCCGAGACTGACCCAACTCATAGGAAACGCCATCATTTTAGGCAAGCCGGCATATTTCAGCGGAACGGCAGCAAGGTGCAGCGCGGTGCCTTAGCGCTGGAAGAGCAACCCAGGCTGCGGCGGGAGCGGGGCAGGGCGAGCCGGGCCCGGCGCTCCGGGCACCGCGGGTGGAGCCCTCGGCCCGCCCGGCCCCGCAGCTCCGCCGCTTCTCCCGGCTCTGCGGCTCCGCTCCGCGCCGCCCTGGCCGGCCCCAGCCTTCGCCTCCCGCCCGCCGCGAGGTGAGTCCGCCCGCTCCTTCCTCATCCTCCCCCGGGAGCGCCCGCGGGACGCGTGCCCTGCCGCAGCCGCCCCGGCGCGGCGTCCTTGGGAACCCCACGGGACCCCGTGCGGAGCGAAGCTGTTAAACGGTTCCTAAGGAATTTCCCAGGTAAAACACACCGGCAAACCGCACAAACAAGCGAGTAATAAAACCTCCAATTTCGTTAGCTTGGCTTTATTTATTGCTCAGTTGAAAATGAGCTTCAAATGATATGTTATGGAGAAGAGAGAGGGTTTAGGAAGGACAGTGAGCACTGAGGGACTTCTAAAGAGTCGGAGGAATTCATCTTCATTGTGGAGGAAATTAAATGTTTCTGGTGGTTTGTTGTTTTTGTCTTTTTGTGTTGTAATCGTTTGGGGTTGGGTTTTTTTTGGTTTGTTTATTTGTTCATTTCCCAGTAAGTCACCAACAGACATTTTATGAAGTTAGCCACAGCTCAACACTCTGTTGGAAAATATTTTTGTTTCAGAGTGGATAAAGCATCAGGAGTGCAGTAAACATTTTAAAGTTAGAACTGCAACAGATACAGTAAATCACATGTTGTTTGCGTGTTGGAGCAGGAATCCCTGGAGCTGCAGCAAGTTCAGTCCCCACAGCAAGTTCACCTTGGGACAGTTCCCAGAGCATCTTTGGCTTTTGCAAAGGCGCTTTTTATGGTTCATTGTATTTTCCCTATGGCACATAGTTCTCAGTACTGGCTGATAGGTAAAGCTGGCCACATTTTAGGCCCCTGACTTGTGCCAAATGCAGGAGGTGAGAAAATATAAGGTGCATGGCTGAGTTCCTTGGCAGTGGATGTAAACAACAGATAAATCCAAGTGAGACTCTTTCCCTCCAGATCTAGTTCTGGAGGCAGTTTGCCCTCTCTGATGGCAATAGAGGGAACTAGCACCCTAACACAGATGCTGCAGTTAGATGTCCTCACTCAGGTGACATCTAGCTCAGCTGTCATCACACCATGTCCTTGTCTTCTGCAGACAGTGGTTATTGATGGTGCACACAGTACCTCCCATTCTGACAGATGTCAAAGAGAGGACACCTGTCAGCTGGAGAGAGCTGAAGCTGTCTCATTTCTAGACAGCAAATAGAATGAAAAGATATTAAAACCTTCCATTCTGGTCTGTTTATTTTTTATTATTATTTTTTTCCTTTTTGCTTCCCCACTGAGTTCATAAATCCAGTTATTGTAGCTGTTACAGAAATATTAGCTGGTTACTGGTTGGATGGGAGGTGGCCCTCAGTCTGTATGGGAGGGATGTGGTCTCATTTAAGATGTGGTTCACAAAATGGAAAAGTTTGTGTAAAGGGAGTTGCCTCTGTTCCGCTCTTTTTTGAACAGGTGCCCACATTACAAACACCACCACAGCCTGCAGTATTAGCAGAGAGGTTAACAAATTGGCTGATCCCAGCTATTCTTTCCAAATATCCTTGTGCTCTGAAATGTAACAGTCCCACTCAGTGCAAGTAAATCAGTAAGATGGTGGCCTGCCTGCACTGCCACATCTTCTGTGTGTAAAACAGTTTTATTTTTTGCTTTATTTTCTGTATTAGAAGCCTTTATCTAGGTTAAAAGATTTCTTCTATCTAGGTTAAAAGATTTCTTCTTCCTTGAACTCCTTTCATAGCTTTTTGTATAATGAAGGCATAGAGGGAGGCATCCCATCATCGAGTTTTAAAGGACCTATTCAAGTTTGTCTGTAAATTAAGATTGTGTCACTCCAAGGGGATGGAGGACAAGAGAACAGTTCTGTGACAAAGCCAATTTAATGCAGCCATATCTGTGTACAGCAGAGACTGGCAGGAGTAAGTGCCTCAGAGTCTAAGCTTGTTAGTTAATTAAGTTATTAGCAAACTTTTAAAGTAAGCTGTGCTCTCAGGAAATGAAATCACTGTAGAAAAATAGCATGATAGTCATCTAGCTTCTTTACATGATTTAAAGAAACTATAGTCTCCTTTCACTGATGTCCACACACAGTGTAACTGGAAATTTTCTTCCACTTTATTTTCAGCATGTGTCTTTTTTTGGCATTAATTATAGCCTAGAATTGCTTTCTTCATTAATTTTATCATAGTCTTTGAACAATTTATTTCAAAATTAATTATTATTTAAATGCATATGATCATACTGGTACACTATTCAGAGTGTTTTAGAAAATGGAAAAAAAAAAGGCTTAATCTAAAACTTTTCCAGATAGCTGATCACAAATATAATATTTTTTGTTTGTTCTGAGTGTATCCTGTGCTACTGTAATATATTTAGACATGCTATATGTACTTGATGTGGTACTGCTTTTCTTTGCTTTTCAGACAAACATGTCAGAATTGTGAGGGCCATTTATCATCACGTTTTCCTTCCTCCAACTAAATTCTGTTCCACTCATTCTAATTCCTAACCTGTTGGTATGCACGTTGATAGGACACAATGAAATTCAGTGATGCTTTGAGGTTGTGATGTCTTCCTTTGTATTTTCTTCAACAAACACAATCAGTGGTATAGCACAGATGACACTGCAGCTAAAAAGAGATGAGCAAGGGGAGTGAAAGAGCTGCTGGCTCAAAACCCCTTGTACCATATTATCTAAAGAGGAATTATCTAAAGAGGAAACAGTTGGGAATTTTCCAGGTGCTGGTTCTAGGTGCCATTGCAGATAGCAGCTCTCCTACTTTTAAGGTGGCATCCAGAAATATGCTGGACAGTAACAACAGCAATAATAGTAACAATGGTAGTCGTCTTTACTTTCCTAAAGACCGGGTACGACTCCATTTTCTAGACAGACATGTATTTCTCCTCAGATTGAGTTATTGCAAGTCATTCTGTCACAGTTACGAAAAGTAAAGCTGAAGCAAATAAGTGTGGAAGGTCGATCTAGTTCAAATGAACGCTCCCATGGCAATATTTTCCTTTCTATTGCTTCCCTAAGCAATAATTTTATTGCTTGTATACATTTCATAAGTGTTACCAAGTGTGCATGGTATTACAGCTCTCTGGTAAATGGAGACAGGATATTAGACATAAACACGGAGGTCACACAGCACCGGAAAGAACCGCCAGGCACGCTCTAACTAGAGGAAGGAACCAGCTGATACTGAAACCAACTGCTGCAGTCAGTATCTATCTATATACATCTCAGGCATGAGTAGCATTCAGAGTCATGTGAAAGAAGATGATATGATGTTTTGGAGAAAAGGACACCAAGGACATATTAAAGACACTTAAGAGAATTTAATGTAACAATTATTTTCTCTTTTATTTTGAAAAGATTTTTCAGTTAAGCTTAGATCAGAATAAATCAAAAAATATCTTTGACAGGGTCAGGAGAGATTGGATGGATTGGAGGGTTGAACTAGGCTTCCAAAATACAGGTCTGGAGGCTAGTAGATGCCAAGAAGGGAAACAAGAAAATATAAAATTATATGACTGCAAAAAAGGTGCCAACACACCTAGGGAGGTCATAATTTAAGCTGTCTAGTTTCCAAGAATATGCATTTGAGTAGCACATGGTTTCTTGTTTCAAGACAGGCATCAAAGTAGCAGCTCTGATATATTAGCAGACAGGCAGACTGAGGATGTCAATAAATGCAGCAGTCTTTGATGAGATGCTTTTCTGAAATGTGGCCTGTTGATTAATCTGCTAATTAAAAGCGAATGTATGGAGCGACAACGATCATGGTCTTGTGTACCCCCAGCTCTGCCATTGCTGTCGCTGGCAGAGCACCCCGCAGCACATACTGTTCAAACTGACAGAAGGAGTTTTTCTGGCATAGTTACACCGCCTCCCTAAGTGATGTAAGTTGAGCCAATATAAGCTCTCTCCTTCTGGCAAAGTTATGTCCACACCAGGAGTTCTGCAAACATAGCAATATCTGCTGGGGACGTGAATTTTTCACACCGGCAACTGACATAGCTATGTTGGCAAAACATTATAATTTGGAACAGGCCAGGGAAAAAAATGCATTTATCACCCCATCCTCAGCCATTTGCAAAGTATTAAAGACTCCTAAATACTTAAATTTCTCTTAATGGTTATACTTTGCAGACAGAAATTCTTATTTCAGTGAGAGGGACTGTGTGTTGTTATATTGATTAAAAATGCACTACTTCCTAATTCTTAGTGATTTTATCGCTGAGGTGTCTCATGATAGCATCTAGAGTATTTATAAAATATGAAAATAACTCAATACAGTTTGAGTGTTCTACATAAGCATAACACTTCCAGTGACAGACTGAATATTCTGTTTGGCTGGAGTTGGGTCTCCCATCCTCACCCAGGCTAGGCTGGAAGTACAGCATGCACAACCATGGTACCTGGCACTGCACCACCCAACTCCGTGTGTGTCCTCCTTTTCAGAGATGTGGTCAGCATCTGTAGTGGACAAAACATGCAAATTTTTTTCAAAAGACAGTAATTTTACTGTAAGTAATCTTATCGAATTAAGTGAAGAAGCAAGTTGTTTATGCAACGCAAACCAGAGTGACTTTTGTGCAAAGCTCAAGTAGGCAGTCTGGAAAAAATGCAGCTGTCTCCTTGCAATCTCTAATTGTCTCATCACTAGTCATTCCCAGCTTCCACAGAACACCAGGAGCAGGGAGGCAAACATGAATGTTTGCATTGTCATTTCCCTTTCTGCTGCATCAAAGGTCACCACTGCCTTGCTGGGGGTTACCATCTCTCCCCTGGGCTAGATGAGATGGAGCTGGGAGGATTGTCTAGCCCATGTCAGTCAGAAAGAGATGGATAAGCAATAATTCACTGTTTAAACAGGCTTTAAGTAAGTTGGCTCATTTTAAGCAGCAATTCTAGTAATAGTTCAGCCAGAAAATCAGGAGTGGGAGGGTGTGCATAACCTCTAGGAAGAGGGTGGTGACAAGTAGCTGGCTGAGGGCTGCATATGGAAACCACTTCTAGTGGCACAGCAGCAGCCAAAGAAGTATGACTATACTGACTGTTAGCACTGCTGGCAGCTTGCTACTGGCTTTATCTGGATGGAAGTCATCTAGATCCCTCACTCAAAAAATGCCTATCACTGTAAAAATGGGGAAAGGAGTGGAATTTCTAATATTCGTGGCGTATCTTATATCTATCACACAAAAAAAAAGAGAAGGAAAGAAACTTTCTTAATCAAAAGGAATAAAGTAAGGGCAAATGTAGGCAGGAGATCAAAAGGCATCTCTGCCAGTGAAATCCATTAGCCTTGAAGTAATCTCCTAAGGGAACTGAAGACATTCCCATTGCTTGAGACATTTAAAACTAGGTTAGACAAAACACTAGGAAGTGTACAATGGAGGACAATCCATAATCAGCAGGGAAAGGGATTAAATAGTCTTAATAAGCCTTTAACATACATTCTGTGATTTCAGTGCCAAGACTTCACATGTCCCTCTGCTCTGTCTCCTCCCTGCAGCTGCCATAATGGGAGATTATGAAATCACTGTAAATGTGAGCAATTAACTATTCTAATAGAATTTGATAATGTAATGGTGCTGCATTTTTATTCCTCTTAGTATCAACTAAGACTCCTTTTACAATGGATTTAAGTTGACTTTTTAGTAGAGCTATTGCAATCTTCCGGTACAGAGATTTAGAGTGATGTGTTTCTAATAATTGCTTTGGGTTGCAGGCAGTGATTTTGTTTTTAGCTAAATCTATCCTTTTTTTCCCCCCTAAATTTCAAAATTTATAAGTAGTTTATCTAAAAATCCCATCTTTTACTTCTGTGTTTAATCACTCATCATTATGATCCCACATCCTTCTAAATTTTTAGTCTTTTGAGAGCACAGAAGTGCCAAGAGGTTCTTCTTAGTAAATCAACAGGTAAAAGATGTGCTTTGTGGCATAAAGATGAGTTAGTATTTATATCTCTGTTCTGTAAATGTTAAGTCACGGTGGAAGTATTCAGATCAACAATGTATGTTTATAAACACTGTCTAAGAAGAATTTATTGTTTCACATATGCCACTGTTTGCTACAATCTCTGATAATTTTTCACATTTCCTGTTGTGTCAGTTTAATGCTGTGTCCTTATGTCCAGATGACTGCTTGAATCATGTTCACTCTGGAACATGGGGTATTTTGTTTAGTTTCACCTGGGGAGAGGCCAGCACTGTGGTTTAGAGAGGTCCTACCAGTGGAGGCAGCTCAGTGAAATCAAGCTTCATGCTTAAGGTAAAATGGGTTACAATGACTTGCAATTGACAACTTTTGAAGTCCTTTTAGTTCCTTTTAGTTGGAATTCCACTTTGGTGGAATTCCTGTGAATAATTGCTTTGTATGTACACATCCAAAAAGCCAAAGTCACATTGCAAATGAATTAAATTTAAATAACATGTGACATTCTGTGATTTCTTTGTATAATTTTGCATGAGAAATACTGTACCCGTAAATCAGTGCTAGTCAGTTTTGGTCTTTTGCGTATTTAACAAATTCTGTAAGTAATACATGGCATTCAACTTGGATGTAAAACTGTCTTCAAACAGCTGGGAATTCATAGCTAGAATAAGAATCTTATGCAAAAAAAAAAGTTCTTTAAATCAAAAAAATGGTGATTTATAAATGGCTTTTTAACATAGAGGTTATTACTATTCTGTGGAGTTACAGCTGGTAATGCGAGTGATAGATGTGGGAGTAGGGACGGAATATGATGATTGAAAAGTGGGCTCTGTTTTCTTTTTCTCACTCCAGTGGTGCTTACAGCAGCAGATTCTCTTTTGTGCCATCATTTTCAGTGAGATTGAGCAAATGGTTACCTGCAAAACCTTCAAGTGGTACACACATAAATCTAGAAGAAGCCCTGACCATAATTTCAAGATCCAGATTGAATTTTCTGTACGTAACATCATTAGGAAGAAAGCTTTGTGCTAGGTAATTGATTTTTTTAATGTCTTGAGAATTAATTTTCACCAGGAAAAATTATGGTAGCCTGTTTACAAATGAAGTAAACAACTATATTACACTGTGGGAGGTGGACCCTGACATACCTATTCATCTTAGAGGATTCATTCTTATCAAACCACTTCAATTCTAGCCTAACTTTTTGGATGACAAAGCACTGCTCAAAGGTTGTGAGGAACTTATTTTATGTTACTTGCCAATATTTTATTATTATTGATCTGAAATAGAAATAAAGGTCAGTGAATTTAGAACAAGGATGAATTTGGCCTTTAAGCTGTGTCTGTAACAATATGATTAGCAGCCTATTTTTCCCTTGCACCTTAAAACTCAGTATAGATTGATATATTGACAGTTGTTTTTAATTTTCCTCATCCTATGCTTTTGACAATGAGAGAAGGGAACACAAATTTAAAAGGGCCAGCAAATGCTCTCTGGCATTGAAGAGCCTGCCATGGAGCATTCCACATTTACACAATTACATTATTTTCTGAACAATGACCACCTGCAAACTGTCTTTCTCTGTAGTGTGCCAGCTCCCAGACTCTGCCCAAAAACTGCCAGGAGAATTCAAGCTGGCCCAGACCGAAATCACTGCAGAGACTATTCTTGCAGTTTAACTGTATATGTGCATACTACTGAATGTCAATTTTTCCATGTTCAAAATTAGTTATGAGCTCCTACCGTGTCTTTAGGATTTGCTTTGACACATTGGATGTGAGATCACAGATATGTTTGAAGCTTTTTTATTTTGTTTTTTCTCTTGGTATTTGAAAATCTCCTAAAGATAAAAACATTAAGCCAAAACACACAAATGTTCCTTGGCAACATGCTTGATGTACAAAAACAATTACAAAAAGGCATAGAGTCATAACTTCTGCCCTGTTCTTGTTCAGGTAAGAGACAGTGCTGCGAATGAATGGATAGGTAATATTTTTCTAATGTAAATAAACTGTTCTGTTTCTGTTTAGGTACTCAGGCACAGAGGCAGAGGATTTTCTGCTTGTCTTAGCAAAACGAATGCTGTTTTTCCCAGATAAAGTAATTATTAGAGGATATACATAAATGCACAACACCAGTTGGAGTTATCCAAATTCTCTTCCCTTAATTCAGAGAATTTAATAAATTTTGACACGAGAAAATGTTCTCTCTCTGCGGTATTTGGTTGCATTGAGATCCACTGTCATGCTTGGCACCAATGAGGTGACTCAAACATGAAGACTTTCCAGTATTCCAGAAGAGAAATCCCTCTTCACCAGGAGAGATGATCCTGCTCAAAGCCATTTTCCACACTTACAGTACACAGCTCTGGAAACTGCCCTCACTGATATTACCATTGTGCCATTTCAATGGTATAGTAATTTACTTATAAGTGAAATACTTTTGTGGTTCAAGTCAGGATCCTTTATAAAATGCCTCATTTTGTTTGAAAAATGTAGTGATGTGAACTTTCAAGAGTTTTCCAAATAGCTTGTTGAGTTTATTTTAAATAAATGTAGTTTAACATTTTGCCATTTGGCATTGTGGTTGTCAATGTGATAATATTTCTAGCTTAAATTTGTGCTATCTAGGCTAGACTTTTCTCTGAGTTTTAACATGAAAAATAAAACAGGAGCAGGCACAGCTTGTGTGACTTCTGGAGAAGAGCCCCTAGCACTGGCATAGCTGTACGAATACTTAGGAGTTGCCATAACTTCAGGTGGCTCCAGGGTACGATGAAGAACCTGTCCAGACACACATTTATTGCAGCTGCATGGTTTTGCTTATAGAGCTGGGATCCCAAAACATCCATCTGGAAGGCATACTGAAAGCTTAAGGAAGCATAAGCAGCGTTCCTGATGATTTTAGGAAAAACTGTCTAAGGAAATTTGGTAAGACTCCAACTCACGCTTGCATTTCTTTAACCCCTTTGGCTTAAAATCCTACCTGGTTGACTAAGCCAGAAGAAAAATTAGCTGGGGTGTATTCAGACATTTCCTAGCTATTTCATCTGGGTCACTCAACCCCATAGCAAGCCAATCAACTCCTCATAAGATAAGAATAAAAGTGAGTTAAATAACAAAATGAAGAAACTGGATTTTAATCATAGAGAGCTCACTGTAGACTTATGAAGCATGTGCAGAGTAACTGTATATATGTATGTATATATATATATAAAAAAAACTTCACAGCTATATTTGCTATATGAGCTGTATGTACAATTAGAAGTGAGGTGATACGACAGCAAGGTGCTGTCAGCACCCTACATTGCTGGGAACTTGCAACTTGAAGAAGTCACCTGTGGTGCCCCAATAAGTAAGGCTACTTTGGGCATTGTGTCTTTCCTGTTAATATGACACAGCCAGCTGCATGAGGATTTTAGTATGATGGGACAGATTAGATCTGTCTTGATAGGGCTATGCAAGGGATGGACCCAATTGGAGGGACTGGAAGGGTGCTCTGGGCTTCTTCTATGCTTTTGTCCCTGACTGACCTTTGCTGCATGGGTGTTCCATTTAAACACAAAAGATATTTTGTCCTGGCAGTCCTGCAAGCCTTATCTGGGAGTAAAGAATCAACCTACTACATCTTGTGCTCTGTATTTTTATGAGTGATCATTCTGTAACCCACACTATAACCACAGAGTTATCCTCAATAGGATTTATATAGATGTCTCTTTTAAAAATCTGACCTTCGGGTAGAGTAACAACAAAAGACATATGAGAAGGTGCTAAACATAGTGTTTTATTTTAGCTGTGCTAGCTGTAGAAGTAATGGAAATATTAAAAATGTTTTTCTCTCCTGTTAAAAACATGCAGATTTGAATACCTTAGGAATACAATCCTAATGGAAAAGGTTGTTTTCATGTAATCCATTCTTGGAGTAAGAGTAATTTCAAACAAGCAGATTATCAGTTTTATTTTATTTTTGGTAAAAACTCCATGCTTACAAGATAATTGAGGGTGTAATTTTAGACTTTTTATAGTTTTAGCACAATAAAATATGGTAAAAGATAGAAAAATCGTCATCCATTTACTGGAATAATATTACTTTAAATACAGATCATGAAAATCTTTGTTTCACTGAAATCAGTGGGAAAATTTCAATGGCTTTTAAACTGAGCTGTGGCTTAGTTCATTTTCCTGCTCTGCTTGTTTTTCAAATTTCATTGCTAGGATTTATATTTGAGAGGGCTCTTAATATTTTCCAGGTGATCATGTATACATATAAATTTATACACAGTGTGTTTGTGTAGAAGTGAGCTTGAGGAGAGTTATCTGTTTGCTTTTTTTTGGAGAGAGCCATTACAGTGACAGTGTTTGCCAGGCTATACCACAATTACCTCTGATTTCAGTGACTGGAGACAGATGGGCATTGTACCTCCTGATAAACAAATACTGAGTTGACAGGACAGCTTCCAGGTTAGAAACCATGCTATATTGCTAAATCTAAAAATCCATCTGTGCCATTCAGGGAAAAGACTTGGGGTGAAAGGGTGAGGTTTGTGGTAGCATCACACTGGCTTGTCCCCACTCCCGCCGAGCTGATGGGAGCACTGCCCACAGCTTCAGAAGAGCAGGGCTCAGCAGTACTGCTCACAGGAGTCACATCACACCATTTGCTCTTTCTACTTATTCCAAGAGGAAAAAATGGCTTGACCTATGCATAACTTTGTTGTGCTTAATTTGCCAGCTGGTGAGTGTCACATGTTTAATTTGGGCAATGTAAATAACAATCTCTTCAATCTCTTTAGTAGTTGAGATTTTCACTGACAACACAGTCGCTGAGCTTAGACAGACGATTGCTGCTGCTGTAGAGCTAAGTCCTCAAATATTATCAAACTAATACCCTTGTATGGTCACACTGGATACAGATTAGTGAAAGCCATAATCCTATTTAATTTAACACAGTCCCAGGGATTTTCTTCTACAAAGAATTTGGTCACATGCATACTGCATAATTTGCATAGTTCTTAAATATATGGACCCTCTATAGGATCAGGGCTGTCTGCCAATTTAATGGCAGTTATTAAATCCCATTGTACTTTGTACCACAATCCAGATGCAGGTATATGCTAGAAAAAGCTCATGGTTAGTTAGAATTTGTTGTGGCTCTGAGCTATGCCACAGCTGATTCTCTCAGGTCATCTGTTTCACCCTCAGAGGAGGGTGCTGACCCTCAGCAAAGGTAATATGACAAAGGACTGCAATTAATTTTAACCACAGTGCAGCCCAGCCAAGATCCATCTGTCCAAGAACTCAGACATATAAAAACTGACTGTGCTTGGACTGTCACAGATTCTGGGGTTTGTGGTTAAGCAACCCATATCTCAGTCATAGGAAAGGTCTGATTTTTATGTGCTAAGCACAGTTAAGTTCATTTGCCTTCAACACCATGTGACGTCTTTGACACTACAGCAGATTAGATTTGGAGAATTAGGGCTACCCCTTTTTGTTTCCAGAATTTTTTTTTCTTTTCTTTTTTGATTGTCTTCTTTTTTCTCCCCCCATGCAGAACTATTGTCTGAATGGAAAAAGGAGACATTGTCCCCTTGTCAAGGTCTCTTAGCTAACATCATTGCTTATCACAGGCTAGCTGCAGATTGCTAGAACCATGTGTTTGGCAGTCACAGATACACTGCAGACCTCACAGGGCACAGATGGTACAGCTCTGTTGGGTGACCCTGGGCAGAGGTAGGGGAGTCTAGAGGAAAGGAGATGTGCTGAAAGCAATAAGCTGTGTGGTCAGCTCTGTTTTGAAACAAGTATTGAATCCCAGTAGGCTGAAACCACAGGATGCTCTGCCACCTAGTCAGGAGCTTCCTTTCCAAACACGGCATCAGTCCAGCTAATCTTGCAGGGGTCTTAGTTCAATTTTTTTTTCCTGTTACACAATGTTTGCAGTCTTTTGTAGGCTTTTGGTATTTATTGCAGGGAAATGATGGTGAAATTTTGATCAACAGATTTCAGGGTAATCAAGCAGCTCCAGACACAGGGAGCAATCTTCCACCTTCATTTTCCTGGCAATTTCCAAGCATGTTGGGACAAATATGTGGCCTGGCTGATTTCCATGTGAAAGAGTGGCCCTGCTCTTCTAAAGAGGGCTTGGTATATAAAAGCAACTCAGACACAGAAAATTCTTTACCCTCTCTAGCACCATTCTGGAGGTAGAAGCCTTTCCCTCCAGGAAGCAGAGAGAGTGGTTTGAGCTGATTAGGTTTCCAGGTTATTTTCAACAACTTAGGCACCAGCTGAATGGCTGTTGGCTTAAAGAACAGAGTAATTATTAATATTATTACTACTATTACCATTAATAATACAATAATGCTTCTTCCAAAAGTGCCTAAGGAGCAAGCTGAGCTTAAACTTCATCTTGCTAGGTACCCCGCAGTTTTGGGCTGTCATTCAAGAACACAATAAATCCTGCTTCAGGGTTCCCACTACTGGATCAAAAGTACCAGAGCCACAGGAGCCAAAATGCTGATGCTTTATGAAATAATGCTTTCCCCAGCCATCCAGTGTGGAACCAAACCAACTGCAGCCTGTTTTCTCAGTACTGGCAGAGTCAGCATAAACCCCAGATCAGGTGCTCCCAAAGCTCAGTCGTATGACCTCCTCTGGCTCAAAACCTCACTGATCACAGTTCTACTGTTACCTTTCATGGCAACATGGTCTCAGAAGGCTCAGTGGTTTTCTGATGAAGAGCTTGCCAACTACACGGACAAGAGATGTGTCAGAGTAGAGGTTTAATGGCAAAGTGAAGGGAACAGAAAGATGGTGTTTGGAGGGACAGTGAAGGAATGAAAGATTGCAAGGAGAATACACCAATGGAAAGGTGAGGGAGGGTGAGGGCAGAGAAAAGCAAGGAGAAATAAGAAAAGATGGATGGATGGAATGGAAATAGAAAGAATGGAGAAGCTGTTGAAATACCTAGCTGAGAACATGGAGACAGAAGAAAGAGACAATACAAAGGGAACTGGAAAGTCTGGGCATAACTCTGGGAAGTTGCTGTGCTGTGCGTTTCCCTAGCTGGGTTTCCCTTGATATCTTCCTGGGAGAAAAACCTAGAAGGCATTCCTCTTGCTCACAGGTAGCAGAAATACCTCACTGAGACTCAGAAACCAACCTCTGCCTCATTTTACCTACTCTTCACAAAAGTTCCTCCTTTTACCTACTCTTCTTGCTGGTGTTTGCTGTTCTTATGAACACTTCTTTGGTATGGCAGAGATGAATAAAGGGTAAAGGACAGCAGCTGCCTCAAGAGTTTGCTCATCACAAAAGGATAAGCAACTCTGTCTTCTAAAACTGACACCTTATCAGAAAAGCAAAACCTGATGACATTTAGCTCTTGTTACAAATATTTACACGTATAGTTGAGATTTGTCAGTTTTACTGCTCTCAGTCATGCATAGCAGAGTTTGCCTTATTTACAGTATGTTTTCACATGCCATACATCTTTAATCAGACTGGAGTGTGGACTGGTTTAATTTTTTTCCATTGATGGTTCCTGCACGTAGACTAGAAGAATTGTTATTGCTTTGGCTTTTCTGGTGTCACATCCTGAAGAAATTATAGGAAGTAACAATTAATTTTACGCCTTCTAGCTCCTTCAATTTGATTATAAATTTGGATTAGTGACATATGTTTTGGCTGCTGCATCAAGATCCAATATTAGACTTTTTTTTTTCATAATTTCATGTGAAAACTAGAAGACAGCAATGTGTATGCATCTGTATAATGAAACCTATTATCATAAGTAAAGTGATTCTAAAATGGTATGGTATTATCTGATGTCAAGATTACTAGGCACCATCATACAGTTCTGTCATCTGCAATACCCTTCTTTTGCCCTGTTCTGGATTTCCTCTCCCTTACCTTCTGCCCCCATCTTCTGCCCTTGACTGGGGATTGTGCTGCCCCACAGCTGTAGGAAACTAGAGCTTCTATGAATGGGAGGTGTGTAGGTTGCAAAAGCAATGTTTGTACAGCACAGTGCCACCTTTTTCTCTTTAAAGGTCCTGTGATATTACTGGGAATATCTGTGTTGGAAAAGATTAAAATGCTGTAGTCTGTATCTTCTAGAGGCCAGATTTTCCTGCATACTTTTTCTTACCCTGCTGACCTGCTGATTTTTGTATAACTTTTAATGAGTTTAGGCCTGCTATCCCTGTTTCCAAGAAACAAACAAACAAACAAACAAAAAAACTAGTGGTGGCTTGACTGGCATCTGTTAGTCTGTAAAATGTGTATAACCACAAAATACTGAGGTGATACACATTGCCTAAGGAGAACGTGGCTCCTGAATTGTCTTGGCAAGCAAGTTGAGGAATTGGCTTGTGAAGAGAGGGGAAGAAGAGAGAAGGGATCTGGCAAAAAAGCCACTTTATGTCTACCACAGTTGAAATATCTTTGATTTACTAAAAAGAAGGGGAAGGTAGCAGTCTAATTTAGAAAAGCTTCAAAATCTTTTTGTAAGATTGTGTAATTGTAAAAATCTGAAGTAAATAGAGCCAAAAGAAAAATGCTTTAGTAAGTAAATAATAAGTGATTTAGTACGCTTGTTAAAAAACACACACTATTACACTGCAAATAGTATCTTCTAAATCTGTGAACTAGTAACAAGATCACTGGTCATAATCTTTGTTTCCTCTCTGCTTTTGAAAATGCCTCTGTATAAAATAATTTCTTTCTATTAAAAAAGGATCTGTTTTATTGGAAACAGTAATGAAGCATTAGTTGCTATTAATGTGAGCTGAATGTTCCACAATTTCATTGTTTCTGCACACTGAAGTAAACTATGAAATTCTATTCCTTGAAATATATATTTTGTATTATCTGAATTTATATTACAATCCTGCTTCTATTGGAAACTAAACTATACTGCAAAAGTTTAAAGACAAAGGGGGTGGACATGTTGAGAATAAACTCAGAAAAAACTACTGTGCTCAGATTATCTGTCATTGTGAGATACGTATCTATATATACACATATGTATTCCTGTCCTCAAGATTTACATGGTTTCATGGAAATTCTTAACCCTTGCTCCTTCCAGTTCTTGAAGAACTTCTTTTATGTGGTGGCCCTTTACCTTCCCTGAGCTCTGGTGTGAGCCTTCAGAGAGGTGGACCAGAATTTGCAATTCTGTGGGCTTGCTCCCTTCACTTCCCTCCTTCCCCCTGGGACTTTCACATTTTTTCTCCTAGAAAGCCTATCTTATTAAATAAATCAAGCTCAGATTCAAAAGCGTATCGAACGTGCTGGTGGAGCTGGGAGGGCTAATAAAGGAGCCCGTGGGGGTGCGGGGCAGCACTGCTGCTCTCTGAGAGGAGCACAGGATCAGCCTCACATCCCACTCTGCTGCACCACTGCTGCTGAGGGAGAGCGTGGGGGGAGGAAGGCAAAGGGCTCCCTTCAGCCTCTTCAGCTTGTGCTACAAAGCCTAAAAAACATCTGGTCATTACAGATTAGAAAGGAAAAACTTTTACATAAGAATACAAATTGGGAAATACATTTCTTTACAAGCCCTTGAAAATGAGTGTCACCCACCACAAATATTATGTCCACCACATATATTATGTCCCTGAACTGAGCTAAATTGAAGCCAGACGTATATTTCTCTTTGATGACTCCATCAAGGTATGTTGTAACTCCTTTCCCCAGTTCTTCAGTCTCAAAAGATACATGTGTAGATAAGGGAACAGCCTCAAACCCATGCACAGTAACAACAGCCAAACAAATGGCTTTCAAAAGAAAAATACAGCTTTGTAGATCTCTCTTCCTGCAAACAATCTCCTTTTCCAGTTATAAATTTCAGTTCCTAAAAAAAACTTCCCTGGAAGAGGCAGAGGAGACAGGGAAATAAGAGTTTGAGCAATCCTACATATTCTGAAACTGGAGAAATCTGACTCAAACTTTCCAGCCATCCCTCAGGTAAACAGATGCAAAGAACCTCTAATTTGCATGCTTGTCTGCCCTAGTTAGTAACTCAGACATATTTGGCATCTACACATACTTATCAAAAATAAGTTGTGTTCAACAGTCTTGCTCTGCATGGAGTTTGAGTAGGGTACAATTGTTTGATAGCATGGTTAATGTTAATGAGATTACTGTAACTTGAAAAATGCATCTTATTTTCTATTACCTCTTACTGAGTGTCAAAACCAGCCTACAAGCTTATATATATTTAGCATACACTGTCAGGTCTAAGAACCAAATCCTGTTGTGAGCTGTATTTTGAAATGTTGGACTTGGTGAAAATAAACCAGACATATTTGAGGTGAAACTTAAACCTTGCTTTCACTATTGCTTCCAAAGGCTTCATCATTTTTTTCAGAGAGAGATAAATGGCTATAATGGCCCCTTATAAAATCAGGAAGACAGGATGAATCAGGACAAAATGCACTTCCTCACCAATTCCCATCTCCATAGAAACTCCTCAACTCTGCTATGCCTTCTGCCTATACAGATTAGGCAACGCAGTTTTCCAATAACAGACAGCGAAGTCTGACGCCTGCATTATCTCACAGAGGGGTATCTTGAAGAGCAGAATCTAAGTATAAAAAGAGAACTTTGCCAAGTGCTTAGTCTTACATTTCCCAGCTTTCAAATTCTTCCTGTTGCTTTTCAGGTTCGTAAGAAAATTTCTCATGAGAAGCATCAGTATTTGCTGCCAGGGTACTCACAAGTCTGATGGCACTTTTGTCAAACTATTTTTGTTTCAAAGGATGTGGTGTCATTAAAAGACTAGTCCACACTACCCAGTACTACAGTTCATATCACTTATGGGAAAGACAGGGAATCATCAGAATCAGACTGTGGGATGCTAATTTAAACATAAAGCTTTATTTTCAAATTCATTGACTAGTTTATGCATGAATGGATGTGCTTTTCCAGCAGTTCAGATAAGCAGATAAAGAGAATGCTTTTTTAATGAAGTGAAATATATGAGAGAATGTATTCATTGATTATTAGGAAAAGAAGAAGTTATTAAACCTCAGTAGATAAACATCAGCTCGCAAAGTTCCTTTGTTAATAAGACTAAATTGATTGATTTATAGACTTTAAACTTGGTGAGATCATTTGATTGTCTCATCAGACCTGTAAATCAAAGACACTAAATCTCACAATATTACCTCTGAGCTGAATAGAGCTAGACAAAACATGTTGGTAAAGCAGTACATGAAACAAAAGATGCAATTCAGCTTGACACAAGCCTTATAGCTTTGGGTCAAATCTACCTTCATTAAGTTTTAAAAATAGAGAAAACATCTAAAATTGAAATGCTGCTTTCCACAGTTTTTCAGCTCTGACTAAATGTACCTACTGTGTGTTGATTTACCTGTGAAAATGGCATTTCTCTTTTCCTTGTTCTAGACTTAGTCCGTAACATGCACACACACAGAGGAAAATCATATCCCTCTGAAAAACATGAAGATTTCAAACATCAAAAGTTTCAAAATTTCTGTTGTTTCAAAGGCTGATCACTCCTTTTGTGTGAAAAGCCCTGAAGTGCGTAATTTCTTACATAAATATATCCAGCTTTACCATTTAACCTTTATTATACCTTCTTGACTTCTGAAGGGCCCTCTATTTTCTTCTTATAACTCCACTGTAGTCAATTGTCTCTCAGTTTTATTTTTAATGGACTAAATCTGTTGAAGTATTTAAGTCTCTCCCAGTAGGGTATTTTCTGTGGCTTTTGAATAAGTCTGTGACTCTGCTTTTAAAAGTTCAATTTTTTTCCAATATATCTTCCTTTCTAATGAATTCATCTTTGCTATAGAGAAAAATGAAGATGTCACCCATTTTTTCCTACATTTATACATCCATGGATTATATTAGCCCTTTTGTCACAGCCTCATAGTGAACACTTATGTTTTATTGCTTACCTACTTTGACACTAAATTTCAGAAAGATTGCTTTTCAAGATACTACTCTAACTTGATTTCAGAATGCCATTTTAACATATGCCCTAGCTTTATAAGTCTGCAGTAGCCAAAACTCACAGCAATTTTGTCTTTTGAAAAAATTGTCTTATCCAACAGTTGACACCACTATGATGTACCTGTGCTCTGTTTTCATTAATATATGCCGATGTTGGTGTTATGTGCAGATTTTGTCTGAAAGACTTTGTATTTGCAAGCTATTAATTGAAACAGTAATTGGGTTTAGGTTTTATGCTAACATGATCAGAAACATGCCCATTCAGTGCGTATTTTTTATTAATAAGTTTTGGGAACAAGAATTTTTGATTTCTTTACCTGTGTATATTTAATCCCAATACAATTGCTCCTGCATCTTCATCCTGGTCCCCAAAAATCCTTGTGCCTCCATGAGATGTGTTCCCTAGCCCATGGTCTCTGATTCATTGCTCATGTTATCCTCAGGTTCTTGTCTGATGCACAAACCCTTCATCATATCTCCATTTTCAACAAAAATTCTCTTACTTTTTTTCTCTTAATGGCTTTGTTCTTTTCTCTCGATGGACATGCCTTTCTTTGCCTATCATTTACATGGTTGAAAGTACCACATAGAAATAATTTTTCTGGGATAAAAGATGAAAAGTTGTGTGCTGATCTCATGCTTCACCTATGAAGACTTTCCCCTTAGACCAGAGCCCCAGTGTTTGGGCAATTTATGCTGTATTGATTCCAAGGAGGAGAAATTACTGTCTGACAGCTACACCACATCCTTTATTAGCACCCAAAGCAGAGCTGGGATTTAGCTAATGAAGCTTAACTATCTCTTTGTGCAGCTGCTGGAAGAAGTAGTCACTTTGGAGGTGCAATTAATATCAGGGTTATGTCCTCTTGTCACACTTAAACACCTGAAGCACATAGTCCTTGGAGAATCTGAGCCCTTGCCTGAACACCACATGGGCAGACTTGAAATGATTTCTCTGTCTCTGCTCTGTCATTGTTTAAGGATATTAAAAATATGGAAAGAGACAGGACTTTTAAGGGTTTAGAAGAAATAAACTGTTATTTTTGCCTTTCCATAAAGGATTTTCTGCACTTTCAGTACTATAGAAAAAGCTAATTATCTATGGTACCTATACCTGTATTAGTCAGAGATATCACGAAACTGACCCTTGCTATATTCAGTGTGCCCAAACCAAAAGGCATTTTTAGTTGTTTCCAGCAGCAGCCATAGGACCCTGCTCTGTGGTTACACATCTGATAAGAGTTTCTTTCTGAGTTATCATATAGCATAGGATAATGTGACAAAATCTCTTTCTTTGTTGTTTATGAAAAGTACATGATAGAAAGTATGACAAGACTAATTGGAATTATTACGATAGTCTACTTGGCTCCCTTCTCCCTCCTCTTGACTAATTAGCCTTTTAACATTACAAAATGGCTCTGGCACGAGCTGTCAGAAAGCACTGCTCCAGAGTCACTACTACATGTGAAGCTGTCTGCACACATTAATAAGGAATTTGCCACTGCTGTTAGAAATCCTTGTTCTCATTCTTTTCTTATTTTTCTTTTGCCTGTTTACTGGGTCACTAGATGTTATCATTTGTACCTTCTCATTCTTTGCTCTGTCTCTCTGTATGCTTTGGGAATTCACATGAGCACAGATTTGTTATTTCTCTTGCAAAACCATGGGTCAGCTGTGGCACTCCTTGCAGCCAGGAAAAATGTGGGGTTCATCACTTCTATATTAAAATACTGAGCTAGATACAGAACTGTGAGCCTGCATTAGAAAATAGTATTTTCTTAATCAGTCTCATCATAAACTGCAGCTTGGTGTTTGTTTTTACATTCCACTTTTTCTCTTCAATCCCTGATTTACTCTATCAAGGAATACTGAGTTCTATTGTTTTAGGAAATACTCCTAATAGAATTTTTTGAGAAGCAGAGGACAAACCAGACTGCAAAGTAGGTTGGAAGGAGCTGTTGCCATAGAGCTGGAACTTTCTCCATCCTGAGAGCAGGGGGCAAAATGAGAGAATTGACAGGCTGAGAGACATGGGGTTGTTAGATCTGAAGAAAGACTGAAAGACATTAGACCCTAGAAAGCCAGAGAGACCCTAGAGCACCTTTCTGTACCTAAAGGGATCCTACAAGTAGGCTAGAGATGGAGGCCCTTTTCACAAGGGGATGTAGCAATAGTACAAGGAGGAATGGCTTTAAGCTGAAGAGGGCAGGTTTAGATTGGCTGTTAGGAAGAAAATCTTTCCTGTGAGTGTGGAAAAGCACTGAAGAGGTTGCCCAGGGAAGCTGTGGATGCCCTATCCTTTCTCCTTTGGACTGTACTCAATCAATTCTCCATACTCCCTGCGTTTGTGCTGGGAGTTTGTGCTGGGGATTGCCCCAACTCATAAGCAGCACCTCGCACTTGACCTTGTTAAACTTCATGAGGTTCTCACGGGACCACCTCTCAAGCCTCCCATGGTCCCTCAAGGAAAAGGATTTTATTGTGCACTGCTGTACCACTCTGTAAAAATTGCACTCTGTCTTTTTTTCAGCAAGTGTTCTTTTTCTCGACTTTACCAGTGAAAATTCAAACTGTCTCACTTTCCAATTTACGATGTCTTCAAATGGTTTTTAGCCTCTGGAGAATGCTCAAACAGCAACTGTATATTGGTCTTTCCTCAGCTGATGCCTATCACTGCCCTTTCCTCATAATGCTACCCCTGTGCTCTCCAGGCCAGCTTTTTAATTTAATACCTAGAGCAGGCAGTTACCAGAAGAGTTCCTCTAGGGGAACCTAATCTGCAGTAGTTCAGATGCTTTGCTAAGAAAGCATTTCTTTTCTTTTCTCAGGTATCCTTTCAAGGTACTTAAAAAGAAGAAAGCTTTGTCTGGAAATTGCATTTTCCCTATTTTTCTTTTAGCTAATTTCAACTCCTTCTTTGGAGAAAACCATCATTATGAACTCTCAGATACATAAAGTATTATTTTTCCCCAAAAAAACCCTGAGTCAGTTATGTCTCATTAAATATGTATTTTGAAAACAGCTGCAATGCACAACCAGAACTTGTTCTGAGCATTTTGCAAAAAGAATTTTGTTTCTTTCCATGGGCAATTGAAATGGAAATCTTTCTATTGACTGGTCAGGCATTTATAAAATTTGTTAATGATTTTCTTAAGGGACACATTGGTGGTATTGATTTACAGATGAGGAAAGGAAAAGGTTCATTACTGTGTTTAAACACAACTGCCAAAAAGATGACTGTTAAAGGTACCAGGGGCTAGCTAAACACAGATCCTTCGTGACAGGGTTTCTTGTATGTTACTTCTCCCAGAAAGTCAAACTAAATGCTATATGCCCAATTTCCCATGTGTTTTCATTCACCATGACAACTAGCTAAATGTGACCTTGGCTTTTAAATCCATGTGTTGCCATCTGTAGTAAAAGAGAGCTAAAAATGAAAAATTCTTTAGCATTTTTTCTCCCAAAGGAAAGATAGGGATATTATTTGATTTTTCTACTTTACTTTCAGACAATATGATAGAAAAATTTTAAATATAAGAAAGAAAAGTGGTGCATCCATGTTTAAGGCAGGAAAACTTAAAGTCGATGTTAAGGCATATTTTACTAGGGTAGTTATTAAGATTGGTCAAACACTTTCCATTGATTCTGTTTTCCTACGGAAAATAGGTTTTCAACTAATTATTTTGTGACTGAAATATTTGCTTTTAATAAAACTTTCTCCACTCCTTCTTTCTTAAGATTCTCAAGTATTGAGTTATAATCCATTTTCCAAATCATGTTCATTGCAATTGCTGTCAAATACTTTTTTGTCCCGTATGAACCATGTTTGCATCTAGATGCCACCTGCTGTGGGAAATCATAGGTACCCGTGACATTCAAACTGTCCTTGAGGAGAGGAAAAAGGATAGAAAGCACCTTTGGGATTTGGACTGCAGGTAACCCCAAATTTTTTTTTCCTAATTAGCATTTTATTGGAGAAAGCCAATGAAGGGGAATTTTAAGCAAGTTAAGCAGGGTTGGTAACTTCCCTTTTTTTTTTTTTTCCGGAGAGCCTACCAGTTAAGTCTTTTTTCCAGAACTGGAAAGCTGAAATTGATTTTCTGTTCCTCCAGAGGATTTAAACGTGTATGTCCCATATTCTCAAATAGTGTCTCAGCTATCAAACATTAGAGATGGGATGTTCTTCAGCTAAAAGTTCTCTAGATTGCTACAACAGTGATGTTCTCATGTGGGGTACCCTGAGGTAAACACTCTCAGCTGCCCATATGAAAGGATCCCATCCTGTATAATAATCCTGTATCCTGTATAATAATGCATGTTTCTGACACAAAGTGAAGTGACTCAGGCCAGTCTTGTGTCAGAAGAGGGCTTTGCTATTCTGTTGTCCAAATCCAGCCAATTTTTAAGCCTTTTTAAAATGTAATTTGAAAACTCTCAATTGAAAGTTCTCAAGCTTTTGGTAACTCTGTTTCCAAAGAATATTTTTGCGCTTGAGTTGGGTATGTAATTGAAATAGACTGCTTGGGACTGTTTAGGCTATCAAATCCATTTAACCATGTCCTTAAGGATTTCCTGCCTGGTCCCAGCAACGTGGAAAAAGAAGGTGTCGTATTTGAATGACAGAAAAAAAAGAGGCTTGTACAGCTGAGCAGCAATGGGAATACTAGAAAGAGATAGCAATAGCAATTAAAGAGGGAAATAAATTGGTTGGAAAATAATACTATGAGAGGAATAGAGGTGGGCAGGAGATTTGGACCTAAGTAACTGGTCCTGCACGGGATGCAGGGTAGATAAGATGAGTGAATAGACAGACTTGTGTGCACATCTCATCACACCTTTCTCTGAGGGGTAAGAAAGGATCACAGTGCTTCTGCAGGCAGGACACAGCTCTTGCACACCACAACAGAGCTGCCCATGCTGGATATGCTCTGGCTGGTGCAGATCCCATAGCAGCAAGCAGTTTTCCACACCACAAATATCAGTACTTACTGTGATGGCACTAAGCCTTCCAGCTCTGGAGATGCCCAGCACAGGTTTTGATAGGAAAACAGCAGGCAGTTAAATACCCAAAGTATTTTCCATTTTAAATACCATATTGGAAGACTATAATGTTGTAAAGCTAAGCCAAGAGTGATGCCAGAAGGCAACTTGCCCACAAAATTTCTTTTTCTCAAGTACCACCAACTGGCACTTTGGGTACACAGCCCTATCCTCCTCCATTTCAGTGGGCTCGTAGGAGCACCCAGAAGTCACACTGACTGATATTAGCCTTCTACCCCATTGGGGTGTTCAGAATTTCCCTTTGGAGGCAACTTACCTCTCTTCCTTCGCTATGCAAGATAGTTGCCTAAGTGTAAAGGCATCCAGATGGTCTTGATTCTACTGTTATCCCACAGGACATCATCTGCACTATATGTAGGAGAACCTACACTTTTTCTGAGATATAATCAAAATTATTTAACAAAAAACACTGCTGTTTCTGGGACTTCTCAGTTTGCTCAGTCTTGCTAAGGGCAAGAAGGAATGGCGAAAAGGGGAAATGAACCTTGTTAAATTTTGTGTTGCTCTAAGATTTGTGACCATTCAGTGAAGAAAAGAATTTTCAGATGGTCACTTATCTTTGGCATGCCTTTCTGGAGGGATGTGGGCAGATTTATAGAGAAAAAATACTCCCTCTTGGAGATGCAGTAAACAAAGAAACTCATTCTTCAAATAGATAAAGCGCTCCTTAATGTGGAGGACTCTCAAAAATATCAGGTCCTGCTTCTTTAAATTATATGGCCAAAATCCTCTTGGCCTTTTGACCTAAAGTTCCCTCCTAATGAAAGGATGATAACACTTTCCTGTTGCAATGTGTCCCCGTCCTCAGAAACATGCTGTAAAAATAAATTCATTGTGTTCACAAAACCCTTAGATACACTATTGTGAGTAGAGCCATGAAAATGTTCATGGGGAATTTAATAACTCTGTCTTCAGAGCAGGATATGAATTGTGTATAGTAAATAAGGCCTCTGGGCACAAACATTGTGTAGCTGCTCATTGTTTGAACTCTGCCAATCCTGTGCATTGAATGAAAAGAGAGGAATGGAAAAAAGAGCTGATTTTACCTTTTCTCTTTGCCTTTACTTAGAAAATTTTACTTTTGATACTTCTCAAATTCTGAAAGCTTTCCTTGCCACCTCTTGCATACTTTTAAGATATATTTAACATGCAATTAAAAGATTTTTCTTCAAATCAGCAGGAGGTTTGCTTTGCATATAGCTTCTAAATTGCTCCTGGCTACATCCATGTTTTGATTCAGATCAGATTCTAGGCAGCTGAAAAGGGTCCATAAATATATCTGTTCTTCAGAGCAGGCCTTTTCACTGCTCCCTCATCTTGATGTCAAGGAACCTCAGCTGACTTCAGTAATAAAACTTGTGCTAATAAGAAAATCTTATTGTATTTTTTGGCAATGAAAGTAGGCACAATTCCCCATAGAACTGACTGCAGAAATCAACATCAGATTTTTGAAGAACCTCGGTTTATTCCCGATAATTTTTTATTTTCATTTTTAATATTCTTATATTCAGTCTAAAGTTTAACTGACAGGTTTTTGCTTGGAGTGTCCTCTTGTCTCTGAATTACTGTTATTATTGTCCTGAAAACAGTACTGTTCATGGTGCAAACTCTCCCATGGAATAGAGGACCTACTGTTCCTAAAGGATATTGAGAAATGAAATAAATACACAGATGAATCTTTCAAAAACAGAACTATAACAAGGTGAGATTCTATTTAATGTAATTTCTTTCTATGTTCTATTTAGACTGAAAGAAATCTTTGCAGTCTCCGTATATCTGTCAAACAGATGGTACTGATAAATGAGCTTGGGTATGGTTTGCTTTCACTGGTCTTGTTTGTTTTCCATCTTTTTTTTTTACATAAGAGTCTAAGATATACTTTTGTTTGGTCCCTGAAAAGGTCAGGAGAAGCAGGAATAACTAGCTGATATGATGAGGTGAATTATCTGCCTACCACAAGACAGCCAGCATGACTGGGACTGAGCCCTGTCCGGGCTGGTGCAGAACAACGAAAAAGTCAGTCAGATTTTACCTGTTCAATTTTGAAAAGATAGCCTCCTGTACAAGTTCTTATCTGGGTATTCAAGCCAATGATTGCAGTCTGGTTTTCTTGAAAAAGCTGCATCATGGCATGCATCAGCACACATGCACCTCTCTACTGAAAACGAAGAAATTTCTGTTAAACCTAAACCCAAACCCCTGCTTATTATATACCAAGCCAACTAAAGCCAAAAAATATCCTCCTCCCAAAATCCCTTTTTCCCAGTTAGCCATTTCAGACATCTACAGGAATAACCATCTGTAGTACAGATGCTAGAAGTTAAAGATCAAGTGGTAGACTTAATGCTGAATTTCACTTTTATGTTTAGACTTGTATGACCAGGTCTCATTCTCTAGTGGATTTATATGATTCTGTTTTCCTTTTAAAAATATATGAGAGAAATGCTCACAGGCCCTTAAATGCAGCAGTATGAATACACCACTATAATTAATGCCCTGGTCTACTCCCTCTTTTTCTTTTTTTTATTTTCAGTGTGCAAGTCCTGTGGAGTTTGCAGATTGATTCAATTGCAAAGTTAGATTCCCACTGTGATAGCCGTTTTCAAACCACTGGGCCATTCTGCCTGTCCTGCCAGCCAGGGAACAATGGGTGCTAATTAAAACCCTGCTTAAAAGGTTCCCCTTTACTTCAGCATTGAGGCTTTCAGGGGGCAGACGGGGAAGGATGCCTTGTTCTGTTTATGCATATGCAAGCACTTAGTGAGCTGGGCGGCTGACTGTGGGTCGAGAAAACACTACAAAAGCCTGGTGCTTATAGGAAAGGGCTGGATTTCAACCTGATAAGGTTAGTTAACAGACTAGACTGAAGAGGGCCCAGCTGTATTTTCTTTCCAAAATTTGAGGCACATTTCAAAATAGGGATTGGGTTTTTTATCATTTGCTGTTACTGAAATGCTCAGGTCTCTGTCTTCTTGTAGTGGAGTGAGCATTTTTCTTAAGGTATAAGGATAAGAAGTAATAGTTTCCTTTATTTTTACTAATGAGATTAATATTTTAAACAACTGGTTTTCGAGTGAGCTGCTTGTGCCAAAATGTGTATGTGGAGTAAAATTGCTTTCTTACATCAAGGGGTTTGTTTCTTGAGCCAATTTTTAATAAAAATTTAAGAGATCTCATTAAACGCTTTTGTTGCTCAGTGGTATAACTGAGTTCTAAGAAGTAGATAAACCTCTACCATTCTCAAGGAGGAAAAATGAGAAATGAGCTATACCTTAGAGCTTCATTTGTAAATGAATATATAAAACTGCTCAGTACCAAAATATGGCAGATAAAGAATCAGTTTCATTATGCCAACCAATTCAATATGCTTTGATTTTCAGCAAGAGCTGAAAAAGAAAACACAGCACTGCAAATAAACTCATCAATAAGCCACACAGGTTTTTGTTTGATGTCATTTGTAACTGACAACTTGATCAATCTTGCATTGAATAGTCCCTTAGAAATACAAGAGTAATAGGAGCAGAATCTGTCTCATTTCTTTTGTTGAATAGCAGTTCACTTGGTGGCATTCACAAACCTGTCCTAGCTTTCTTCAGCTGTTTTTCTTGTATAAAACTATCTCATCCATTGAGGTAGTAGAAAATATTTAATGGGACAAATTGCATGTCATTGATAGTGAATGGTCGAAATGAACAATTCACAGATAACCTCATAGTTTGACAGGTATTATTCTAAATCTTCTTTCTTGTTTCAATCTCTATGAGAAATGAGTGCTTGTGCAGAAATCAGGAGTGCTTTTCAAATTACTCACCCACCAAAAAGACTATTAATTTATCTTTTTTTACTGTCTGCAAACACTGAATAAGTTGTTAGCTGTATAGCTATTTTAATTAAAGGCCTGATAAGGTATTTCTCATTTTTATCTTTACAGCCATATGCTGTAATAATTAATATTGCTTAATAGAGCTACTTGCATGCTGAAGACTGCTTAAAGACTAAAGATGTCTAGGATCAGGGCATATGGCCTTTGTTGTGAGCCCCATGCACTGAGGAATAAAGACAGTGAAGCCCAACCTCCTACTCTCACTTTGTCACTCAGTGGCTGTTCACACTGTGATTCCTGCTGTGGGGAGAAGACAACTGCTTTTTTTCTCTTTTTTTTCCCTTCTTTCTTCTCTCTCTCTCTTTTTTTTTTTTTTAATGGTTGTTTCCCATAGAAGTGGAGAGGGGAGTGAGACTGGGAGAAACCTGTCTCTGCCCTTGCATTTGCCTTTCCCATTTATTCTGCTGGGCAGGCAGAAAAGTGAAGGTTCTGAGCAAAGGAGACAGGACCTGATTCAGTGTGCCACCCCAGCCACCCTTCTCATGAGCACAGCTAAATCCATATGAATGGAAAAGCGAGGTGCTTATGGCAAAACTGTAGTGCCAAGCCCAGATGCACACGTTGGCTCATGGATAGGCAGGAGCTTTGCTAAGGCAAAGCCCTACACAGATATTCAGTTCTGAAAGAGCTGTCATGCAGCCTCCAAGGTCTGATCCTGTACCCCACACAGCACTCTGCCTCACCAGGATGAGGAGTTGGGAACCACCTGAAGAGCCTCTCTCTGTAACAAACACCTACAGCCGGTGCTAAGGACCAGGTCTGTAGGGGTATTGGAAGACCTCTTGACCAGGCACTTCAAAGGCTGAAGGTAATTTTAGGAACACCTCAGCAAGGATGTTACTTCCTTATTCACTGGAGCTTTTTCAGCAATTGCTCAACAGTAGGAACTGAAATAATCAAATCATAAAAGCCTCTGCCCAGACCCCCACTAACAAATAGTGAACAGCATTTTCCCTGGCCACAGGAAAAACAGTGTTGCTGTGGCTACAGGCAAGAATCCAAAAAAGATTAACAAAACCCTGTTAGTGGATAATCCCTGGAAAGGTACTCTAAGAGCAGATTTCTCTCTTTTCTGCCAGCATCACCCAGTATTACCTAGCTTCCAGCTTTGATAGCTAAACCTCAAGAAGGTGTTAGTTTCAGCTAGACAGCTGGCCAGTGTAATGTAAAAGCTTGCTGTAATGGAGATGTAAAATCCAGGACTAGGTGCCTTTTGATCTCATCATCTCAGTAGCTCATCTTCACATCTACTCCTGCGTGTGCCACCTCAGGAAGGGTTGATGCCAGCTCAGGGCTTCATTTCTCATCAGATAAATAGATCTGGATGGTCTAATTTGCCTCAGCTGATCTGTGTCCATTTTCCTAAAGGATCATACCATCTGTTCCTCAGCTGGATGCTATATAGCCAGGAGCAGATAAGATTTTCTCAGAGCATGCTGCTGATTGCTCCTGGGAAACAAAGTCAGGAATCCCTGGGAGACTTTGACAAACTGTGCCCCACTGTGGTAATGGAAAACCGGACGCTGCATCTCCTCTGTCCTGTGGCCTTCACAAGGATGCTGTGTGAGATGGTGGCAAGAGAAGGATTTCCACCATTTTCACTCTTGGGCTGTCTTACCTGGTGGGCCCCAGTTGCTGGTGGAATAACTTTGTGTGTTCTAAAGCGGATCTAACTCTAACAAACACTCCTTTTGCTGCTCTCTGCCAGGTATGAACAGGCCCGGTGTAAACCTGAGCAGTCAACTTCTGGAACAAACCTACAGTTGGAATAAGGTGGGGAGGGGAAAAATATTTCTGATTTTAGGGACAGTGTGCACATTACGGCATTTAGTGATTTGGGTGCAGATAATTAATCTGATGACCCAGGCACTCACTTCGCAAGACACCTGGAATACATAAAATTTTTGGCGAAGGTAAAGAAACCGTTATGCCTGAGCAAGTCTAGTCTGATGTAAAGGGGATACTTGAACCTTTGTTGCATTATTGGCAGAATATTTTATTAAAATGCTGTGCATGGGCTTTAAAAGATTGTATTCTCACCTTTATATGACATTCTCTAACAAATGATAGTGTGTCTCTGATAAGTACATCTGTTTGCTTAAGGAAAGTAGATTCAAGGCTGGTCACCAAATTCTTTTATTTTCAACAGCTAATTTACACAGCTGCTGAGCTTCAATCTTGAATGAAAAGCATGGGTGCCACGAGTAACATAATTCTGTGCCGATCCATTTCTTCTTATCCCCTGTCCTGTCCATTATGACTGAACTTTAACACCACCTGTGGGACTGGCAGGCGGGTCACGTCCTCTCTTGCACAGACCTTGTGCTGTGCAGAGCTGAGCCAGTTAGGAAGGATCCTGCAGGATCTTTCATCCCAATTTCTTCTGGCTCTGTGTATCAGTGTGACTGCTAAGAAAGGCCAAGAACATACAGGGCCTGCAAGAATGTATAGGCAGCTCTGCAGGAATTCCTCCCCCAGTTCTGACAATGCACATGCTTTACTGTGTGCTCAGGCATAAGCCTTATGCCCTAGACTAATGAGCTAAAAACTTGTGATTACTGTAGTGCATGTTCTAACCTGGATGTCTCTAATTCAGGCAGGTGTTTAGATAACATATCATTTAACCCAGAGCTTTTCCTCTGGTGGAGCCTAACCGAGAGCTAGATACACTGGATATTATTCGGAATTGGCTTATATATGTCCTGAACTTAATCAAAGGCAATCTTATCAGCCTTATTCAGGTAAGTGTAGTCCACAAGAAAGATGAACTGCCCCTGGAGTGTCCATACTCTCTGTTCTCAGAGGATCTAAAAGAATTCTTAAGGGTCTATATATCAATAGAAAGTACTTATAATAAGTACTAATTAATAAACTAATAATAAACTTTCAGTTTTGTTTGTCAATTTTTACCTGTTGCCACGGAAGTATTCATGAATCTCAGCAGCCAGTGTTTTGGTGGGTGATGATGATGTGCTGTGGTATGTCTGTTTATGTTTCTGATGGCCTTTGGAAGCCTATGTCTAAGTGATTTTAAGAACTGAAGAGCAATTTTAATTTATTCTACAAATTGCAGTAATTCAGAAGAAAAGAGCTTTTGCCCTCGGATAAAACCTGTCATTATTTTGTGGGTTTAAATGCTTTTGTCAAAGTCTATGTGGATAAAACTTTCAACAAGGAGTGACAGTATGTGGGTGAATATTGATCAAACAGGGGAATAATTGCAATAAATTTAGGTTTACCACATCAATTATAAGCATTATCCTTTCTGTATGCTGTGGACAAAATATTTTCAGATACTGTGATACTTAAATTAAATGTGATTTGAATACAGTAAATTAGATCCTACTGGGTTTAGTAATAAAATGCAGGTGATGTGCACAAAAAAAAAAGGTGCAGTGAAATTGTATAGCTTGCTGACAGTGGAGGTTTCACATACCCATACTTTATCCGGAATTGTATTTTTTTCCTGCTCTGGGAAGCCTCAGAAATTGTATCATAGAGTATTTTGATAATCCAAATGCATTTATACATAATGATGAGACAAGTGCCATGTCTGTAGAGGTTTGCATAGTGAAAGGTTGCTCAAAAATGACATAAGGTTTTACTAAAATATGGAAACCTGCTGTCTCAAACCAGTAGCAAGTGCTCAGTCTGAAACAAAGCTAACCAGAAAATAACAAAAAAGCTGCTTTCTGTTCCCTGCTGGTGCCAAGGGCCTTAACACTGTGCACGTAGTACATAAATAAACCACTGTGATCAACACCTGAGAGCTTATAAATGTCTGAAATGTATGGTGACAATTTGCAGAACTTCTGCATTGCTCCCTGATGCCCACTTAGAAACTATTTGGATAATCTGGATCCTGTTAGGCAATACCATAGACCATTGTTTGCTGGTCTGCTTTAGGCCTGCACAGTGCAATAGTAAACACTGCTAGGAATGCTTCAGTTTATGCTGGGGAGGGCAGAGACGTGCAGCTCTCCCTCACTGTTTGCAATGCCAGTGTGCCTGGCAAAATGAGTTGCAACTGGACCATCTTAGCCACCATGTCTGCTTTCAGCTACCAGCCTTACATCTTAGTGGCCCACTGTTTTCACCCAGGTTGGCATTATCCTTTATTCCATGTGTCTCAGTGTGTGTGCCACTGTGCTTTTATCAGGTGGGGGTCTGTTTGCTCTGGAAAACTTAGTCTGGAAACCTGTATGTGTTGGGCTCAGTTCACCTCTACTATAACACTGTGGGTTCAAGAATACTTGGTGGCCAAATTCCCGTGTAGGTCTTTGTGGCAAGCAGATGGAAATTCCACAGAGGTCTCTGGATCTCGTTCAGAGCTGACCTGAATGATTGTTACTCATCATGTGTGACTAATCATTAAAAGGCTTTTAAGTGTTTCCAAGTTGTTCCCCAATTTATCTTACAGTTTGGATGCAGAGGAAAAAAAAATATGTATATTCAAGTTCCAGTTGAAGAAAAGGAACAACAAATAGAACAGAGAAAGTCCTATTCACCTTCTGCACTCCTGTCTCTTTGCTTCTTTCCTGCTCTTTTCCACTTCTGTGCTGTTTCACATCCATATACCCTTCACATTTC